>CP139503.1:325435705-325818205 GCA_021014915.2 Artemisia tridentata subsp. tridentata
GGGAAGATGTTCCGGTACTCAAATCTATCCCGAATACGTTTTATAGGAAGTTTGGTTGAATGCCACTTCCCACCCTATGCCCAAGTTACAAATTCAGTCCCTAAGGGACAATATGCATTCAAATCCAGTCCTATGATTATATAAACTAACATTATACCCTCATTAGAGTATCTCACTCTCATTTCACCCCACAGCCGCCCCATATTCTCTCCCACCCTATCTCATCTTCTCCGGCCAAACAATCCGGTGACCACCATACACCACCACCGCCTCTCCTCTTCTTACACCGCCACCACCAAACCTCGTCTTTTAAACCCCTTATCCTCGTTCACCACCGTACGCGCTCGAAAACCTTCCCCTACCATCACCACGTGCAATCTAAAACTTTTTCGACCAAGATCTACGTATCTCTGAGAGTGTTAAAGGTAGGTAACTCGGTGTGAACCAACTCGAATATGTCGAGTGGATTTTTACGATTTGTATTTCGATTGGGTGTTAGAACGAATGGGTCTCTTGTTTTTATTTAACAAAAAATAACTAATAAACTTTTGGTATCATTTCTTGGTTGTGTTGTGTCGACGGTGGTCTTGTCGAGGCTGTGTCGTGAGCTTTAGCTCACGGCCGAGGTCTATCGAGTATATTTGTGGTCAAGTTGAGTCAGTAGTCTCGTATGACTTTATTGTTATGGTGTCGTGACTGTTTAGGTTGGATTTAGGGTTTGGTAAAACCCTCGAGTACACGAGTTATTGATTTAGGAATTGGATTGGATACTGGTTTGGATACATGTTGTTATAATTTATTGTGTTGTGGTCGTTTCATTCGAACTTAGGGTTTGGTAAAACCCTTAGATTGCACCGAGTTATTGAATGGGAGTTGGAGTGGATACTGGTTTGGCGATTATGTTTTTAATTTGTTTAGTGTGGTGGTTATTACTGCTTGTTGATACCGAGAAGGCCTTAGGGTCGATTTGGTTTGATATGGTGTCGAGTGTTGGAGCCGAGGTCTCGGCCTGGAAATATAAAATTTGGTTGTTGTTGTTGTTGCGTTGAATATGGGAGGAGTTGGTAGATAACGAGCCGTAGGTTATTTTGGCCGTTAAAATATTCTTGGTGGTTGATTGAATTTGCGGCATTGTTGTTATAATTAAATATTAAGACTATGTTGATTTGAGCCAAGTCGAGTGTCGCCGAGACTTCTTAGTCTCGTTGTGGCCTTGACAAGCCAAAAGAGATATTTGGACTTTACGATTGATATTGGACTATTGAGAAATGAATATTGACTCGTTTATGAATTAAACTTGGAAAATGTGACTCGAAATATGCAATGACTCGTGGAAACTTAAATGACATCATTAAATGATAACGTAAAAATATTAATTAACGAATATATGGTTACTTAATATTTTAAAGGTCAAAAAGAAAAAGTTAAATGACGCGTAAAACGTTATTTAATGTTTTTGACAAATAAAAGGAAATAAGTGCAAGTTATTTAATATTTCGAGGGCACGCAAATCGAGAAATGCTATATGTGGAAATATTTATGTTTTGTGGAGTTAGTGTCAGGTCACGGATCAGTTGACGTTAATAAACCCGGCCCACATGGTTATCAGACTTATTGGGCTAACGAGTCCAATAAGCATGTCGGAGGAAATTTATTAACGAGCAATTCATCCTTATGACTTATCAAGTATGGTAATTGAGTTTTGGATTGATAAATTAAACGAAGGAATTGCGAGACTTATCGAGTTGACGAACGCGATAAGAACCCGACAATTCGTCCGCATAACTTATCAAGTCAAAACTTAATCATACGCCCTCGTCTTGTGAGTCGTTTAGGTTTTAGTCATTATGTGGCGTGAGTACACTTGAGTCATGTTGTGTCTCCACTGCACACCCGTTGATACCAAACGCTAGTAACTAATATAAGAAAGAGATTTTGGAATCGAAAAGGAACATACTTGGGGATAGTTAGCTTTTGGAAACTTTTACATCTGGAGATATATGTTAAGGCGAGTTTATATTATTAGGTTGTGCCGAGTCCGTGAGTGCCGATACTTGAGAGCCGCTGAGTACTTTGCTTCTGTAGATTGTATTTGTGCTTTGCTTGATTGAGGTGAGTTTCATAGCCCCACTTTCACTCTTATTAATGCTTATTTAAACTTGGGGGAGAAAACATGCAAAACCGTTTTGAACGGACCAACTGTTATTTTATGTTTTGATATGTTGCTATGCTAGTTGACTATGGTTATTACATACAAGGGCTTTATGTGCCTAATTACTAACAAGGGCTTTTTGTGCCTATTACTTATGGCTCATCTGCCTATAGACTTCTGTAGTGTGCACCTATAGGATAACTGTTAATATGTTTGGACACAACCAAGTGCGGGTTTCGGCTTAGGTTGTTGCGACCTAGTCACTCATAGCAGACTTATTTACTGATATTGGTCCACTGTTTTTGATTTGCGAAAACCTATGAACTCACCAACGTTAGCTGACTTTTAGCATGTTTTCTCAGGTAATTGATGATGTTTACTTTGGATGTTACTTTTGGAGGCTTGGCGTGTGGCATGGCTGAGGATCAATCCAAACTCTGATATCACTTTTGGGGACCTATCTTATGTTTTTCTTTTGGGCCTTACTTTAAGTACTTTTGGTTAATTGTAGACTTGAGATTTGAATATTTGAAATGTTTTTATGTAAACGGATAATGTTATCCCGCTTTTCTATGCTTGTGTTGTGTACCAATTTCGTAGCACCCAAAACTTGTTTTGTCTTCCGCTGAACCAAATTTTGGGGGTGTTACAAATTGGTATCAGAGCTCAAGGTTATAGAGAACTGGATACTTATCAAGAACCTAGACTATAACCATTTTTCAAAATTGATCCTCGACCAAGACATGCCAGCCTGCCAAAACGAAGCCTCGTGAATTAAGAACTGGAATATTATGATTATGAGTTATGATTGGTTTATATTTGGAACTTGTGTGTAAGATCTTGGCTATATACTAGGATGATACTTTATGACTTATGCGGTAATTGTCTTGAACATGTTTAGAATAATGCGGTATTCTATGGTTGATTGTTTTGGATATGATTTTGGTTTATGAGATTGGCTATTTTTGTACGCTTATACCTACCCTACACCGCTGTCACAGACGATGCCTTCTTTAGCACTTGATGTCTATGAGGAGATCCTTACTCCTGTATCCCGCTTACTGCGGACTATGATGACATCAGCTCAGGACGATCTGTATGCGATTGTTCGACACTAAGCTCTTGCGTCATCATCATCAGTTGCTCCTGTACCACATACTTCACTCACTTCTCAGCCATCATCATCAGCTGGTCGCCCTAGCTCCTTGCGACAGTATACTCTGCACCAGGCATTAGCCCGAGCTCAGACTCCTCGACTTATCTGCAGTAATACTCACATGTTGATGCGATCACCATCGCCACCTATGCATGTCTCAGCTCACTCTCTTCTGTCATCACCATTTCCATCATCATCCCGCCGAAGACCCCGATCACCTACTCCATCATCTCATGACACACCTGTCCCACAGAGATGTCGTTTCAGTGACCCAGACTCAGAGGATGAGGATGTTGACCCTGAGGGGGAACATCAGGAGGAGGAGGAGGAGGAGGTTGATCCATATGAGGCCATTCCACCAGATCAGAGTCCCGCACCCTTAGTGCACTCACCTGGACCAGACTCCCCCGATCACATGCCTGAGCCTGATTCACCAGAGCATTCTTTCGAGCTGGCCTCACCTCCTCACTCACCAGGGCCAGAGAGTCCGCCAGCCCCAGACACTCCATCAGAGGTAGCCTCAGAGGCAGCAGCCCATGGAGAGATGGGTCAGATTTGGGGGCAGATCACCACCCATGAGGAGAGGATCAGTTAGATAACTGATCGACTAGTGGGTGTATCAGCAGCGAGATTTGGAGAGATTGAGAGAGACGTGGGAGTATTGTATGGTAGGACCACATCACTGAGGCGCGACTTGTTGGATTGGCGTGATGCATTTAGAGATCTGCAGAGAGGTCTCCTGACTGCGCGAGACACTGATAGAGCCCTTTGGTGTAGAGTCACAGAGCAGCAAATCGTGATCGCTAGCTCAGGAGAGACAGTGAGGTAGACCGCCTTGAGATCTCATCTGTGTGGAGACAGATGGCAGACCTGGAGGCTACTTTGAGAGAGATTCGCCGAGCTCGTGGCTAGCTATACTTAGACTTATGATTGTTGTATCATCCCTAAACTAAGGAGTCCTTAGTTAGAGATGTTAGTGTTATTAGCTATCTTTGTTATCTTTAGTTATCAGTATCGTCTATGACGATCAGCTATCCTTTCTTTCCGCTGTATTTTGAGAACCTTGTATCGTTTTTGATGTTATTATGAATGAGAACGTTTGGAAATATGGTTTTGAGCATGAATTGTTTGTGATATGAACGGAATAGTATTCCTGTTGTTGTGATTGGTATTCGTGTTGGTATTCAACCCTGTGATGATCACTTTCTTGTGCGATATACTATATTGTTTGGAATTTCATGACTCTCTTATCTTGTTATTCAGATCAATGGCCCCAAGACGAAACCCAGCCAGGACTACCCGAACAGGGCCTGCTATTGTCAACACCGGTCGTCGAGGCCGGCGTCCAGTTCGAAACCTTTACGGTCAGAATACCGACAACGAAAATACCAACAACCCAACAAATGAAGATCAGAATGTCAATGATCAGGGTGTCAATGGTCGCACTCCACCTAACACCCCTCCTGTGAACCAAGCTCTAATTGACCAACTTGTGGCTCAGCGTGTTACTGAAATCTTAGTTGAGTCTAATCACTCAAATACCTCTGCTGGAACTCCACCACCTATCAGAAACCGTGGTTGTACTTACAAAGAATTTCGTAATTGTGGGCCAACTGAATTTGGCGGAACCGAAGGAGTTGTTGTGCTAATGAGGTGGATGGAGAAAATCGAGTATGTATTCGTTGTTAGTAACTGTGAGGAAGATGCTAAGGTGAAGTATGCCACTTTCTCTTTGAAGGATAAAGCATTGACCTGGTGGAACAATTACCTCAAATCTGTTGGAAGGGATGTGGCTTATGCTATGACGTGGGATCAGTTCAAAGCCTTATTGATTAAGACCTACTGTCCATGGAATGAGGTGAAGAAACTGGAAATTGAATTTTGGAACCATAAGGTGAAAGGTACTGATATGATAACTTACAATCGTCGTTTCCAAGAATTGTCACTACTTTGCCCCGAGATGGTTCATTTTGAGGCGCTCAAGATTGAGCGATACACTAATGGGTTGCCACTGGCTACTAGGAATGATGAGATTGCTGCAAACCCGACTAATCTCCATGAAGCCATCACGATAGCTCAACGTTTAATGGATTCACTAGTTCTCGAATGTGCAGAAAAAGGGAAGAACGATAAGAGGAAAAGGGAGGATCAGTCTAAGGGTAATGATCACCTGAACAAACGGCAAGAGGTCTCCAAGGTTTATGCTATTGCTGATGGGGAGAAGAAGGGTTATAAGGGGAATCAGCTAAAATGTAACCGTTGTAATCGTCATCATCATGTTCAATGTACTGTGGTGTGCAACAACTGCTCAAAAATAGGACACAGAGCCAAAGACTGCAGATCCCGACCCCTGGCCATGGTGCAAACAACTCAGGGAACGGATTGGAAGGATAGTGTCACCTGTTTTGGATGCAGGAAAAAGGGACACTACAGGAGTGAGTGTCGTGAGCAGTGGAACCAAGGGAATCAAGGAAACCCAGGAAATGGGGGAAATCATGGGAATCGAGGCACCGGAGGATATAGGCATAATCATGGTAATCGAGGAGCAGGAGGAAATCGGGGAAACCAAGGCACTGGGAACCAGCAGGGAGAAGTGGGAGCAGCCCAAGGAAGGGTGTATGTTATTGGGAAGGAGATCAAGGAGGACCCGAATGTTGTCACTGGTACGTTCCTTCTCAACAATCGTTATGCTTCTATACTGTTTGATACTGGTGCCGATAGGAGTTTTGTATCTACTACGTTTATGCCTTTGCTCAAAAATCCTCCGATGGCCTTAGGTATTGAGTACAATGTAGAGTTAGCAAATGGAAACCTTGAAAAGATAGACACCATCATCCGTGGCTGTACTTTGAATTTCCTAAACCATCCTTTCAACATCGATCTCTTACTCGTCACCTAAGGCAGTTTCGATGTCATCATTGGCATGGATTGGTTATCCAAGTATCATGCTAATATTATCTGCGATGAGAAAATTGTTCGTGTGCCCTACGGAAGAGAAGTCTTGAACATACAAGGAGATAGGAGTGATCGTGGAGGTCCCTCCAGATTGAACATTATCTCTTGTACTAAGGCACAGAAGTACGTAGAAAAATGGTGTTACCTCTTCTTGGCCCGAATTTCTGAGAAGAAAGGGGAGGAGAAGAGTGAAAACGTATTGAAGATGTGCCTATCGTCCGAGACTTTCCGAAAGTATTCCCAGAGGACTTACCTGGAATCCCACCAGTAAGACAAGTCGAATTTCAGATTGAATTGATACCTGGAGCTGCACCCGTAGCCCGAGCACCATACCGCCTCGCCCCTACCGAGTTGGAAGAACTGTCAAAGCAATTGGCAGAATTGTCAGAAAAGGGATTTATACGACCAAGTTCATCACCTTGGGGAGCTCCAGTATTGTTTGTCAAGAAGAAGGATGGATCTTTTCGCATGAGCATTGACTATCGAGAGTTGAATAAATTGACAGTGAAGAACTGATACCCTCTACCCAGGATCGACGATCTGTTTGATCAACTTCAAGGATCGAGTGTTTACTCAAAGATTGACTTACGATATGGATATCACCAGCTTAGAGTTCGGGAAGAAGATATCCCAAAGACCGCATTCAGAACTTGTTATGGACATTACTAATTCCAAGTGATGCCTTTTGGTTTAACCAACGCACTAGCGGTATTCATGGATCTCATGAACCAAGTGTGCAAGCCCTATTTGGATAGGTTTGTGATAGTCTTTGATGAGTGTGTAAATACTCATCATTTTATACCCATTTAAGACACAAAAACAACCAAAAACACCCAAATATATTGCAGATATCCTTGGTTTTGTGTTTTATGTGTTTCAGGTACAAAGGATTGAAAACGGAGCGAAAACGGGCATTTTTGGATCGATTCGACAACAAGTGCGCATTTGATCAAGTGAAGTCAAAGTCAAAGTCAAGTCAACCCCTGAAGAATATCCAAATATCAGGATTGGTCCTTCGTGATAATTTTCAGATTCGACATATATGGTCCCTGAACTTTCGGACTTGGCAATTTTGGCCCTTGGATTTACACCTAATTTCCATTTTAATCCCAAAGTTTTCACTACTACTTTGCTGGACTCAAATTAAACCCCAAACCCACAACAAACAACCCATCTCATTTAAATACCCAACCCTTATAACCTAAACCAACCCATCAAGCCCACTTTCAAATTAATAAACCCAAAAGCCCAAAATTAAAACCAAAACCCAACCCGTCTTTTGTTTTAGTTAAACACCAGGTCAAACCTCAGGTAAACTCTTCTTCTTCTTTATCCCTTTCCCGCCCAAACTTCCACCATTTCCCAAAGCCAGTACCTTTAGACAAGATTGTCTCCCTCACCACTTCCCAATAGCCACCCTACCCACCTAAGTCAAACCCAGAAAATAATTTACATTCCCCCCTCCATGTCACAAATCCGAGGGATTAAATGGGCGCCAAAAAGAAATAAAGGGTTGTGATCATTCTACTTTAATCCAAGGGCTGGAAGCACTCCAAAGAAGCACAAAAGACCCTAGCTTTATTTTTTTTTAGTATTAATAGGACACATTGTAAGCCTTGAAAGGCAGTTAGAGTTTAAGTTAGTTTTGAAAAAAGTAGTTTTTTAGTTTAAAATCGTTTTCTTAGTTAAGTTATTTCCAGTTGTAATTTCAAGTGTTCTTCAGTTGATACTAGTTAATTTTAAACTTATTGTTCTATTTTCAATCAGTGTAACCTCAGTTTCAAGTTTAATCAAAGTTCAAGTTTCTTTTCAAATCGTATTCAATTATTTTAGCAGTTGGAGTTAATCACAATCCTTTGTTATCTTTTATATAAGCTCATATAAGCTTGTTATAGCTTTTTGAGTTTATTTTAGCCTTCTCAGTTCTAATTCAGAAAATCCAAAAATAGTCAACTTCGGTCAACAAACACTGTAGCTTAGCTTATTAATAGCTTATTTCAATCTTTCTGAGTTCATCACTCAATATAAGGTTGGTATAAGCTATTTTTGTTGATAGCATCAGTTGCATACTTATTTTCACTTAATACTTTAAAAACAGTCAAAAAGTCAAGCCATAGGCATTAGCTTATTGAGAGCTTATCCTAAGTTATACTTTGCTTTTCTGAGTTTCATTAAGTTATTGAAACCTTATTGAGTCAGGTTTTTAAAGTTCTTTTAGTCAAATTTAGTTTTAAACTCTAAACAGTTAACTTTAAGGGGTGTTTGGTTTTAAAGTCAAAATGGGTCATTAGAGGTTTTTACTGTTCAAATACCATTGGGTCAGTTTGGTTTTAACTTATAACAGCCTAATTAAGCTCTTTCCAGTGTTATTTTTGTGTCTTGAAGCTTATTGCAGGTTTGAAGGTGGATAGTGCAGTCCTAAGGTCTGAGCTGCCCACATTAAGCTCCAATAAGCTCAGGCTTATTTGGAGTTCCATTTTGCCATTCTCAGGTTCCATTTAATCTATTTTCAGTAGGCAATAGAATACCCTTAGCCTAGTTCTCATTTTTACCCATAGCAGTCAAATACTTAGCTTAGCAGACTTAGATTTTGAGTTTTCAGACTTTTGAGGAATTTTGAGACTTTCTGTAGCCTTCAATATAAGCCCTTATTAGCTGTAACTTAGGATTATTAAAGTTCAATAGCTCATCTCTAAGTAGTAATTTTTCCCAGATTTATAGAGTAGCTTATAGTGGCTTTTCCTCAGCTTAAACTTGCTACTTTTGCCCTGCACACTAGTGTAACAGCAGACCCTTGGCTTATTTTCCCCTCCTAGTGCTATTCTGGCTTATTCAGTGCTTATTTTAGAGTAATTGTAGCTTATTAGTTTCCCCCTAGATACTTTTAGTTTAGTTCCAGTATCCCTAGCTTATTTAATCAGCTTAACAGTTAGCTTTAATCATCCTTAGCTTATTTTCACAACTGCAACCCCTTTTTGCTTATTTCTAGCTTATTTGTTGAGTTTAAGAAAAAGTCATAGTTACAAAAGTTGCTCCTTTTCATCAGCTTAATAAGTTTTAATAAAAAAAAATCAAAAAAATAAAATAGTAGAAAAAATGGTGCAAGTAGGGTTCGAACCTGGGTCTATCGGGTAAACACACAACACTCTAACCAGCCTGCCCTTGGGACTTTTACGTTAGAGTATTAGTTCTTATTTGTTTTAAGCCAGTTTTTCCTTTTTAGCTTATTTACCAGTTTGCTTATTAACTGCTTATTTAGGACTACTTATTTTTCTATTTTATTTTTCCTAGCTTCTGTACACCCTAAAGTATTTATAATAATTTTCTCAGATTTTTTAGAATAGTTTTAGTATTTTTAATTAATTTTTCTTTTAAATTTAGTTTTTAATTCGTAGAAAATTAAATAAAAATCAGGAAAATACAAATCTTTTTTCCAAAATTTTCTTTTATAATTTAGAGTGTAGGAAAATTAATTCGGTACTTGTAGGGTTAATATTTTTAGATTTCACTTTTATTTTTTGCGCGTTGACGTTAATTTTAATTAAAACGTGCGTTTTTAGTTTTAAATACCTTTTGCGTTTCATTGCTTTGTGTAATTATACCACAACACCAAATAATCTCCAAATCCAATCATCAATCATTTTAATCCCGAACCTAAAACGAAATCCTCGATTAACACCTCACTGGGACACGACCCGGGCGATCACTTGCCCGGTATCACACACATCACATTCGCGGGTTTTGCAAGTTTGACTTTTCCTAAGGTTTGACTTGTCATTTCCCAAAGTATCACGTGTGCACGATACTATATTTATTTATATATACTCACACACGGACCAGTCTTCATAGACGATATCCTGATATATTCCAAGAGTAAGGAGGAACATGAAGAGCATCTAAGGCTTATCTTGGAATTACTGAACCAGGAACAGCTATACGTTAAATTCTCTAAGTGTGAATTTTGGATCTCAACCGTACAATTCTTGGGTCACGTGATTGATAGTCAGGGAATTCACGTGGATCCCACGAAGATCGAGTCCATCAAGGAATGGGCCGCCCCGAAAACCCCAACTGAAGTTCGCCAATTCTTGGGCCTAGCTGGTTATTATCGGAGATTCATCGAGGGATTCTCTAAAATAGCCAAGCCCCTAACTAAGCTAACTCAGAAGAATGTAAAGTACGAATGGGGAGAAGATGAAGAAGAAGTGTTTCAACTGTTGAAAGAAAAGTTATGTAGTGCACCTATCCTAGCCCTACCCGAAGGAAGCGAAGACTTCATCGTGTACTGCGACGCTTCGCACAAAGGTCTAGGAGCTGTCTTAATGCAACGGGAGAAAGTAATAGCATATGCCTCGCGTCAGCTCAAGACCCATGAGAAAAACTACACAACTCATGATTTGGAATTGGGTGCAGTAGTATTCGCACTCAGAATATGGAGACATTACCTGTACGGCACGAAATGCATTGTGTATACTGACCATAAGAGTTTGCAACATATCTTGGACCAGAAAGAGCTGAACATGAGACAGCGTCGCTGGTTAGAACTACTCAGTGATTATGACTGCGAAATTTGCTACCATCCCGGGAAGGCAAACGTTGTTGCTGATGCTCTTAGTCGGAAGGAAAGAATACCACCGTTGCGAGTCAGATCCTTGGGGATGACTATTAGCTCACCATTACCATCCCAAATTCTTGAAGCCCAAGCTGAAGCGTTAAAGGAAGAAAACCGACCGCACGAAAACCTCTATGGAATGGTAGAAAACGAAAATGGCTTCGTAAAGCGTTCTGATGGAACCTTATGCTTTGGAGACAGAAGCTGGGTACCACTTTATTGAGGAATTCGTGAGTTGATTATGCACGAGTCGCATAAATCAAAATACTCCATTCACCCTGGATCTGATAAAATGTACCAAGACCTGAAGAAACTGTATTGGTGGCCTAACATGAAGGCCGAAATAGCCATGTATGTCAGCAAATGCTTAACATGTGCGAAGGTGAAGGCTGAACATCAGAGACCGTCAGGGTTATTGGTACAACCTGAACTCCCTGTTTGGAAATGGGAGCGGATCACCATGGACTTCATCACTAAATTACCAAGAATAGCTAGTGGTTGTGATACTATTTGGGTAATCGTAGATCGACTCACTAAATCCGCTCACTTTCTTGCAGTCAGTGAACACGACAGTTGATGAAGCGAAAAGTGTACCGCTTTTAAGGGGTCATTTAAGCCCTAAATCGTATTTATTTGATCAAATATTGCCCTAAATCGTTCCTTTTGTCATTTTAGGTACTTTTGAGAAGAAATCTGGAAAAGGAAGCATTTTGGACGTTTTTGGAGCATAAAAGTGAAGAAAACGACAAAGTCTCAAAATCGTCTAAAAAGTACCTTTGACGGCGTCAGGGATTGCCCTGGACGGCGTCACGGCTTGGCAAGAAAAAGGTGGATATGAAAATTACTCATGATAAGCCAGAGAATTTTGCATGGAAAATCTGACGGCGTCACCTTTTGAAGTAATCAAGGTCGTCACGGCTTAATTTAAAGAGGGACGGCGTCAAGCCATAATCTGACGGCGTCAAGCCTTGATAAGCCAGAACGGATTTTGGAGGTCTAAAGAGGGACGGCGTCAGGAAGGCCATCCGGGAACCCTAAAAGCGGCGAGGTGACGGCGTCAGAATCTACAACGTGACGCCGTCAGACCTTAATCTCTATATATAGTTTTGCAATTTTTTGTCATTAGTGTGGAACTTTGTGTGTGAAAAACCCTAAGACGATTTTAGCAGCTTTTTCAAGGCTTTTTGCCTTGAGATCTTCCATGTTACATTGAAGATAAGTTATCAATTAATCATTCAATATGTCTATGTGTTGTTTGATTCTATCTTGTTCTTGTCTTTTGTTTAACATGCTAGGCTAGGTTTTCTTTGTGTTTGCTTAGATCTAATGAAACCTAGCTATTGATTGTTGGTTATTAGTGTGTTATTAATTGTATGGGATGATTGTTCATCTATGTTAGGCTTAAGAAAACTGGCTAACTTCCTATTCGGTAACTTGCTTGAACGTCTTAAGAAACATGAACCAATGCGTACTAAAGGTTTTTATGGTTGTATTTAATGCATGAGCGAATTCTAGTGATCCCATGTTAGGAGCTTCCTAGCCGGCTCGACATAGGAGTGAAGTAGGAGTTCATAGAGTTGGGGAAGTACGTACGCCACCCCACGATTGGTATTAAGGAATACACCCGTCATCCACGCAATTAATACACACTAATCAACCGGTAAAAGATAGTTAGGGAGTAAGGAAATCTAAGTAAACACATTTCTCTCCACATAAGTTTTACCACCTTTTCATTTTCTGTTATTTTATTTTATTTGCATTCGTAGTTATTTGGGTTAGTTGACTAGCAACTAATTCCGCCCACTCTTTCAAACCCGAGATTTTACTTGCTTTCATAAAATTATAAAAACATAAAAAGAATCTTCTCTCACCCTTAGACCTATTAGAATAGTTTTCATACCTAACGAACACTATTCCCTGTGGAGAACGATCAATCCCCCGTACTTACCACTACACTATACTACATCGGTCAGGTACACTACCTGGTGGGGTTGTAAGCCTCTTGAGATCCCTCGAGAGGTAAAACCTGTTGTAAGGTTGCAAAACCACGCATCAAGTTTTTGGCGCCGCTGCCGGGGAATAGTTATTGTTTAGGTTGAATTTTTTTTATTTTATAGGTCTACTCACTAGATTCCTTTCTAGTGAGATTTTTATTTTATTTTTTTAGGTTTTCTTTAGTCTATCTATTTTCTTCGTGCTTTTGTTCGTATAGGATTTTCATTGACTATTCAGTTTGCCATTATGGAAAACGCGAATCCGCCCCTTACACCTGGCGAAGTAGCTTTGTTGCGTAGCCAACTTGAGAATGAGATTAGTGAGCTCAGAGAGCTCAATAGAATGATTGATATAGAGCTCGATTATGCCTTGAACAACTTAGAGACCGCCATATGCTCAGATAATTACTTAGAACGTAATAATCTTACGGTTGAGAAGTTGATTGAGAAAATTGATGAAGTGAAGGTAGATCCTAGGTTTGATGATTATTTCAATGAATACCCCACTAAGGAGGAGATTGCTTACTATAACAAACTAGTTGATAACCCTCGACCACCTTTTGTTAGAATTGACCCAAAGATTAAGAGGGGTGATCCCGGGAATGTGAAGATACCATGTATGATTGGGTACCAATACGTTGAGCATGCTTACATTGACTGTGAATCCCCAATCAACGTGATGTCCTCAGGCCTTTATAGCCAGATCATAAACACACCACTTGAGCCTAGGATGGACCCCAAGTGCCCAGGCGGAGTTTGCAACTTCGTTGGAAGGATTAAGGATATGCATATCCTTGTCAGGAATTTTACCTTTGTCACCAACTTCATGATCTTAGAAGATTTGGCAAGTGTTGTTGACTGCCGCCTATCTCGCGTGGTGTTAGGTAAGCCATTTATTGAAGCATCCAATTTAAGGTATGATCGTTTGAGAGGCACGGTTCAGTTTTCTAATCACATAGATAGGATCACATATAGAATGCCTTATCGGGTAAATGAATTTCATTTTGTGCCTCGATTTGACAAGGACAACATTGGTGCGATTGAGGACATCAATGATGAGGATAAAGAAAAAGGCATGGACTATGTTTGGAATAAGAGAAGCCTTTATTATAAAGATTGCTTGAACCTTGGACCTAAATACAAAATTGATATTTAGGTTGTTAGGATGATTAGAGGGGCAATTGAGAAGCAAAACGGAAAAACGTAGAACCCGTGACTTTGAGTCTAGCTACAAGACTCGTTAATAAAGAAAAGCGCTTCTTGGGAGGCAACCCAAGTTTTATTTGCTTTGTGTGTTTATTTGTTCGTTTGATTTTATTTGTTTCCGTATGTGTGTTTAAATTTTATTATTATTGA
This sequence comes from Artemisia tridentata subsp. tridentata, assembly GCA_021014915.2. NCBI lineage: Eukaryota > Viridiplantae > Streptophyta > Magnoliopsida > Asterales > Asteraceae > Artemisia > Artemisia tridentata. The sequence continues at coordinate 325,449,931 of CP139503.1, forward strand.
TTCATGTTCAAAAAAGTAAATTTTGAAAATGCTTTATTTTGTTTTTAACTTCGTCTTAACTACATATAAAGGTATTTTGCAAAAGTTAAGTGTAAGGGAAATCTAAATCGGTTTATTAGAACACAAATGAACATGAATCGTAATAATAATAAATTAACATACATATTAGTAATTGTTTGAGTCAAATGCTTGTATCGAGTCATAATGATGTTTTGCAGGATTTCCAGGAAGTAAGGTATAGTTTTTTCCAAAATTTTTCCGGAAACTTAACATGAGAATTCTGTCAGATCATTTCTGACGGCGTCAGGATTTACAACCTGATGGCGTCAGGTTTAATTTTCAGAAATATTTGAAAGTTTTGTTTTCATAAAAAGTTTTTATTAAATCTATAACTTATAATCTTCAGGAATCTGCAAAATTATCATTCCACAAGCATTATATCCTTATATATAGAGTTTATCCCGCCGATGTTATGCAGGTTTTCGTGTTTGTTTTCTCAGGTTTAACAGGTTATTTTGGACAAGGAAATGTTTGTTGGATCAAGCTTTTGGCGATGCATTAGTCTTGGAGCTTTTACATTCTCTTGGAAGAAGATTTAACCATGTTACTTCATTATCCACCGAGCGAATCAGGGGAGTATTTGATTTCATTCTTTTACTTTATGCTTTTACATCTTGTTATTTGAACATTGGGGACAATGTTCATCTTAAGTGTAAGGGGGGGGGGGGGGTTAAAAGTACGATTAGAGAATGCTATTACGCTTGATTTTTGTTTGTTTAATAGTAGATGTGTAATAAAACTGAGATAAATACCTGTTAGGGTAATTTTAGTGCCAAATTTAAAATTTTTTACAACATTTAGGAGTGAAACTTTGATCTAATGAGCATCTCATGGATAGGAGTTATATGACTAGCACAAAACCGTACCACTAAAAAATTTTCCACCCCAAATATGTGAGGTTCGCCCCTAGAATTGGTAGGAAAAGCATTTATGCTATGATGTGTGTACCGGTAGCACTTAGATTCTAGAACTTGCGTTAGGACCATTCCGAGGCCACAAGTGAGACTACATTCGTGTAGTTAGATTTACTACATGATAAGAGGCATTAGGATTAACCCATTGTTTTACACCTGTGTTTTTGTTATAATTACATTGGCTACATTGGTCAAGTAATTCTCCCACACCCTTTGCGTTGTACTCATTTTTAGTACACGATACCCCTAGTACACCCCTCAGAGCCTATCTTTTCGTTTCTAACTTTAAGCATTTTACTTAAAGGAAGAATTTGTTTACACCCCACTTAAATGTACACCCAAATCGCCTTAGCCTACCTTGTATGCACTCATTTTTAGTGCATTATTGTGACAACATTTGTTTAAACCCTAAGTTAATTATCTAATTGATTACATGGTTGCTAAGTCGAGTCATATCCTTGTACATATTGTTTTGGGACGATTGGGACTCATGGGTAAAGTACTAGTGTAATGGAGTAATGGGGAAGAACATCATTTATTACCCCCATATGTGCTAAATGTTTTAAAAAAGTACTCCAAGTGTTTTGATTATCTTAATTCGAGTCATTAGAATAGTTATTTGTAAAGTTATGTAAAAGTTCAAGTGTAAGGGGAATGCAACGCCCCTATGATGTATTATTTTGGATGGTAGGGCAAAAGTGTATGCACAAAAAAAAAAAAAAAAAAAAAAAAAAAAAAAAATCGAAAAAATCAAGAAAAATACAAAAAAATGAGGAAAAGAAAAATAGAAAAAACATACGGACTACCATCCCGTTTCATTTTATGTTTATTTTATGTTTTTGTTATTTTATTTTTAGCTTAAGATTGAGTCGAGTCTTGGCTTAGCAACATTGTATAGTACATGTAATTGATCAAGATCTTTAACTCGCCACCAGTAAAATATTCCTTATCCAACAAAACCGTGTTTTCCTTTTCCCTACACCTAACGTTATAACCCATGTAAAAGCCCTCTTTGATAGTTTATCTTAGGTGCTTACGCCTAGTGGAGGAGTTTTTCGATCCTTTCCCAAGCCTATAGTAATCTATTTGCTATGACAGGTAGTGAGAGATATTATCCGTTTTCATTTATGAGATTTATTTTGATGACACCTGAGAGATGTGAGTATCTAAACACTACTTGTGAGGTGCTAGTCTATAATCTCCGTGCTTATTATGATTAAAGTGGAACGACTATTTGTTGTAATTACTTTTATATTAGCATTAAATGACCCCTAACTTGTATTTTGATTAGAATAAAAGCGCATTTGCTTGAGGACAAGCAAATCTCAAGTGTAAGGGTATTTGATGAAGCGAAAAGTGTACCGCTTTTAAGGGGTCATTTAAGCCCTAAATCGTATTTATTTGATCAAATATTGCCCTAAATCGTTCCTTTTGTCATTTTAGGTACTTTTGAGTAGAAATCTGGAAAAGGAAGCATTTTGGACGTTTTTGGAGCATAAAAGTGAAGAAAACGACAAAGTCTCAAAATTGGCTAAAAAGTACCTTTGACGGCGTCAGGGATTGCCCTGGACGGCGTCACGGCTTGGCAAGAAAAAGGTGGATATGAAAATTACTCATGATAAGCCAGAGAATTTTGCATGGAAAATCTGACGGCGTCACCTTTTGAAGTGATCAAGGTCGTCACGACTTAATTTAAAGAGGGACGGCGTCAAGCCATAATCTGACGGCGTCAAGCCTTGATAAGCCAGAACGGATTTTGGAGGTCTAAAGAGGGACGGCGTCAGGAAGGCCATCCGGGAACCCTAAAAGCGGCGAGGTGACGGCGTCAGAATCTACAACGTGACGCCGTCAGACCTTAATCTCTATATATAGTTTTGCAATTTTTTGTCATTAGTGTGGAACTTTGTGTGTGAAAAACCCTAAGACGATTTTAGCAGCTTTTTCTAGGCTTTTTGCCTTGAGATCTTCCATGTTACATTGAAGATAAGTTATCAATTAATCATTCAATATGTCTATGTGTTGTTTGATTCTATCTTGTTCTTGTCTTTTGTTTAACATGCTAGGCTAGGTTTTCTTTGTGTTTGCTTAGATCTAATGAAACCTAGCTATTGATTGTTGGTTATTAGTGTGTTATTAATTGTATGGGATGATTGTTCATCTATGTTAGGCTTAAGAAAACTGGCTAACTTCCTATTCGGTAACTTGCTTGAACGTCTTAAGAAACATGAACCAATGCGTACTAAAGGTTTTTATGGTTGTATTTAATGCATGAGCGAATTCTAGTGATCCCATGTTAGGAGCTTCCTAGCCGGCTCGACATAGGAGTGAAGTAGGAGTTCATAGAGTTGGGGAAGTACGTACGCCACCCCACGATTGGTATTAAGGAATACACCCGTCATACACGCAATTAATACACACTAATCAACCGGTAAAAGATAGTTAGGGAGTAAGGAAATCTAAGTAAACACATTTCTCTCCACATAAGTTTTACCACCTTTTCATTTTCTGTTATTTTATTTTATTTGCATTCGTAGTTATTTGGGTTAGTTGACTAGCAACTAATTCCGCCCACTCTTTCAAACCCGAGATTTTACTTGCTTTCATAAAATTATAAAAACATAAAAAGAATCTTCTCTCACCCTTAGACCTATTAGAATAGTTTTCATACCTAACGAACACTATTCCCTGTGGAGAACGATCAATCCCCCGTACTTACCACTACACTATACTACATCGGTCAGGTACACTGCCTGGTGGGGTTGTAAGCCTCTTGAGATCCCTCGAGAGGTAAAACCTGTTGTAAGGTTGCAAAACCACGCATCAACAGTATGGATAAACTTGCCCGACTATATCTGAAAGAAATTGTTTCCCGACATGGTGTGCCAATAACAATTATCTCGGATCGAGACAGTCGTTTCACGTCAAATTTTTGGAAGTCACTCCAAACGGCCATGGGATCAAACCTCGATATGAGTACTGCTGTTCATCCCCAAACAGACGGCCAGAGCGAGAGAACTATCCAGACTTTGGAAGATATGCTCCGAGCCTGTGTTATTGATTTCGAAAAAGGTTGGGAGAGATACTTGCCTTTGGCCGAACTTTCCTACAACAATAGCTATCATCCAGCATTAAGGCCGCACCTTTTGAGGCGCTGTATGGCCGAAAATGCCTCTCCTTGATCTGTTGGGCTGAGGTTGGCGATAGTCAACTTATTGGTCCCGAACTTGTTCTAGAAACGACCGAGAAGATAGTTCAGATCTGAAACCGTTTGCAAGCTGCACGTGATTGAAAAAAGAGCTATGCCGACAAGAGATGTAAACCTCTCGAATTTCAGGTCGGAGACAGGGTCATGTTAAAAGTCTCACCATGGAAAGGGGTGATACGTTTCGGCAAGCGCGGAAAAATCAATCCTCGCTACATTGGACCATTCCAAATTCTTGACAAAATCAGACCGGTAGCCTATCGACTCGAGCTACCACCGGAACTGAATAATGTGCACAACGTGTTTCATGTGTGTAACCTGAAGAAATGCCTTTCTGATGAAACCCCGGTTATTCCTTTGAGGGAAATCCGGATAGACGAGAACTTAAACTTTGTTGAGGAACCGGTGGAAGTTATGGATCGTGAAGTTAAGCGACTGAAGCACAGTCGCATTCCGATCGTTAAGGTCCGATGGAACTCCCGCCATGGTCCTGAGTTTACATGGGAGCGTGAGGACGAGATAAAGCGAAAGTACCCTCATCTCTTTTCAAACGTAACAGGTAACTCGAACTGAAACCCGGGACGGGTTTCTTCTGAGGCTAGGAGGCTGTGACAACTAGTAAATTTCAGGAACAATTTTAATTACCGCATTACTTTTTAAAACGAGCATTTTATCTTTTGTAATCACTGATGAAATGTGTTGGGTATTTTATCCCCATTTTTTGTAATATATTGTGAACTTTTATGATGTGATAAGAAATGCCCTGTGTACCCAATTAGGCACTCCGTGAGTCGGCACAGTTAGACCTAATAAATACGAGAAACATTGATTATTTTGACGCGCAAAATAAATATAGACGTATTTATAGTCGATTTGATTGGAAAAATTATTCCAAAATCAGTGGAAAACATTAAAATCACTCGGGAAGATGTCCCGGTACTCAAATCTATCCCGAATACGTTTTATAGGAAGTTTGGTTGAATGCCACTTCCCAACCCACTCCCAAGTTACAAATTCAGTCCCTGGGGGACAATATGCATTCAAATCCAGTCCTATGACTATATAAACTAACATTATACCCTCATTAGGGTATTTCACTCTCATTTCACCCCACAGCCGCCCCATATTTTCTCCCACCCTATCTCATCTTCTCTGGCCAAACAATCCGGCGACCACCATACACCACCACCGCCTCTCCTCTTTTTACACCGCCACCACCAAACCTCGTCTTTTAAACCCCTTATCCTCGTTCACCACCGTACGCGCTCGAAAACCTTCCCCCACCATCACCACGCGCCACCTAAAACTTTTCCGACCAAGATCTACGTATCTTCGAGAGTGTTAAAGGTAGGTAACACCGTGTCACCTGTGGTTGTGACTCGGTGTGAAACAACTCGAATATGTCGAGTGGATTTTTATGATTTGTATTTCGATTGGGTGTTAAAACAAATGGGTCTCATGTTTTTTTTAACAAAAAATAACTAATAAACGTTTGGTATCATTTCTTGGTTGTGTTGTGCTGACGGTGGTCTTGTCGAGGCTGTGCCGTGAGCTTTAGCTCACGGCCGAGATCTATCGAGTATATTTGTGGTCAAGTTGAGTCAGTAGTCTCATATGTCTTTATTGTTATGGTGTCGTGACTTTTTAGGTTGGATTTAGGGTTTGGTAAAACCCTCAAGTACACGAGTTATTGATTTGGGAATTGGATTGGATACTAGTTTGGATACATGTTGTTATAATTTATTGTGTTGTGGCTGTTTCATTCGAACTTTGGGTTTGGTAAAACCCTTAGATTGCACCGAGTTATTGAATGGGAGTTGGAGTGGATACTGGTTTGGCGATTATGTTTTTAATTTGTTTTGTGTGGTGGTTATTACTGCTTGTTGATACCGAGAAGGCCTTAGGGTCGATTTGGTTTGATATGGTGTCGAGAGTTGGAGCCAAGGTCTCGGCCTGGAAATATAAAATTTGGTTGTTGTTGTTGCGTTGAATATAGGAGGAGTTGGTAGATAACGAGCCGTAGGTTATTTTGGCCGTTAAAATATTTTTGGTGGTTGATTGAATTTGCGGCATTGTTGTTATAATTAAATATTGAGACTATGTTGATTTGAGCCAAGTCGAGTGTCGCCGAGACTTCTTAGTCTCGTTGTGGCCTCGACAAGCCAAAAGAGATATTTGGACTTTACGATTGATATTGGACTATTGAGAAATGAATATTGATTTGATTATGAATTAAACTTGGAAAATGTGACTCGAAATATGCGATGACTCGTAAAAACTTAAATGACATCATTAAATGATAACTTAAAAATATTAATTAACGAAGATATGGTTACTTAATATTTTAAAGGTTAAAAAGAAAAAGTTAAATGACGCGTAAAACGTTATTTAATGTTTTTGACAAATAAAAGGAAATAAGTGCGAGTTATTTAATATTTTGAGGGCACGCAAATCGAGAAGTGCTATATGTGGAAATATTTATGTTTTGTGGAGTTAGTGTCAGGTCACGGATCAGTTGACGTTAATAAACCCGACCCACATGGTTATCGGACTTATTGGGCTGACGAGTCCAATAAGAGCCCAATAAGCATGTCGGAGGAAATTTATTAACGAGCAATTCATCCTTATGACTTATCAAGTATGGTAATTGAGTTTTGGATTGATAAATTAAACGAAAGAATTGTGAGACTTATCGAGTTGACGAACCCGATAAGAACCCGACAATTCGTCCGCATAACTTATTGTTAGGAATTAAATATTCTTAAGTGATTAATTGTGGTTGCAGTAGTGTTAAGTCTGGTTGGTACCTGGTTAAGTCTGCTGGTTAAGTCTGGTCTTTGAATATTAAGTCTGGTGGTTAAGTCTAGTGATTAATTCTGGTGAGTACCAAATTAAGTCTGCTCTTCGAATGTTAAGTCTGCTTGCTGGATGGATAAGTATACACAAAAGTCAAAGACACTTTAGATAAATATCTTTGTTGTGTTTTCATTTAAACAAGTTGTAAACATAGATACATGTTGTATCTTAGTTACTGACTCACATAAGCTAGCAAGTAGTTCGACAAGACTTGACAAGACTTAACAATATTGTAAAGATCTCTTTGGACTATAAAAGGAGATCTTAGCTTAGTCATATGTGTGTGTCTTTTGATAGTGCTTAGAATCAGAACTTTCATATCTGTTAAGAACATAGAACAAGAACAATCATAAACATTATCAATAATATTGAATCCTTTGGTATTATACTTTCGGTGTTGATTGTTCAATATACACAAGCATCACTGTTCCATTTCCATAACCAAATAACCTTCTAAGTGTGATTAAGTAGTTTTCGCATACTTGATCATATTAACTCAAGATATCACATACACTCGTTGTAAAGGACTAACATCCTATTTAGTGTATCGATCACCCTCTCACTTATCAAGTAAAAACTTAATCAAACGCCCTCGTCTTGTGAGTCGTTTAGGTTTTAGTCATTATGTGGCGTGAGTACACTTGAGTCATCTTGTGTCTCCACTGCACACCCGTTGATACCAAACGCTAGTAACTAATATAAGAAAGAGATTTTGGAATCGAAAAGGAACATACTTGGGGATAGTTAGCTTTTGGAAACTTTTACATTTGGAGATATATGTTAAGGCGAGTTTATATTATTAGGTTGTGCCGAGTCCGTGAGTGCCGATACTTGAGAGCCACTGAGTACTTTGCTTCTGTAGATTGTATTTGTGCTTTGCTTGATTGAGGTGAGTTTCATAGCCCCACTTTCACTCTTATTAATGCTTATTTAAACTTGGGGGAGAAAACATGCAAAACCGTTTTGAACGGACCAACTGTTATCTTATGTTTTGATATGTTGCTATGCTAGTTGACTATGGTTATTATATACAAGGGCTTTCTGTGCCTAATTACTAACAAGGGCTTTTTGTGCCTATTACTTAGGGCTCATGTGCCTATAGACTTCTGTAGTGTGCACCTATAGGATAACTGTTAATATGTTTGGACACACCCAAGTGTGGGTTTCGGTTTAGTTGGTTGCGACCTAGTCACTCATAGCAGACTTATTTACTGATATTGGTCCACTTTTTTTGATTTGCGAAAACCTATGAATTCACCAGCGTTAGCTGACTTTTAGCATGTTTTCTCAGGTAATTCATAATGTTTACTTTGGATGTTACTTTTGGAGGCTTGGCGTGTGGCATGGCTGAGGATCAATCCAAACTCTGATATCACTTTTGGGGACCTATCTTATGTTTTTCTTTTGGGCCTTACTTTAAGTACTTTTGGTTAAATGTAGACTTGAGATTTGAATATTTGAAATGTTTTTATGTAAACGGATAATGTTATCCCGCTTTTCTATGCTTGTGTTGTGTACCAATTTCGTAGCACCCCAAAACTTGTTTTATTTTCCGCTGAACCGAATTTTGGGGGTGTTACAGGGGGGAAAGTCAAATTTGACCGACATGGTATCGACGACATGCCATCGGGATTTTAGAACACTAAAAATTCAATGCTCGCTGGTCTCGGTCAAGCTTTTTTTATTTATTTATTTTTTTTTTTAATTTTTTTTTGTCGTTTAGTGTTAAATACCGACGACCAAGTGTCGCCGGAATTTTTTTCGTAGCCAGTTCTCCTGATTCTATTAGTGCAAACAACTGAGTTGTTGCTCCCAGCGATAACCAATAAGGATCCATTGATGTGGACTTTGAACACACCAGACAAATCTGTTATTGGTGTCTCGGTGTCTCCCTGTTAGCAACCCACACCACTGTTTGTGGGGATATGTTTTTATACCACATCCCCATGTACCAGTTTCTAGACTTTCCGGGACTAAAAAAACCAAGCGCATTTGTTTCGTCGGCCGAAACAAGGGTATCACCATCTCGGATGCCTTGATTAGGTGTTATCGTGTCTTGGACGGTACAGCTTGCTAAAACATAAAAAAGAACACCAAAGAGGAAGAAATAGTGAAGGAGCTTATTGATGTTAATTTTCTTGTGTGTACTAACTGTATATTATTTTGAATTTATTCATTTTTGTAATGAAGGTTCTGTGGGTTGGAATCAAAGACTAAAAGGGTTGACGAGTCATTCTCTATACTTTTGGACCAAAATTTGGTCTTAGACGCAAGCATGGTGCAGACCGGTACTTGGCTGACGGACCAGGACCGAAGCCACTTGCCATAATGTAGACGAAACGAGGGTCGTAAGGTTACTTGTGGTTTATGTTGGTTAAACTTAACTAATTTTATGGTTTCAATATCTTAGTGACTATTCTAAAAATAAAGAGACATTATATATAGATGATTTATGATATTAATGCATGCCCTAAGCAACATACGTACGTATATTCGAGTTGTTATTTTCTTTTTTTGATGAACAGAAAAGAAAAATCAATTGTACGTACATTATGACACAATTTACAGATAAAATATATAACAATGAAAAAAGATCATGAAGGGTCTAAATTTTTAAACAAAGTTATATCATTTGAAACAAGTAGATTATATTGACAGAAAAATAAGTTTGACTCTCTATATAATCATCTGTTTTACAAACATATATAGGTAAACCTCTCGATCCCCATTGTTAGTTTTCTATCGATCACAATTTCTTTTTACGTTCATAAAAGCCTGAGTTTATTTATTTAGAAAATCAAGTTGTAATAGCCTGAGTTTATTTATTTTTGCAGTAATTTCTCATTTTTAACCCTTCTTTCAATGTTAAAATGATTTTTATTTCAAATTTCTTTTTGTTGATTTATTGGTTAAAGCCACTATGTAGATACGTAAACCAGATACATGACAGCCAGTTACTAGGTATTAATATATATTTTGTAACAGATGGATATGTATTCGAGACATAATAATGTTAACTAATGAAATACTTAAGTATAAAATGAATAATTGACTCCTTTCATTGTAGAACTGATGGTGATTACACGAACTTTACAAAGGCATCATCAGTCTATATAACACCCTAAATTTTAAGTATTACTCTTTAGATTTACATAGAGGTGGAAGGCAAACGGGCAACAAGCTGCGCCGCTAGCCCTTTTTGGATTGCAAAACTTATTCTTTTGAAAACTAAATCTGCAGATCTAGGTGTCATAACATTACTATGCATAACACGTTGGACTCTGTTGAGGAACTCCACTGCCTCAGGTGCAAGGAAACCAAAAGTATCAAAAGCGAAACGAATATTACATATTGCAATTAAGATTCGATCAAAACTTAAGGCAAAAATCCTTTCGGGATAATAACATCCCCGATGTTGCTATGCCATGGGTCAGCCAAGTGAGTTGCCAAATTCTCCAACGGTCCAGTTCCAGGATAAGCCGATTGTTGCACGCAGAACCCCACGAAAGCCAACAGCGCTAGCCGTCCTGCATACCCACATAAAAAACGATATGTTAACATATACAAATAATCAAACTTATAGTACGAATGCTAGTTTCGAAATTGTAATTTACCGTTTTTGATCTCTTTGACCTTGTACTCTTCAAACTTTTTTGGGTCATTGGAGTAACCCAAGGGGTCGAAAGCACCACCTGGATACTTTCTCTTTTCTGGGTTCTTTTCCATGCTCCTTTGATGCTCTACAAAGGCGATAGAAATGAACTCTATGGCCAAAATTGTGGGTAGGGTACCCCATGGAACCGGGTTCCCTAAATAAGTAGCTTGGCCTCCTGGAAGGGCTGCCCATTCTTGTGCTTTTACCCAATTGCCTAAACCCAATGCTTCAGGTACCAAAATTCCTGGCTGCAAATATGTAACATTTCAAAATGTTACTTTAGATAGTTTTATACTTTTATAGTTTTATGTATTGGTTTCTTATTTTTTGAATTTGAGATTACTTACGACTGCCAACATAGCCCATCGACAGTGGATGAGTTCGGACTCTTTAAATCTCTCCAGGTTCTCTGGGACTTCGCCTAGACGAAGTGGGTCAAAACCGAAGTCACTGAAAACAAGCAAGAATAACTTTTGTTAAACTATTTCTTGTCAGTACCATAAAGCCCACTGCTAGTGTAGTCGTGTAGATTTATTGTAATGGACAAATGCCCAAGTCCACATTATTTACAAGTAACTCGTAATCTAAATAACATAGTTAGAAAGGTTGTCACAATATAATTCATATATTCAACATATTTTAGTCTACAGATAATACATAATGTCATATATCTAATGGCATTGTATATTAGTACGCTCGTATATTTAATGCGAGTTTTGGTAGTACTTACCCGGGGGCTGATCCATCTAAGTAGGATGGTCGGGGTTGGCCAGGCATCCAATCAGATGTCATGACCAACCTTGACCCATTAGACACAACACCAAAAAGTGGCACATTGGCCGTAAATCTCGACTTGGAAGATGAGAGAACCGAAGGGCGGGCATCGGCTGGAATGCCATAGCTCATTAATGTATTGGAAGCCATTCTAAGAAAATAGTAAGTGGTAGTGAATGTTTGTAGTGTTGGAGGATGAAGAAATGTGGTGAAGAGAGTGGTGCAATATGGACGAATTTCGGGTTGCAAAAATCTAAATGCTGATTTTTGTTGGCTAAGAGTTAGGAAGTTTAGATTTCTTATTGGGCCACGTGGAATACCAATCTATTCATATGAATACGTGTAAGATACATGGGTATATTTGTCTTGTACTTCTATTGTTGTTTGGGATTTATCTATCGTTCAAGTCATCAAGTGGGTCAACAATGAATCTTTGGTTGGGAAAAAGAATAAAGATAGATTTGGAGCACGAATAAAAACTTTACGTCTTTACAGTATCCACATTTTTTTGGTAAATATATTTTTTATAAAAATAAAAAATTAGTCATGCCGTAGGTAGATTATATACGTTAATTTTTCACTTCTAAATTGACCAAGATGACAATAGCTGGTGTTTGAATTCGACTTAATTAAAAATTGAATTCTTTAAGTCATATGAAAATTGTTTGTTTGTAACTTAATAAAGAAATATTACATAAAATATTAAGTAATAAAAGTGAGAGTGTCTGCATTAAATCATCTATTAATTAAACATAATTTAGATAGAAAATTTTAAAAAACAAACGCCCGTCACTAATGCTCAATTTACAAACAGAAAAGAAAAAAAAAATAAGACCGATTTTTGGCTAATAAAAACAAATCTATTGCAAAATTATGATTTACCAGCCCAAGTTGTATAGTGTATAGGCGCAGTTATGGCAGGCTCAAAGTATCAAGGCCCATCCAGCCCAATCCTACAGTAGCCCTTTAACAGCTATTAATATTAACGAGTTCGGCGACGATCCGCCGCGTTGCGGCGGGGCGTTGTTTTATTTCGTTGATTATTGCACGATATTTTTATTTCCCCGAAAATGGACTCCTTTTGCAAAGAGTCGCCGATGGCAGGGGTATTTTTTGCCAATTGTCGAAACAATTTTTTTTTTGGAAAAAGGACTATTTTTGCAAAGAGTCGCCAGTGTCAGGGGTAATTTTTGCCAATTTTCGAAACATTTTTTTGGAAAAAGGACTTTTTTTGCAAAGAGTCGTCAATTGCAGGGGTATTTTTTGCCAATTTTCGAAAGCTGATTTAAAAAAAAAAAAAAAAAAAAAAAAAGTGGGCTGGTTACTGTAGCAGTTAGTGGGCCGGGCCTTGGGTCGGTTACTGTAGCAGTTAGTGGGCCGGGCCTTGGTACTGTAGCACTGTAGCATGAGTGACGTCGTTTTACATGACATATAATATATATAGTAATATATATATTAAATGTGGTGTGAAACGACACCGTGTCATCAAAATTTTTAACAGATTGCTACAGCAGTGGGCTGACCCAACTTCAGGCCCAAAATCAACTTTCAAAAATTGGCAAAAAATACCCCTGAAATTGACGACTCTTTGCAAAAATAGTCCTTTTTCCAAAAAAATGTTTCCAAAATTGCCAAAAATTACCCCTGATATTAGCGACTGTTTGCAAAAATAGTCCTTTTTCCAAAAAAAATGTTTCAAAAATTGGCAAAAAATACCCCTGATATTGGCGACTCTTTGCAAAAGGAGTCCTTTTTCGGGAAAAAAAAAAAAAAAAAAAAATTACCCCCGGCCTACTCTCTACTTAATAAAAATATCGTGCAATAATCAACGAAATAAAACAACGCCCCGCCGCAACGCGGCGGATCGTCGCCCACCTCGTATATATTAAATGGCATTTGAAACTACGTAGTGTCATACCACTTTTTTTTTACACTTTGCTACAGTAGTGGGCTGACCCACTTTCAGGCCCAAAATCAACTTTCGAAAATTGGCAAAAAATACCCCTGAAATTGACGACTCTTTGCAAAAATAGTCCTTTTTCCAAAAAAAAGTTTCGAAAATTGGCAAAAATTACCCCTGACATTGGCGACTCTTTGCAAAAATAGTCCTTTTTCCAAAAAAAATGTTTCGAATATTGGCAAAAAATAACCCTGACATTGGTGACTCTTTGCAAAAGGAGTACTTTTTCGGGAAAAAAAAAAAAAAAAAAAAAAACATTTTTTTTTACCGCGACTGTTTTTTTTTTTTTTTTTTAAATCTTAAGACTTTTTTTTTTTTTTTTATTCCATGGTTGGTTAACTATGGCCTCTAAATATTGTTCCGCTTATGCTATTGTGTTTCTTTTACAAATGTATACTTCAAAAAAATACCGCGCAACCGGCCTACTCTCTACTTAATAAAAATATCGTGCAATAATCAACGAAATAAAACAACGGCCCGCCGCAACGCAGCGGATCGTCGCCAACCTCGTATGTGTAATGACACATCTTATTAGCTTATTTCACCTCAAAGGAACTCGTGATCCCTTATAAATAAGGTTGGACAAAAAAAGTCAAGCTTTGAAAGAGCTTGATAACTTTTTCAAAATACAATAAGCTATTAAGCTCTTAAGAAAGCTTAGCCAAACACCCCTTAGAGTATATTGTATGTGTTTCAACTCTTTGATTGCCAAAAATTACTGAAATAGAATTAACAATAAGATTCAACACGCACGGTAATTCCGTATTAAAACAAAAAGAATGTCTGAGGATAGAAAACAAACTAAATAACAAAACACAATCTTAAACAAAACACATATTTGAAAGTGAAACCAGACTCTGCACGTATTCGATGCCTGACATTGTTGAATATGGTACCTCCAAAACGTTGAAGTCATCTAGAGTTGCGCCAAAGCCAATATGGATCAAGCTATCATACCGTGATGGTCGGGGATTAAAAGGTGGATTGGGAACTTTGTTGTACTCTTGAGTAAACGGATTGTGTAAGATCATATGAGTACATAACGATGTATCTTTAAGAACCAAAAGAACAATCCCATTAAACGTTCCAACAATGATAACATCTTCAATACTTATGTTTCCAAAATCAGAAGAAATTTTTACCGTCGATTGAGCCATATCCAGCTGGAGATCAATTGTATAAAGATGTTGGAATTGGAGAAGAATCATTGGCCGCAATATTCACTTTGCAAGATAAGGATCTAAAATCAGGCGGTTCCAATGCATTGATACGCATCTAAACCGTACTAAGAATTTTCCAGGAAGTCGAGCAAATATATTGTGGAGAACTTGATCAGGTACATGCATATGGGCATCGTCCGCCATAAGTATGATAAAGTATCGTGCGAAGGGAATGTGACCTCTAATTTATCTAAAACCTTACTTATATGTTTTATTGAAGTAATATTATATTTTTCATCTTTTCATATATGGAATCTATCGAATGTGAAATCCATAGATATCTTCAAAGCCTTGTGTCGATCTTTAAACAATATTTTATTCTACTCATAGCTTTTGATGATTATATATAACCATAAATCTTTTATATAATAAAGGAAAACTATCTGCTCCTTAGTTTCTGATAATCATAGCCATAAATAAACATAACTAGATCTAAAATTAATTAGTGTATATATACTTCCTATAAAAACGAAGGATATTTGCATTTTATATATATGGAAAATTGTAAAGTTTATCATTAATAATAAACATTTAATTTTGACATTTATCGACATAAGGCGTGCTTGTATTAAGGCTTAAATAATATTGTGAACATCTATCTTAGATGGAGCAGAAGCAGATTTCAAGTGATTCGGTACTTGATGGATTACCTCCTGTATCTGCAAAATATCCATGTTTGGTTGTTCAGAAGCTTGTAGCTAACGATGACAACGGGCTGCAGGGTTTCTACACAATACATGACCAGCAGTTGCAATATCAATGTCGAATTCCGGAGTTGCAGGGTAGACTTATTCGAGGGAGTTTTCATGGTTGGGTGATTCTCTCCAGTTATCCAAAAAATGACATGTGGTCTCTTTGGAACCCCGTCACTTCAAAGTTGATACGTCTCCCACGATTGATTCATAATACTGAATATTTTAAAGATTTGGAATTTTGTTGTCTCTCGGCCCCTCCGGATGAACCTGATTCAGTTTTCTTGTTAACGAGGTTCTCAGAACCTATCATTGTTTTTTGTAGGCTAGACCCTAAAAGAAAGAGATCAAGATGGGTCAAAACAGTGGCGGATCTTGAAGTTTTTAGTGGAGGGAGCCGGAAATTTTTTTGTCCTATCGTTATATTAGGGTCTTCTAATTCGAGGGGGCCGACTTAATAATATAAATTTTTTCGGACGAAATACGGATAAGTTAACATTACTGAGCGAAAAAACAGGGGGGGCCCGGGCCCCCCCCCGGGCCCCAACTAAGATCCGCCCCTGGGTCAAAATGTCATATGGTAAACAGTTCGGGAGAGTAAGGGATCATGATAATACCCTAATTGGCATAACTTGTTGCAATGGTAAAGTATATGCATTGAGTTCCTCATTCGCCGTAATACACGTTGACATTGTGTTTAAGGGTAAAGATGCTGTGATAAATTTATTGCCATATTGCGTGTGCCCTTTTCCAGAATTCGATAAACCCGTTCACAGTTATTACCTGAAGGGATCTTGTACAGAATTATTTTACATTGCAGCAAGTTATGATAACGTAGAAAGTAGTAAACTTGATGCTGTTAATCTGTATAAACTTGACATGACTAGCACGACGTCAGTGTGGGAGGAAATACAAGATCTTAAAGACGCTATATTTTATTGTGATTTTGATAAGTCGGTATATTACAGCAATGCAATTGCCCCTGATTTAGGGGGTTACATACATTTTCGTGATGATTATGGCGAGGGAATATTATACTCGTGCCATGTCAAAAATAAAACTGTTTCTCTACTGCCTATGCCATGTCTGGCGAAACCATGCAATGTGTCACTTTGGGGCTGCAGGTAATGCTTTTATTTAATTTGCATTTCTTTATCATATAATTTTTATTGCTAGCACAACATTCTAAAAAAAAGGGGAACAAAGCTAAACAAAATTATGTTTTGCGCAGGTTAGAAGGTGATTGATCCGTGTGTGAGCATAGAGAAGACAAGTCCACGATCGACTATAAACAAGAAGAGGAGAGGGACAATGATGAGATAGTGATAATAAGATCAGTTTTGGATGATGAGATGTATTTTAATAGCACAATGAATGAATCACACCTGTTGTTCAATATTCCGTTTCATGTTTTGGAAATGATTATGGATGAGTTTAGCCAGCGGATCTTGAAGTTTTTAGTGGAGGGGGCCGGAAATTTTTTTGTCCTATCGTTATATTAGGGTTTTCTAATTCGGGGGGCCGACTTAATAAATCTAAATTTTTTCGGACGAAATACGGATAAGTTTGCACTACTGAGCGAAAAAATAGGGGGGGGGGGCCGGGCCCCAACTAAGATCCGCCCCTGAGTTTAGCATTGGTGTCGAGTACTTGAAATTCCGTGCTACATGCAAACGTTGTCATTTAGCAGCACCTATGATACAATGGAGGAACGAAGCAGTATTATCGAAATTGCGGACATATTCGTTAGCTTCACCATGGTTAATGGTCCTAGAATACAAGCAAGGCATTATGCATTTTACGGATCGGATCCAATATTTGGTGATAAGTACTTCATGAAAACAATACCGGTATCTATTCATGATTGTAGAAAATTCGCTATGGAGAATTCGAGATTCTATTATAACCATGCAAACCATTGTTTACATTGAAAAGACACACTTTGAAACGTTACATTGTACTACATATATATAGACTTCTAACCGGTACAACCAACCATTGTGTCCCTTGGTTTTGTAACCGTTTTTAACTACTAATAACTAACTAACCGACTTTAACTACCATTCGGTTATAAACTACTAATCTAACATGTTCAGCCCTTCGGCTTTCGTTTGTTACAAATGTACCACAAGACTTATGCAATTATTGTGCAACATTTCCCCCCTAATTGTTTAAGTCTTGTTCTTCGACTCTTCATGTTCTTCTCCGCGTTCTTCAAGCCGCGAGTGTTTTTGATATTGTTGTTCCTCTTTCCTGTCGAACACTATCTACAACAAACGTTGTTGTTCCTTTTCCTTGATACCTTGAAATGTCCTTTTTCTTCTCTTCCTTTGTGTCGTTTTACTGCAGCAAACATCCACAAAGTTCCTACGTTTCTCTCGTTAATCTACTTCTTATCACGAAGTGTTGTTTTCTTCCTTTTGTGTCGCTGTTTACCAGCAGTCCCACAAAAAACCTCGTCTACCACAAGTTGGTGTGTATCTCTCGGCCGTATATCCTTCACCAAACAAACGATATGTTTGTTTTGTTTCCTTATCGTTGTTGTCGTAACCTTGTGTCGCCTTGATGCGTTTTCCACAATAATCCTTGAGTACTCTTCTCTTCTTGGTACACGTATACGTTTTCTATCTTCTCCACAACAACGTTCCTCGCGTTATAACCCCGCGTTTTTCTTCTCTTTGTGTCTTGTTTAACCCGGTTTCACAAAGTCTCTTTCCCACTCGTTCTATAGCCAAACGAAGTGTCTATCTTTTCCTTTCCTGTGTCGCGTTGACAGCGAATCACAAAAGAATATATTAGCGCTTTCCTACTCTCGTTCCACGTTTCTTTTTCTACGTCAAGAGTTTCCTTCCTTCCCTTCGAAGTGACCAACAAAGTTTTGTCCCACCAATATTGTTTGGTGTCAACGTTTGCAATTTCCGTCTACTCTTGTTCCACGCTCCACTTGTAAACGTCAAGAGTATCTTTTTCTTCCTTGTTGCTGCGTTTATGCAGTTACCAACAAACCTTTACAATATTGTATTCGTTCCTCCCTTTGTCGTCTCGTTCCAGTCCCAACAAAGTTTTCTCCCACCAATACGTTTGGTGTCATCGTTTGCAACTCCACACAAGTTTGATCGTGCACTATCTCCCTTGCATATCCTATTCTTGGTTCCAATCGAAACCAAAACAGTCTTGGTGTCTTCTCCTTCCATGTTCTTCGTCCCCTTGTTTCTGGAAACGAGAAATACCGCTGTCCTTTGATCACTATGATCAAAGTTGAATCAAATCCTTGCAATCTTTCTTTTTCTTTCTATCTTTCTTTCATAGGTCTCTTTCCGTTCTTCCAGGATCTTTAACCATTGTCTCTGATGCCACTGTAGAAAATTCGCTATGGAGAATTCAAGATTCTATTATAACCATGCAAACCATTGTTTACATTGAAAAGACACACTTTGAAACGTTACATTGTACTACATATATATAGACTTCTAACCGGTACAACCAACCATTGTGTCCCTTGGTTTTGTAACCGTTTTTAACTACTAATAACTAACTAACCGACTTTAACTACCATTCGGTTATAAACTACTAATCTAACATGTTCAGCCCTTCAGCTTTCGTTTGTTACAAATGTACCACAAGACTTATGCAATTATCGTGCAACAATGATGACTCATTAATATGTTGTTCGAGGTATGGTTGGTTATTGTTTTATTGTGATTTATGATGCCTAGTGTTCCTCAACCCCTTCACAATTATATTCCGTGAGCTTCCTCCTACACCTCATTTACTGGAAAACGTGTGTTTTTCAGCACCACCTACAACCCCTAATTGTATGGTTGTTGGATTTACGCGAGATTTAGAGCATGCTTACATCCTCCGCCTTGTAGATTCGAACCCATTATGGTACGGACATGATCTGGATTATGGCAGTTGTGATCTGTATGCTTTTCATTTTCCAACATTCTATGGCCAATATCTTTATGCCTTACGTGATGATGGAAAACTTGTTCATTTCAAAGAGGTGAGTGAAGAATATATTTCATGGGAGGTTGTCCCCGAGGCCCCTGCATGTAATTTGTTCACACCGGGGACAAAATACTACCTAGTGAAACATGATGAACGTCTTTTATAGAGTGGGGATAATTCATAGAGGTATTCGAGTTTAACGTCTCAACAAAAGAGTGGAAGAAAATAAATTCTTTAAGAAGACACACGATTTTCATTAGCGGTGCAGCATGTCTGTGCATTGAAACAAAAGCACCAAAAATGGAGAACAAGATCTACTTTCCACGATTACATTTGAAGAGCGGGAAGATAATGTGTTATTCACTCGAAACTTGTTATAATGGCCAACCATGAGGATTTGACCATTTGTTTTCTATTTGAGTGATTGTGTTAACCATTGCAATGTGCAAAAATAGTTAACTGTGATGAGACAAAGTATGTGCAGAATTGTATGTGCAGTGAAATGAGATATATGAAATATGGAGGAAAAAATACACGAAATATATCTGTAATATTATTTAATAACTGTCAATACATGGTCCTATATATAGTAAATCAACAGGTATGACAAGAAAGGGTGTGATGGTTCAATTGAACCAACAGTCATGACAGTTAAATGACCCTTCCATATAACTGTCATATAACTGTTTTCGTAACTAACTTTCCTAACTAACTTTAACTGCTTTACAACAGATTGGGATTAACCCAATATTCACCCCCTTAATCACAATCACTTTGTCCTAGATCTTTAACTCCAATAAGTTGCCTCATTGTTAGAAACTTGATCTTCGGTAGTGCTTTTGTGAGTATGTCAGCCTTTTGATAATCTCCACTTATGAATTCGACTTGTAAGTCTTCTCTTTCATTGCATTCTCTTATGAAGTGGTACTTTGTATCAATGTGTTTACTTCTTCCATGGAATACGGGGTTCTTCATTAGTTTTATAGCTGATTTGTTATCAACCATAATAGTTACCTTTTCTTCCTTTGAGTGTGTAAGCCTGCTTAGTAGTCTTTTTAACCATAATGCTTGTGTTGCTGCTGCAGTTGCTGCAATAAATTCAGATTCGCATGGTGATAATGCTACGGTCGCTTGCTTCTGTGTGCTCCATCTAATTGGTGAATCACCATAATAAAATATTATTCCAGTAGTTCCTTTTCCTTCTTGAGTGTTAACTCCATAACTACTGTCGCTGAAACCTTGTATCTTGTTACTTCCATTATGCTTGTAGGTGATACCATAGTTCTTTGTTCCTTTAACATAACGTAATACTTGCCTTATGGCCTTCATGTGTTGCTCTTTTGGTTCTTGCATAAAACGACTAAGTAATCCAATAGGATAACTTAAGTCGGGTCTTGTGTGAAGAAGGTATCTTAAACATCCAATTAAACTTCGATATTCAGTTAGGTCGACCAATGTTCCTTCAGTGTCCTTTGTCAGTCTTGTTCCTGGAACCATAGGAATTTGTGTTTCATTGCAGTCTAGCATTCCAACGTCCTTCAAGATTTTGTTTGCATAGGCTGATTGTTTTATTGATATGTCACCCCCAGTTTGTGTGACTTCTATTCCTAGATAGTAAATAATCCAAGATCGCTCATTTCAAATTTTTCTTCCATTTGAGCTTTAAATTTGTCAATCTCTTTCTTTGGATTGCCAGTGATGATTAGATCATCTACATAAACTCCTACGAGTAGAATTGAGTCTTTTGATGCCTTCGTGTAGATTGCTTGTTCTAGCGCACATTTCTTGAAATCTAATGACTTCAAAGTGTTGTCTAGCTTTATGTTCCATGCACGTGGTGCTTGTCTTAGTCCGTATAGAGCTCTTATAAGTCTGTAGACTTTTCCAGTATTCTCTCTCTTTATAAATCCTTCGGGTTGTGTAACGTACACTTCTTCTTTCAAATCTCCATGTAGAAATGCAGATTTTACATCAAGATGATGTACTTCCCATTTGTTGTTAGCAGCTATGGCGAGTAATAATATGATAGTTTCCATCCTTGCTACAGGTGCGAATACTTCTTCAAAATCTATGCCATGCTCTTGTATGTAGCCTTTTGCTACTAGTCTTGCTTTATGCTTGTCTATGTTTCCATTAGCATCTTTCTTGGTCTTGAATACCCATTTTAAGCCAATTGCTTTATGTCCTTTGAGTAGAGTGGTTAGTTCCCATGTGTTGTTCCTATTTATGGAATCTAACTCGACCTTCATTGCTTCAATCCATTTTTGATCGATTGATGCTTCTTTGTAATTCTTAGGTTCATCTTCAGCCAGTAACAATTCCTCGGTGTTCTCATATAAATCATTTAATGTTCTAAAACCTCTCAACGGTGTATGATCAAAGTGTGAATGTGAATTTGTGGTTGATCTTGAACCACTATCACTTTGATAGGTTGATTGTACTGAGGTAATTGGTGTAACTTGAGGATTTACTTGTGATGAAATTGTTGATGGTGTGTGAAGTGTTTGTGAATGTGAGGGTGAGCTTGTTGTTGATGTTGTATCATCATCATCATTGTTAGGGAAATCATTGTCTTCGTCATTTGGTTGGATTTCTTGATCATGATGTTCATTTGTGGCTTCAAAGACTAGACATATTAGCGAAGAGAGATTTCAACAAGCAAGATTACAAACACTCAAATCTGACTTTGAGTTATTGCACATGAAGGAAGACGAGACAATCGACACCTTTACCAGAAAACTAACAACTCTTGTAAACAAAGCCGCTAGTATAGGACACACAATTGAAGATCAAACCTTAGTACGGAAAATACTAAATGCTGTACCCGATAGGTATCTGCAAATAGTTGCATCTATAGAACAATATTCCGACCTAAGTACAATGACAATGGAAGAAGCAATAGGGAGACTTAAAACTTATGAAGAAAGAATTAAGTTTAAGAAAGGCAAACAAGTGGACAATCAAGCGAAATTGATGTTCACACGACATGAAGGTAGAGGAAAGCACTTTAAAGGATGTGGAAGTGGAAAATATAAATTTCCACAAGACAGAAACCACGAAAAATTTAAGGGAGAAAAAAGAGATGGAGAAACATCTCAAAACAACTTCAAGAAATCAAGCTATGATCCTAACAAAGTAAAATGTTACAAATGTAATAAGATGGGGCATTATGCATCTAAGTGTCATTCAAGGACAAACTCTAGTATGCAATCTAATCTTGTCGAGGAGGACTTAGAACCAACTTTATTAATGGCAACATTAGAAGTCCCAGATGAAAGGAATCATGTAACAAAAGTTGAATATCAAAATGTCTCACTACATGAAGAAGATGTAGGATATAAAGAGACAATTATGGATAGTCTATGGTATTTAGACAATGGAGCTAGCAACCATATGACTGGAATGAGACAACACTTCAAGGAGCTAGATGAGAAGGTTAGTGGAAAAGTAAGATTCAGAGATGGATCACACATAGAGATCAAAGGAAAAGGTTCAATCTTAATAGAATGTGATGACGAGAAGCAAAGAATTATATCACACGTATATTACATTCCAAGCTTGAAAAGCAACTTATTGAGCCTTGGACAATTCACCGAAATTGGTTGTAAAGTAGTAATGGAAGACAATGAATTACGACTTTATGACATGAACGAAAAAATCTTCATGAAATTTACAAGACAGAGAAACCATCTATATAAAGCAAGTCTAAGGATAGGCACACCTGTTTGCTTATTAGCAAACTTAAAAGATAACACTTGGTTATGGCACACAAGACTAGGACATCTCAACTTTGAATCACTAAAATCTATGGCTCAAAGGGAGTTAGTTCAAGGAATACCTGCCATTAAACATACAACACAAATCTGTGATGTTTGTTTAGTTGGTAAACATAGTAGAGCGCCATTTCCTAAGAAAGCAAAAACTAGATCAACATCACCTTTAGATTTAGTATATGAAGATTTATGTGGACCAATCACACCACCGACACCTTCTGGAAAGAAATACATATTCTTGTTAGTAGATGACTACTCAAGATATATGTGGGTGTATTTCCTAGATGAAACTTATGAGAATCTTTTCTATGAAACTCAACATCTTCTCAACCCTCATGCATGGATTGAACCAACTTGGTACTAGCTAAACTTCATTAGCATGGCGTACGTTAAACCTGTTGCATTTTTCAAGTTATTATGTTTTGCAGTACTCATTTTTTAAACCCTTCCGAGTTGAGAGTTGTGTATGCTTACAGTTACAACAATTTCTTTATACAGTTCAAAATGAGCTAACAATGATTCTGATAAAGTGTTTACAGTTAGCAACCATGTTAATATGTTGGGTTTTATCATTTATGCTATAAATTTTTTTGTTTTGATTATCTTTACTTAAAGGCGCCTACAACCTTATTGAACAACTAACATGAGCCATGAATATTTAGCCAACTACCACTACTAGTTATCGTTGTTTACTTGTCGATCATGATCTCTAAGATTTCATTACGCCATGTGAACCTTGATAAAAACCATTCCAATACTTGGATTATAGTAGTTATCAATCGAGTCCACTCTACAGAAAGACGAATGACATGATGAAGTGATTGCTTTTTACTAATGAAAGCCTATATAATCATCCATCAATAGGTACTATAAGAGCAAGGGGTATGGTAACACCACCCTAGCGCCATTCATATGTGGATGGTAAATGGCTTGAACCATACCCCGCCCCCCCCCCCACCTTTTTCCATTTCCAAAGTGATTTCACTGGGTACGTCATTGTGTTTGTGTGTGTGTGTGTGTTTTTTTTGAAGTTTTTTTGTTGAGTTTGTGTTTTAATTGAGTATGGTTGGTCCCAAAAGAGGTGAAATGACTTGAGTTATTAGTGAAGTGTTATTTTGGTGTGTGAATATGAAAAGTGAAATGATGAGGTGGCGAAACGCCTCAAGCCACCATACCCGCCCCTTGCTCTAATGTAGACAGTTGGAGTACTTTCAATTGAATATAGTTAATTACCTCATATTATGATAGAATTACCGTAAAAAGGAATCTGCTTAGAGCTACACACTGATCACAAATACTTTAGCCCCCTATAATGTTCGCGATGGCAAGATTAATCACATGCTAACCAATATTACTATTAATATTGTTTGAGGTATATTAGTTTTAATTTTAATTTGGTCGATTATAGAAAGCTTTGATGTTTGATATAAAGTATCTACTTTACCATACAATGAAAATTACAAATCTTATAAAATAGCAATGTATTTATATTCACCCGGGTGAACAGAAATATAAGCTACACAAATACAAGCAAAATTACAAATAAGGCCTGATTTTCTAAACAAAGTTCAGTTTCATCTGATCTTTTTGTTCAAGGGTAAAAAGAGGTTCAGAGTTCAAAAAAGCTAATTACAAAGTGAGTAACATATCAGCAAAACTCTTACCTTCCCGTCCTAACATTGACTTCGATCCAAAGTAAAAAGATTACTACATAGGTTTTCGATCATATCCTAATAATTATTTTGAGAAAAATATGGAATATCATATACAAAGTGCTTGATTCACAAATCATACATTAAATACCTTCCTGAAAGACGCTTTATTTGGACAAATATCTAAAGGCAAAATTAGAGCCTTAACGCACTCGATACCACTTACCATTTGGAAATCTATAACACTTTCAGAAGTGTTTAGAATTTTATACGAACATGTTGATACGTTGTAGATAATGAGATGACTCCCAAACCTAATGTGAACGAACATGCTTTTGACCATGATTTCTCAACGCTTTGTTCCTTCATTACCCATACATCGTACCCACTATCAAGAAGGTTGTTGGTGTCTGTTATCATGCAAAGGCGTCCATGAAACCTACCCAAACAAGTATTCGTGTAACTATGTGGATTAGGCAGATTTATCTCTGAAAGTACAATCTCTTAAACATTGAGAGATACGATTTTCGTAGAAGCAAACCTATACAAAAAAAACATTCAGAAACATGCCCACTTTGTCCTCAAAGCGAGTATAATGAATGGAGATTTTCGACGTACTCCATGAACGTGTCTTAAGACTGAAAACATCACATTATACATTTGTAATGTTTACAGTCTAGTCTAAACCTAACAATTTTCACGTCACGTGGGGTTTTACCATAGCCAAATCCATACGCACAGGCTAATGAAGAATTTGGATCATTGGCTATCTTGGATGCACTAATAAAGGGATTGTAGATAATACAACTAGTGATCTCTTTTGCATAACTATCCACAACATGAACAGCCAAAAGGACTATCCCACAATATGTCCCAACAATAGTGACTTCATCTCTATTTTTTTAAGGAAAAGGATAACAAAGTTTTACTGTCATATTAATTGGTAGCCGTGTGGTCAATTGGTACACTGGTGTTGTTGGGCGAGTAGAAGATCATTCCAAGTGATTTGATACGCATTTAGACTGTGCTAAAGAAGTCGAGCAAGTATACTACGAAGAATGCCATTGGGTATAAGAACTTCCGCCATTGATATGTAGATGGACCAAACAGAAGGAAAGATAGGAAGTTATACATGGTGATAGTTTAAGGATATAAGGAACTTATTAGAGTTATAATAAGTGTAATTGTATTTTTATCTTCTTTACCCAAAAAAATTGTATTTTTATCTTATATTTCCTTCCCTAAAAACTAGTCAAGTCCCTGTCACTTACCTTGGAGTACCACTTATCTCTAAGAAGATTGGAATTAATGAGTGCAAGTGCTTAGTGGACAAGGTCACAAACAAGTTGTTTAATTGGAAGAATAGGCTGCTTACTTATGCAGGCAGACTACAACTCATAGCAGTTGTCCTTTCATCTATGCATGTGTATTGGGCCTTAGTATTCATCATCCCTAAAATGATTGTGAAGGAGATTGATAAGCTGTTAAAGGGCTTTCTATGGAGTCAAAGTGATAGCTCAAAAGGCAAAGCTAAGATTTCATGGAAACAAGTGTGCAAACCTAAAACTCAGGGTGGTCTTGGGTTGAAGGATTTAGGTAAGTGGAATGAGGTGCTTATGTCAAAACACCTATAGATGATAGCCTGCAACAAAAAAACTATTTGGGTCAAATGGATAAATACAGTTAGGTTAAAAGGGCAAAGTGTATGGGTTGTGAAGGTTGATCCTAAATCTAGTTGTGGTTGGAAACAAATTTTATCCTTAAGAGACACCATTAGACCTCACATTTTCAAAAAACTTGGGAATGGGTGTACTACTTTATTTTGGCATGACAAATGGTATGATCAAGGTCCTTTATGTAACATGATTAATGTGGAAAACTTAGTACAAAGTGATGAGGAGAATAATGCTAAAGTGAAGAATATGCTGGGTGATCATGGGTGGAATTGGCCTGTGTGGTTGAAGGGTAACAGTTTATGTGATAATGTTCCAGTCCCTTCCCTGAGTGATGAATGAAATGACAAAAGTTTATGGATCAAAAATAGGGTTGATTGTGTTCCATATTCTATCAATAAAGTTTGGCAAGACATTAGACATAATGATCAAGAAACTATTTGGAGTGGGCATGTTTGGTTCTCACACTGCATCCCTAAACACTCCTTTATATTATGGCTAGCTATTCATGGGAGACTTGATACTCAAGACAGAGTGAGTAAGTGGTTTCCTAACAGTGACTTGAAATGTTCTCTATGCAAGAAATGCAATGACAATCATTCTCATCTTTTCTTTGACCGCCAATTCTCTAGGAAAGTATGGGATAAGCTTGTCAATATTCTAGGCCAAGGTGATTTTGGATATGACTGGGAAAATGTTGTTATAGGAGTATGTTCTATGAAATGCAACAAGAATATTGTTAGCATTATCAAAAGATTGGTGTTGGTTGCTTGTGTTTATCACATCTGGCAAGAAAGAAATAAAAGGTTCTTTACTGATGTGCAGAGAAGCTGGATGGATCTAGTTAAAGTAATCACCAATGAAGTAAGGTTCAAACTGTCAAGCTTACATGTTAAACAATCTAAATAGGTTCAAGATATGGAGATTAGATGGAAAGTTAAGATGAATGTGCAGAATGGAAATGAAACAATTATTGAAAACCTGGAGTTTTAGTGCTGTTCTGAGTATAAAGGGGTGTTTGGAATAGACTGTTTTGAAGAGCAGATGGCTAATACCTTGGGGTCTTTCCTTTCTCAACTCTAGGCAACCTAAAATGGTTCTATGTGTGGGTCTGTGGACAGCCTTGGTGCCAAATTAGGAAGCTCTTAAGAGATTGAATGTGGCTGGGTCTCATAAAGTAGTTTCCTGTTGAAGAATTGAGCCTCTACATTCTGGTTATATCAAAATGATCAGTTAAAGGTTCTTGATTACAAAAACTGTAATTGTCAAAAGCATTACTATAATGCCTGCAGACATTGGTTCATGATTGGTCTGCAATAACTAAGAAATCAATGGTATATCCATTGCCTTAACTGGTTCACTGAACAAGTTAAGAAGAGCAGCCCTCAACAACCCTTGTTTTGGACTGTTTTCATGATCTCACTTCAGTTGATGGCCTTGTACCTTGGAGCTAAGGGGCTTTTCAAAATTCTTCCTTTTTAGCTATATCATATGGCCTTTGTTAGGTGTTGTGTGACTAACCATAGTTGCAATTGAGATAAGCTTCTTAGTTTACATAAAGTAGGTTTCCAACTGAGAAGGGAAAATGAGATTAGTGGGTGGTATGTGCAGGCTGGAATAGTGAGGGGTGCAAGATGACCCTACTTGGTCCAGTCTACATGCCACCATAGGAGGTACTGGTTGGTACTCATGACAGGGTATGTGTTCCCAGTTGTGTGAAGCCATTGTAGTAGATGGAAATGTATCACAACTGGTATAGCCCCTGCTGTGGAGAGGTTATGGGTGCCTAGTGATGCCAATCTCCCATTCTATCTTGGTCATTGTGGTGACAGGTTGAATGATGAGGGTGGAAGGAGTATTGGAAATGTAGCTAGATGGTATGGTGCATAATAAGGTGAATTAAAGAGTGTCTGAATGAACTGTTTACATGGAGATAAGCATTCTAAGCTCTGATGAGTTGAGTTGTTGTTTTAGTTTTATCAGACATATGATTAGTCTTGTCTGATATATGTTAGTATAGCATGTTAGTATGTTTGTTCTGTTTTTAGGAATGTCCAAAACAATTTATTGTTATAAGCATTGTACAATTTTGGAGTATATAAATATAATTTACCTTTTGCACAAAAAAAAAAACTAGTCAAGTCATATTGATTTTATGATTATGTTTACTCTTTCATTCTTCAAGCATCTTTGTAATTGTTTAAAAATGTATCATACTTGCCACTTTTTGTAGTTGTGTGTACCATTATTTGATTATTTTGAAAATTACATATTTCATAAGGTAGCAATATTGTATATACTTATATTCACTTCGGGTTGTGTAGTAACTCGATTAATATTTTGGTGGTTTCAAGCAGGTCGAGCAAAAATATAAGGTAAACGAATCGAAAGCTCGACCGAAAGGGAGAGGATAGGCGAATCAGTAACTGAAATGAAAGCTGGAGTAAGACAGTCAGTTGGAGAGCTAGCATGAAGAAGTAGGAAAGGAGATTCGAAAGGCAGAAGGGTAAGAGCCAGAAGGATGTCTTTGAGGATAGGATGGTCGGACAAGGAATCCAACCTCTTTCTATAG
Organism: Artemisia tridentata subsp. tridentata; assembly: GCA_021014915.2. NCBI lineage: Eukaryota > Viridiplantae > Streptophyta > Magnoliopsida > Asterales > Asteraceae > Artemisia > Artemisia tridentata. Next base: position 325,478,885 of record CP139503.1, read on the forward strand.
ATAAGATAAGTCTGTAACTTCAGGTCGAATCGCTAGAAGGTATACTATTCTGAGGGTCATCTTCTTCTAGGCTCCGCTGGACGACACGACATTCTCGTTTAAATAAATAGATGTCGGCCGTACTTGTGCGAATGAAAGGTTACCATCATTATCGCTTTTTAACAATGAGGTTCAAACAATGGTGGATAGATCTGCTTATTAGCTGCGTGATAAGTATGGAAATATACTTTTCTATATAGCTCTAATTTTAATTATTTAATAAGTTTTTGGTTCCCATCGCCACCCTGTTTCGAACTGGACAACAGTTACATTATTTGACCCATTAGAAAACTCTGCCCTGATTGACACCTAAAAAATTGATAATTTATTCACTTTAGCAAACAGTCAACAAATTATTATATGGCCACCATGAAATATTTATGCAGAATGGTGCGAATGAAAGGTTCCCATATGAAATCACTGTTAATTGGTAAGTGGTATGCCTTTAAAGTAGCTATTGATGAATACAATGCAAAAAAGTTGTTGCTTGTGTTTAATGTGTTGCATCTTTGTGATGGTTCCCAAGGATCCAATATGACCACTTCACTTAGGTCTACGTTGTCTTTTTTCTTTTGGTTCCATACATACCGGAGTTCTAACATTTAAATTTCTCTTACATTCTACGTTCCCGAAACAGATCCTATCAAATATTTCACATTTTCTATGATCATCTCTTCGCGACTATAAACAGACTCGCGACTATGGCAGGGCGATACGCTCTACTCTTTCGCAACCCCTACTCTAATCAAAAGACTAAAGGCCCCTACTGAAGATTCAAAGGGCGAGCACTGAAATGAGAAAGGCTTGTAGACTCGTGACGCTGAACGAGACATTCGAAAACTAAAGCACACACTAGAAAGTGCTTCGAAAGGTGTCAGGTGCGCGGAGCGCTTTAGCTTGCTTCCAAGTCCAAGCGCTAGCAGTAGAACCTAATCGTCAGAAGCAAACTTTCGGGCCGGGAAGGAGTAAAAAAAGGTGAGCGCCACATCACAGTGACCCCCGAAGCGATCTTATTCTAGTTGCGGGACGAAATCCGACAGCCAATTGCCGGCTCTGAATAACCAGCCCAGGGTTGGATAATCTATCAAATGTTGATTAAGTATGGAGAATATAGGTTGTTTAAGAATCGATAATCGTTGGTTCCTTATAGTCATTTATTTTTATTTTTTAGAAAGAGAACTTTGGTTCCCTCACCTTTTAGCGTATAACAAATAAATTAAAGTTAGGATTTCTGAACATACTGCAATTTCAATAAATAATCTTTTATTCTAGAGTAAAAATAGGTTCATAATACAAACTTAAAAACAAGCTAATAACCAAGTAGCCAACCAACTAACTCAGTAAGATTTCTGAACTGCAATTTCAATAAATAATCTTTTGAGTAAACTGCAAAATACATCCCCTGTGGTTTACACCTTTTGCCACTTTACATCCCTGTCAGAAACTATTGGCAAGATACATCACCCGTTAGGCAAACGTTTGCCACATTACATCCTTAGTCACTACCTTCGTTAGTGTTTAGTCCTAACTGACGTTAAGTGGGAAAAAATGAGGGGTATTAATGTCTTTTTACCTATAAGAGGGATGTATTTTGCAGTTTACTCTTTTACTTCTAATATGGATGTATTTTGCAGTTTACTTTTATACTTTACTTTTTTTTAATTATTATTATTATTATTATTATTATTTTTATTATTATTATTATTATTATTATTATTATTATTATTATTACTACAACTACTACTACTACTACTACTACTACTACTACTACTATTATTATTATTAGGGATAATACTATCAAAATGTAGTGAAGTTGTCAACATTTTCAATTCTGTGTAGTGATTTTTAAAAAAAAAGAAAAAAAAAAGTAACAAACTCTCTAAATCCGACTATTATGTGTACTCTTATGCCGCCCGTGCCACGTGGCTTGCCCGTGCCACGTGTCATAGTCCAACTCAGCTTGCCCTTGCCACGTGGATATTCTTTAATTTTTTTTTTATTTTATTTTATTTTTTTTGAAAATATTTCAAAAAAAATATTTTCGAAAATAATTTCTTAATATATTTTTTTTTGAAAATAATTTCTAAAAAAATGTTTTGCAGTACGTATTGATGTAAGTTACTCCACTATTAAGTCAAATAGATCATCAACTTGACGTTTTTTTATTTGGAAAATGGTAAAAAAAACTCAGAATACCGGCATGGCTGCAAATAAATGCAGTTGCACAATATCACCCATGCTATGATGTCATCCGGTAATTGCACTGCCAACCTACGGTTCTGACTTCGTGTGACCAATACCATTAGATTCAGTAACCAACAGGTGATTACCATAGACCAATACCATTAGATTCAGTAAAAAAACTCAGAATAATTTTTTTTCTAAAAAATAATTTCGAAAAAATATTATTTCGAAAAATAACGTGGATTATTTAGAAAATTATTTATAGAAAAAAAATTATTTTTTTTTGTAAATATTTTCGAAAATAATTTCTAATTTTTTTCCCCAAAACAATTACTAAAAAAAAATTTTCCGAAAAAAATAATTTTTTTTTCTAAAAAATAATTTAGAAAAAAAACGTGGATTATTTAGAAAAATAACGTGGATTATTTAGAAAATTATTTTTTTCGAAAATAATTATTTTTTTTTTCGAAAATAATTTCTAAAAAAAAATTTTCCAAAAAAAAATTTCTAAACAAAGTTTATAGAAAAAAATAATTTTCAAAAAAATAATATTTTTCTAAAAAATAATATTTTTAAAAAATAATTTCGAAAAAAATTATTTCTAAAAAATAATTTCGACAAATAATTTTTTTTATAAAAAATAATTTTTTGGAAAATTTGTTTTAGAAATTATTTTTTTTCTAAATTATTTTTTAGAAAAAAAATTATTTTTCGAAATTATTTTTTACAAAAATATTATTTTTTAGAAAATTATTTTTTTCTTGAAATTTTTTTTAGAATTTTTTTTTTCATAATTTTTTTTTTAGAAATTATTTTCGAAAAAAAAATTTAGAAATTATTTTCGAAAATATTTTTTTTGAAATTTTTTCAAAAAAATAAATAAATAAAAATTAAAGAATATCCACGTGGCAAAGGCAAGGTGAGTTGGACTATGACACGTGGCACAGGCAAGCCACGTGGCACGGGCAGCATAAGAGTACACATAATAGTCGGATTTAGAGAGTTTGTTACTTTTTTTGAAAAAAAAGAAAAGATCACTACACAGAATTGAAAATGGTGACAAGTTCACTACATTTTTGTGGTATTATTATTACTATTATTATTATTATTATTATTATTATTATTATTTTTATTATTTTTTATTTATTTATTTTTTAATTTATAAAAACATCACTTTATTATTATTATTATTATTATTATTATTATTATTATTATTATTATTATTATTATTATTATTATTATTATTATTATTATTATTATTATTATTATTATTATTATTATTATTATTATTATTATTATTATTTGTACTTATTTTATTTTCTTAAGTTTTTATCCGTTTTCGTCCGTTTTTATACGTTTTCGTCCGTTTTTTACGTTCTCGTCCGTATTTTTACGTTTTTTTACGTATTTGTCCATTTTTGACGGACTTCTCCGTTTTTTTACATTTACGTCCTTTTTTTACGTTTCGTCCATTTTTTACGTTTTCAACCATTTTTATCTGTTCTCATCCATTTTTTTACATTTTTGTCCATTTTTTTACATTCTCGTCCGTTTTTTACGTTTTCCTACCTTCTTTTTATACTTTTTTGACCCTTTTTATTTTACGTTTTTGTATGTTTTTTTACCTTTTTATCCTTTTTTTACGTTCTCGTTCGTTTTTTACGTTTTCAACAATTTTTATCTGTTCTCGTCCGTTTTTTTACATTTTTATCAAAAAAATGTAAAAAACAGACAAAAACGTAAAAAACGGACGAAAAAGTAAAAAACGGACGAAAAAGTAAAAAAAACGGACGAGAACGTAAAAAAAGGATAAAAATGTAAAAAAAACGGACGAGAACAGATAAAAATAGTTGAAAACGTAAAAAAAATGGAAGAGAACGCAAAAAAAGGGACGAAAACGTAAAAAAAAAGGACGAGAACGTAAAAACGGACTAAAATTTAAATAACATACAAAAACGTAAAAACCGTAGGAAAACGTAAAAAAACAAACGAGAACGTAAAAAAATGGTCAAATATGTAAAAAAACGGACGAAAACGTATAAAAACATAAAAAACGGACGAAAACGTAAAAAAACAGACGATAACAGATAAGAATGGTTGAAAATGTAAAAGAAGAAACGTACGAAAACGTTAAAAAAAAGGAACGAAAAACGGTATAAAAATGTAAAACAAATGATGACAGGATAAAAAACTGTAAAAACTGATAACGAAACAGGATAAAAACGAAAAAAAAAACAATGAAAACTAAAAACTGAAAAAAGGAAAACGTAAGAAATATAGAAATAACTAAAATGTAAAAAGACTGATGAAAACGTAAGACAGCGAAAAAAAAAAAATAAAAACGACGAAAACGTATAAAAATGATGAAAACGACAAAAAGTATAAACGACGAAAACGTATAAAAATGAACGAAAACGAATAAAAACGTAAGAAAATAATAAGAACAAATAATAATAATAATAATAATAATAATAATAATAATAATAATAATAATAATAATAATAATAATAATAATAACTAGTGTCTAGACTCCCATCTAACTTTATGTAAAATTTACTATGTTTAATGAAAATTTTATTATTATTAAAAAAAAAAAATAAAAAAAAAATAAAATAATAATAATAATAATAATAATAATAATAATAAAATAATAATAATAATAATAATAATAATAATAATAATAATAATAATAATAATAATAATAATAATAATAATAATATAATAATAATTAGAGTTGCAGCATCTGTTTAGAATATTTTTGGTGCCTCAGTGGTTATAATTGCAACATCACTAAATTTCACTGTTTTCTTATGTAGGCACCTATCTGTTTGGAGGCGTTTAGTCTCCAAGGTTGGTGCTTTTATGATCGGCCATTCCTTGGACAGCTATTTAAATGATCTTCTGTTAGGGGTTAGAGTATCTGGTGGAGAGGAGGCTATACTTCACGCTGTGAATAGGTTTATTGAAACCCGTGGTGATGAGGAGGGCCTCTCGATGTTATTGGTGGATTTCAAAAATGCCTTCAATTTGGTAGACCGTGACGTCATGTTACAGGAGGTTCGCCTGCGTTGTCCTGCCATTTCACGTTGGGTGGAGTTTTGTTACTCCAACCCAACTAGATTATATTACGGTGAACATACGTTATGGTCGCACCAAGGTGTGCAACAAGGTGATCCGCTTGGACCTCTTCTCTTTGCCCTAGTGTTACATCCTTTGATATGCAAGATTAGAGACTCCTTTAGTCTTCCCCTTCAAGCTTGGTATCTTGATGATGGCACTATTATTGGAGATACATTGGTTGTGGGGAAGGTTTTAGAGCTTATTATGATGGATGGACCACGGCGCGGCCTGCACCTTAATGTTGACAAGACCGAGGTTTTTTGGCCTAAGGAAGACCCCAGGAGTAGGCTCGTAGGTGTCTTTCAGCCTAATATTGCCCGACCATTACATGGCGTTAAATTATTGGGTGGGCCTGCTAGTGTGGACTTTGTGTTTAGTAGTGAGCTCGTCATGAAAAGGATTGCTAAAACTATTGAGCTCATGGAGGCTGTTGTTGAGCTTAAAGACCCTCAATGTGAGCTGCTGCTCCTTCGTGCTTGTGCAGGCATTTCCAAGCTATACTTTTCTATGCGCACATGTTCTCCTCGGGTCTTTGAGCGTGCACACATTTCATTTGATGCGGCACTTCGTTCTTCTCTAGAGCGTATTGTCACTGCCTCTGGACCTGGTTTTGGTGATTGGCAATGGAGGCTTGCCACCCCGCCATTTGTATTTGGGGGAGTTGGTGTATACTCTGCAGGTGATGCCCTGAACTATGCATTCCTTGCATCGAGACTCCAATCTGCCACCTTACAGACTAAACTCCTCCGACATTCTGGTATTGTAACCCCTGGACCTTCCTTCGAAGAGTCTTTGTGTGCTTTTAATGCGAAAATGGAGATCGACCTTCTGAGTAACCTGGATGAGATCGCTGCCCCAAAACTCATGAAGAAATTAGCAGACATATATTTCAAACGTGTTACCAAAATGGCTGAATCCACCTTTTGCCTATCTGCTCGACAAATGGCACTCTGGAGATCGCAAAGGGAGGATTACACTTCAGATTGGCTTAGGGTAGTTCCGATCTCTGGGTTGGGACAGATATGAACACCAGAACTTACCGATGTGTGTTATGCTACAGGCTGGGTGTTCCCCTATTTTCTGTCCAGAGGCCATGCTCAGCTTGTTCCAAGGTTTCTACGAGGGATATTTATGGGGACCATGCTGTATCGTGCACTAGCATTATTGGCATTAAACATCGGCACAACGTGGTGCGTGATACTCTGGTTGACATCTGTTCGCGATCTGGGGTCTCGGCTCGTAAAGAGGTTGACATCGGCCTTTGTGGAGCAAGGGAGCAAGCTTTACGTCCAGCTAATATATTGCTTTATTCTTGGGACGGGGGGAAGGATGTATGTGTCGATCTGACTGGGTCGTCTCCCTTGACGCAAACAGGTATGATTGATTTTGTGCCAGGTCGTGTGGTAACTGACGCTGCACAACGTAAATGCGTCAAGTATGGGGCTAAGTGTGCGGAGATTGGATATGGGTTCCTCCCTTTCTCATTCTCCTCTTTGGGAGAACTTGAGACAGATGTGGTGATCTTACTAAAGTGGATTCGGAAGTTCTCTATAACTCAAGACATTGGAGCGCGTTCTGCTATTCATATCTTTAGTAGGATTAGTTTTGCTATTGCCAAAGGTGTGGGGGCCCAATTAGTGTCGAGGCTCCCCACTAATTTCTTGTAATCCTATTGTTATTCTAATGAAAATGTTGTTTAAAAAATAATAATAATAATAAATAAAAATAATAATAATAATAATAATAATAATAATAATAATAATAATAATTAAAAAAAAGTAAAGTATAAAAGAGTAAACTGCAAAATACATCCTTATTAGAAGTAAAAGAGTAAACTGCAAAATACATCCCTCTTATAGGTAAAAAGACATTAATACCCTCATTTTTTCTCACTTTACGTCAGTTAGGACTAAACACTAACGAAGGTAGGGACTAAGGATGTAATGTGGCAAACGTTTGCCTAACGGGTGATGTATCTTGCCAATAGTTTCTGACAGGGATGTAAAGTGGCAAAAGGTGTAAACCACATAGATGTAACTCTAATATTTTATTCTAGGGTAAAAATAGGTTCATAATACAAACTTAAAAACAAGCTAATAACCAAGTAGCCAACCAACTAACTCAGTAACATACAAAGAAAATAATAAAACTCTAAGCTTCCATTGATAACACTGACTTCATATCTAAAACAAAAAGATTATAACTTATAGAAATCGACAAATCGTACTTTATAGTTTATATGGCTTCCTCGAAGAATGTTTTTCCAAGTTCTGAAGGCGAAACTCGACTCTTCACATACTCGATACCACTTACAATTCTGAAATCTATAACACTTTCAGATGTGTTTAGCTTTTTATAGGAATGATTTGATATGGTGTAGATAATGAGATTGCTTGAAGTATCCACTATAAGAATTCTTCCATCATCCATGATATTTAAAATACGATACTGATCAGTAATATGATCAACTCCCAACCCTAATGTCAGGGGCATCTCCGAGGATTTACGGGCCCTGTCCGAGCCGTTAAAAAATGTGCCCCTTAGACCCCTTATTGGGCTTATAAATTTATTATGGGTTATAGATTTAGTTATAAGATTGAAATTTAATTGGGCCCAAGTTTAAATGTTTAATACCTATTTTAAAAAATACATATAATATATATATATATATTAGATTTTTTTTTTTAAAAATGGGCCCCTCGCGAAAACGGGCCCTAGCCGGTTGGCCTCCCCGGCTACCCTTAGATCAGTAATATGATCAACTCCCAACCCTAATGTGAACGAACAAACTTTTGACCATGATTTCTCAACACCATGTTTCTTCATTACCCATAAATCGTGCCCGCTATCTAGTAGGTTATTGGTATCGGTGATCATGCAAAGGTATCCATGCCATGTACCCAGATGAGTATTCATGTAACTATGTGGATTAGGTAGATTTATCTTTGAAATCACAAGATCACTAACACTGAGAGCAACAATATTTGTAGAAGCAAACCAATACAAAACACCATTCAGAAAAGTGCCTAATTTATTATCCTCACAAAAGATAGCATCTTGAAGGGAGATTTCTGTCGTAATCCATGTACTAGTCTTAAGGGTTAAAACATCACAATAGGACGACTTGACCTTGGAATTCGGGTAAAACATGGAACCGGTATGGGTATTTTTTCTAATCCTAACAATATTAAAGTCGGACGGGGTGTTACCATAGCCAAAACCATACACACTACTATATGGTGAAGAGTTTGGATCACGGAATCTCCTAGACTTGCCAGTAACGGGATTGTATAGGACAATATGACTAAGACTGGTCTCGTGTGTATCACTGGTATTGTTAACATGAACATGCAAAAGGACTATACCACCATATGTTCCAACAATAGTGACTACATCTCTATTTTCTTCAAAAGGCAAAGGCAAACAAAGTTTTACCGTCGAATATTGTTCCTTGTGGTCGTCAACTGGTACACTAGTATTGTTGGGCGAAAAGAAGATTGCTCTTCCTGCTTTAGACGTTGTTGCACGAAGTCGAGTAGATATACTTGTAAGAGTTTGACCATCGCCCATATAAACATCCGCCATTGATATGTATTTTTGGAAGAAAAAGAACAAAAGAATGCGTGTTATATAGAGATATCGCAAGTAAATATAAGGAACTTAATTACTTGCGTGCCAAGTTAAATAATTACTTGTGTTAGTAATTTCCTTCTTTTACGCCGAATAATGCCTATCACTTTCGTTCTTGTTTTTATTCCGATATTTATGTTAACTTTCTATCTTTCATGAAAATAAAAAATAAAAAATAAAATAAAAAAAAATAAAGGATGGGATTTTTAGTTTGGTATGTTTACAGCCAGTACTTCTATATCTACTTACGCGTTTAATATAATAAGGCAACAATTTAACTAGCCGGGTACCCGCGCGTTGCGGCGGCGGGTACCCTGCAATTTTATTTATTTGCGACAAAATGTTATGCAAAAATTAAGTATGGCAAAAAAATAAGCATTATGTGCAAACATAAAGATAAAACTAAAAATATCATTACGAAAGGAGATATGACATTTTGCATAATTGATTTACTGATTGAATATGGGTTCAATTGTTACATCAATGCAACAACAACTTTCATTTTATCCCAAACAAGGATCATTAAACCTTCGACAATATCGGTATCACTTTATATATCCTATCTTGAGCACAATATTTTCTATTGTAATTTTTTTTCTTTTTTTTTTGGTTCTACACAGATATATTTAAAAGATAAATGGAGCTGCACAACTTAAAAGTATATAACATTAGAATTTCATTCTAAATAGTAAAACCATTGATGTCAAATTGTGAGACATCACCGTCTAAGCGTTTTCTCATTTTGTTCTTTTCAATTCCCACTATCTTCGTCTATAGACCTCATGTCGCACTACAAAACAAACAAACAAAAGAATATGTTGTTTCACTTCATACAAATAAATTACAAAATGCTTTTTACTCGTGTACTTTTAAACTTTATTAATATTCAACTCTATTAACCAAGTCAAAAAGATGAAGTATATTTGCATTACGTCAACACCATAATTTCTCTTTAAGTTATGAACCCAATTTGTAAAGTCAAGTTTATGTATCCAAAATTATAGATGGAAAAAAGATAAATATGAATAATTGTTTAAAGTTCTATTACGGAGTATATGTTTAGAGGATTTAGTCCACACAATATGCATGTGCTCTTCACATAACACAAAAGTATCCTTCTCATTTTAATGTGAGACATTTGTGCACACAAACATATATATTTCATAAAATAAAAAAAATAAAAAATAAAATAAAAATAAAAAAGCGCCACACATGGTAGGCAACCACACACGTACACCTGCATAAACACATATCGTCGGTACGGAGAAAACTATTGAACCGTCGTTGATATGAGATCGATTTGAGATGATCACTCTCCTAATAAATAACTAAAATAACAACTAAGAATTAGTCTTAAACTAATTTTATTCATTTCTTTTCTTCACTGATTCTTTTCCATGCAACTGTAGTACACTTTAAATAGGAAACCAACTACATAATGCATGTGCTAAACTTAAGAAAATAAACAAAACATGGGAACATGGCTACTGATAACTAAACATGCATGGAACAAACTTCTAATCGTGACTCCTAAATTAATGCATGGTACTTCTAGTCTAACATGCAACAATTTTTATTTTTTTAGTATTTATTTATTTTTTATTTTTTGTAACATGAAACAGCTAATTAACAAGATAATGTTCTTTGGTCTCTTGCACGTATCAATCGTCTACTTCACCAAATGTCACCGGTAAAGTGCTCCATCAAATACCGCCAATCAGGTGATCCCCAGCTCCAACGAACAACATCATCCCATTTCCAGTATAGCAAGTTTTCTCACTTTTCTGGCCTCATGCGTTTTTTTTTCAAAATGCTTTCAACCTGAAACGTCAAACGTAATAGTATCATTAGTATTTGAGAAAACAGAAACGTTTTTATGTTGATGTTGTATATTGCCGTTGAATTGGTTAGGGAAAAGCATTGTTACCCTTGAAACCCAACGGCGGGGTGGTACATATACAGATAAATATGGCATCATATTGGTCACCTCAATTGTTGTGTCGCGCTCAACTTCGATGGCCACCATATATAGGTGTTGAGGTGGGTGAAAGAGATAGGCCGGGGACTGTAGCAAGTTCGTGGCATTGCTGGTGGTCGGCTCACGTTGGTATAGCCCATGTTTTTATAACAGATGAAATTTGTGTGTTTATTTGTTTGTGTACCCAAAGGTTTTGGTTTATATTGCCATTATATAGTGTTACAAGAAAGGGGCCAGATTGATATTGTTGGTTGCTAATGTTAAGGAAGCTAATTTCAAGGAGGCTAATATTTGGGAGGGAAACTAATGTTATGGAAAGATATGACATAGGTTTTAGACGTTTAGTTTTTCATGTTAAATTAGACGTTTGGTTTTTCATATTCAATCACCTTGTAGTAAAAGCATAGACATTTACATTTTTTTTTAATATTTAATCACATTCAATGAGTAAGATTTATGAAGGTTTTAATTTTTTATATTTAATAATATTTAATCACCTTGTAGTAAAAGCATAGACGTTTACATTTTTTATATTTAATCACATTGAATGAGTAAGATTTATTAAGGTTTTAATTTTTTATATTTAATCACCTTGTAGTAAAAGCATAGACGTTTTTATTTTTTATATTTAATCACATTGAATGAGTAACATTTATAAAGGTTTTAATTTTTTATATTTAATCATATTATGGGGAAAATTTCCTATTAAAGAAATGTTTTTTGTCTTAAAAATTTTAAGACTTTTTTATTTAGAAAGTCCTAAACCCTTTATAGAGTAGTAAATTTTCCGGTGAATAATGTATTTTAGTTTATTATGTTCCTTTTGACAATAAATTTACGAATATCAAGAATTTTGTTTAGCCCGTGCCCGTTCGGGCTCGAGCCCGTTTGGCCTGCACCTGTTCGGGCTCAAGCCCATTTGGCCCGTTGCCCGTTCGGGCTTGAATATTTGTATAATGTGCTTTATTATTTGTATTAGTAACATTTAATGTATGAATTGTGTTTAATTTGGTTGTACAATATGCTTGATAATTTGTATTTCTTATGTAAGGGGTGTTTTAATAGCTGTATTAATTGTATTTATTGACCAGTTAATTAATTGACTACATTAAAAAGCATTAATGTGGTTTTTTTTTATGTGCATTAAAGTGGTGTACATTATGCTTCTTATTTTGTAAGTCTGAAAATTATATGTATTAAAGTGGTGTACACTATGCTTCTTTTCTTGTAAGTCTTAAAAGATTACAAGCATTGAAAGCTATACTTGTAACAACCTAGACTTTTTAAAGACACTTAAATTTCTAGGCTTTTAATTATATGTGTATGCATCTTTCCTATTAAAGAAATGTTTTTGGTCTTAAACATTTTAAGACTTCTAAATATAGATGTCCTAAATACATTATAAGGTAGTATAATATGATAAGGCAACAATTTAATTAGCTGTAAAAGGTATTGTTAGATATTATAAATTTAACATTATTCATTGTAATTTTTCCAGTGAACTTAATTTTATTCATTGTAATTTTTCCCTTGAACTTAATTATATACTTAGGTTTAATTTTGGTCATCAGACTTTATATACAGACTAGCTTATAGACCCGTGGAATCCACTGGTTTTTAGAAGAATGAATGCATCAAGTAATTAAGCGTGTGAGTAAAGTAAGAAAAAACAACCAAGGTAAAGATTTTGTATTGTTTTTTACTGTAATAATATGTCATAAGTGAATGATACAATAAGGAAATATGGATGTAACTATTAATCTAATAAACGTCCATGCACGCGGGCTACAATCTTCATGGCCTTGAAAAGCAAATGTAAGTAGTGAGTGATAATTAAGTGATAAGCCAATGAACATTTATTGAGCACCTAATAAGAGTAAAAAAAATGTAAGTTAAAAGATGTTTGTGATTGATAATACATGTAAATATAAAAAATATCATAAATGATATCGTATGTATATTTGTACGTACCTCTTCAAACATGATCATAAACATTGAAGAACTTTTTTGTAGACTACATTTGTAGTAGTTTGATATATTACGCCCGAAAACGTATGTCTTCTATTTCTCTATCACACAAGTCAACCACTTGTGAATGGTCAACCGTAATAAATGATAAAAGACAAACAATCTCGGAACGAATGCTCGTGTGTAGTGTGAAATCAGGCAAGTGATCACCCGAATCGTTTCCCAACGAGATGTGAATGGAAAACTGTGAAAAGCTTTGGATTAGAGTGATTGATGAATCAGATATTTTTGATTTTGCTTTAACAAGATAAAATCTATTAAATAGAAGCTATCACTATTTTTCTGTTTTTCGTTTAATCTAAATTACACTAAAAACGCGAGACAGGAATTAAATAAAACGCGATTAATACTAAGATATATGCAAAATTACCTTTACAAGTGATCTAATATTTTTTATAACTTAAAAATGACAAAAGAAAATTATAGAAAAAAGATTTATGTTTTTTAGACTTTTATATTTTTTATTACAATTTAATTACTAAATTTAACTAATAAATAGATTAAAATTACTAAACTTATTCAAAAAATTACAAAACTTTTTCTATAAATACTACAAGTTATTACTGATCTAATAAAAATAAAATTGGAAAAGGTGGCTTATTCTAATAAGCTACAAAAAAGCTGGAAAGCTAATAAGCTAATTAATACTAAACTGCCTAGTGTAGTATATAAATAAATAAGGAAACAAAAAACACTAGAAACCACTTAGGGCAGATGGTGCATGGCTTTGGTTTGAGTTCTGAGCCAAACAACCAGGGTTCGAATCCCACAAGTGGCAAAATTTATAAACTAATTTTTTTAAGATTTTTCTTTTTGAGATTTACTAATAAGCTAATAATAATAACTTTTTACACTGGACTTATTTTTGGAACTTAAGAAATAAGCCTGAAAACAGCTTATGAAACTAGCAGTTGGGCTTTTTAAGACTTTTTGGAACTAGATTTCTTCAAATGAAGCTATAAGCTTCATGATAAGCTGAGAGCTTATGGAAAAGATAAAATAGGACTGAGACAACTACAATGAGCTTAATGAACTAAGAAAAAGCTGGCTAAAAAGCCACTAAAGCTCTCAATAAGCTTATGCTTATTTGAGTCAGTTATTGTGGTGAAATGGGAACTTTTAAGGCTTTGAATAAGCTATCAAATAAGCTTATATCTGGAATACCAGATAGTGGGCTTATAGTCAGCTATATCAACTGTCTATAAAACAAAATTGAGAGCTTATGGACTTGAGTAGCAGCTTAAAAATAAGCTGATAAAGTGGGCTTATGGACTAAGTCTGCTGAGGTTCCCCTGGTGCAGGGGAACTGAGGTGATTTTGGTGGCTTTTTTAAGGGCTTATATGGGTTCTAAAAAATCATGAGAAAAATTCTAATTGAAGTTAAGCTTGGTGAGATTAATAATCCAGAAGAACAGCTTCTAATGACTTACTAAGATGAAATGAAAAATCTAGGAATTTCTCTAAAAACCACAAAATACTGCTACTTAAGAACTGAGTATGCAGATTTGTATGTGACTTAGGCTAGGCTATGTGTGACTTAACAAGACTTTGGGTACACTCAATATAGTCCAAATGAAGTGTGAAAAAGGCAAAGTGGATGCCCAAATCAGCTTGTAGCTGCTAGTAGCTTGTTTGACTGTTTTGTTTGACTGAGATTCACAAGGACCATAGAAAAATGCATAAGCAACTGATATGGCTACTTATATCTTGGAAATATCTTATATAGGATGAGATAAGCTGGTTTGAAGTTGGTTTAAGTGCACATGTACAGTAACTAGGTTGTTTGGCTTATTTGAACTGCTAAACCAAACACCCCTTAAGGGTGACTGTTTGGTTAATTTAAACTGCAAATGGAACTTTTAAGCTGAACTATGAACTGAAATAAGTTTATTTAGCTAAATTAATGACTAATGATTAATTATAAGCTAGAAATAAGCAGTAGCATAGTAACTAGATTTTTAAGCTAAAAATTGAAATTGGCTCACAACTGATTGCTATGGAACTGAGAGAAAGACCAAGAACAGAACCTATCCTAACTTGTTCACACAAGCTAGAATACCCAATAAAACCTTTCCTTATCAGCTGAATACCCCAGAAGAGCTTATCATGAGCTTATGTTGACTTTTCTTGACCATTCTTCAAATTTGATATTAAGAACTGATAAATGCTAATTAAACTTACATGAAGCTAAGACTAGCTTATGTGAGCTTAATACAGGGTTTATTTGAGCTTTTTACAATAATGTGAGAGAGCTTAAGCTTATACGATCACAATATAACTTAAAACTTGACAATCATTGAACTTGAGTACTAATAACTTGAAATTGGAACAAAGTACATGAAACAAACTTGCATTAATAACTGAATTTGAAGATTACAATAAAATAAAGACTGATTAAGTAAAAACGATTTAACTAAAATTAACTACTGCCAAAATTGGCTACAATACTACTCTATTTATACTATAATAAAGTGGGAACTTCCTATCATCTTCCTCTGATTCATTTAGCACCCTTGATTTCCTCTGACATGATCTCAGCTGCCCATTTCTACTTTTGGCGGGAAAAACGAAATAGTGGGTTAAGCAGGTTTTTGCAATAAATGCAAATCAGGGTAGTGGAGAAGAAGCATTCAATGCTTTTGGATGTGTTAGGTAACGTGTAGGAGGGGGGTGGTGGTTTAGCAGAGAAACCATGGGTAGGATTGGTGGTTTACTGGTTTGGCGGGTTTTTAGGGGTTAGGGATAAGTTTGACTGAGTCAAACTTTTGGTTTAAACAAAAGAGGGTGGGTCGGGTTGTGTTTAGATTGGGCTTGGTTTATGGGTTGACTGGGTTGGGTAGTATATATTTAAAGGGATGGGTTATAAGGGTTTGGGTTTTATATATATTAGGTCCGAATTTTGGTTGTGGTATACAATGAGCCCAAGGACCATTTATGCAATTTTCTGAAACATGAAGGGACCAAACCTGTAAATATCAAAAGTTAATAAAAAGGACCAATTATGCCATTTATTAATAGTACAAGGGTTATGTTTGATAATTTTCCATTTTAAAACACCCGAGGACTAATTTTGACAATTTTCAAAGTTGAGGGACCAAAGTTGTAAATTTGTAATTTTTAACTTCAAAGGACTTTTCTAACAACTTATGAATCCCTAAGGACCTAAAATGATATTTGTACAAGTTTTTAGTGAACAGGGACTAGATTTGACAACTTTTGAAAGTTAAGGGACTGAAACTGCCAATTATGCAAACTTTGTTCGTTTTTCAACTGTTTTTAAACATTTTGCATCTGAAACATATAAAACACACTTTTGTGATAATTTCAGTATTTTGATGCATTTCTGAGTGTTTTTGGGAGTTTTGGCAGTTCAGATTGGTATAAAATGATGAGTATTTAGACACTCATCAATCCCCCACACTAAACTATTGCTAGTCCCTAGCAATATTTTATGAAGATTTAATGGATTTGAAAGACTCTTTACCAAAAGCCATTACTTCGGGAGTAGCCAAATGTTTCAGTTCAAGTAAGAACTTTGGTACACCGATAACCAAATGATTTTGAGCAAACCATAAGCTGTTAACGGTTTTGATTTGTCTTTACCAGAAGCCGTTTGCTTCTGGACTAGCCAACTCTTAGATAAATTATGAATATTATCTTTGGTGAGCTGATTACCAATCATGGTTTTTCACTGCCTTTACCACAAGCCATAACCTTGCGGGCTAGCCAACTCTTCACTAATTAAGATATGGTGAGTCGAAAACCATACAATTTTGGGCAAATTGCAAGCCATAAACGGATTTGATATATCTTTACCAAGAGCCGTTTGCTCCTGGATTAGCCAATCCTTATGTGGGTTAGACATGGCGGATTGATAACCATTTATTGCGTTCTAAGTGAGAAAAAATTTTAAAATTTTGGCCAAAAATGGGGGTGCTAGATGGTACATTTGATCAAATTCGCGAGAATTCCCCCCCACACTTAGAACTGAATATTGCCCTCAATATTCAAAGAACCGGTTGTTAAACCAACACTTAGAACGTTAAAGGGAAATATTAATAGCCTTTTATTTTATTTTTATTTAATTTGCATTTAAGCCGTTAAGGCATGCAAATTCCATCTTCTCTTTTTTTTTTTTTTTTTTTTTTTTTTTTTTTTTTTTTTTTTTTTTTTTTTTTGTACTGTACATATTTACAACATGTGGGGCATCTCCCCCACACTAAGGTGAAACATGGGTGAAAACCCATATTTTTGCTACTGTTTTTGATAACCGAGTCGCAAGCTTGACTCGACCCCAAATTGAGTTGATTCCTCCCCAACAGTCAGGTTTATCACGCAAGCTAACCGCTTGTGAACGGTCAACTGTAACAAAGGGTTCCTGAACAGCCCGGGAGAAAAAACAATTTTAAAAGTTTATGGGGAAGTAAGAGACCAGGAAATCCGGCATTTAAACCAATGTTAGATGGACAATGCCGGGGTCAAAAGTAACATCCTCACTCCCGAACGAGTGAAGGATAGGAGAAATCACCGGGTAGGTGAAGGGAAGAAGAGAGATCTGAACAGCAATTAAGACAAGAACTTCCTCCTCAAGAATTGTAAGTGGAGGAGGCAAGTCCTTAAACTTGATCTCAGGAATTTTATCAGTTTTTTCAACTGACTTGATTTCCTTCTTATGAAGTTGTTTTGGTGGAAGAGGGGAAGATGAATCTTCGTTTAACAAATTTTCTAGAAAAAGAATATCCCCCTCTGGATCAAGATAGTTATCATCAACCTCATGCGGAGGTGAACTATCTACAGCAAGAAAAGCATCGACTTCATCCCAAAAGGGATCACTTCCCTCAACCGAAGTGAGAGAAGGGGAAGAGTCTGCTATGATATGTTGAGAAGATGTGGTGGGTTCCCCACTCACAGAATTATGAAAATAATCAATACTTTCTTGAGAGTACTCCTTTGAAGTAATGTCAATGACATCGATTCGGTTAACCGAAGCAGAATTATAATTAGAGGAGTACTTTGAAGTTTGATCATGATTGAAGGTAACAGCTTCCTTATCCACACGCAAGGTAATTTCATGCTTAAATACATCAATAAGAGCATGGCCCGTTTTTAGGAATCCTCTTCCAAGAATCAGAGGAACTTTTTGGTCAGCATCGAAATCAACAACCACAAAGTCAGCTGGAAAATGGAACTTTCCTATCTTCACAAATACATCTTCGGCAATGCCGCAGGGATGAGTTATGGTTCGATCTGCAAGCTCAAGAGTCATGCAGGTAGGAGTAAGAGCCGGAAGAGAAAGTTTCTTCCATACTGAATGAGGCATCAGGTTGATGCTTGCACCTAGATCTGCTAAGGCATAGCATTCAACCATTCCCGGAAATACACAAGGTAACAGAAATTTTCCAGGATCTCCAAGCTTCTCCGGAAGCTTTTTCAAGATAACCGCTGAGCAGTTCTCATTTACTGGAGTTTTAGCCATTTCAATCAGTTTTTCCTTGTTGCTTAACATGTGTTTGATTGCTGCTGCAAATTTGGGCATCAGAATAGTAGCATCCGCAAAGCTTATGTCAAAGTGTAATTCTTTAAAGATTTGATAGAATTTATCATTTTGTTGACTAGCCTTCTCACGGAGCTTTTGCTCATTTAAGCGCGATGGGTAAGGAATGTGAGGTTTGGATTTAGGGACAACGACTTCAGGAGTCTCAAAGACAACTCCTGGTTTGGATTTTTTCGGGACAACCGGAGGATAGACATGTGCTGTACTTTGTGGGCTTGGAATTTGCACTTTGTCTGTTGTATCCTCCGTCTCTTTTTCCATTTCAAATAACGGAGGAGGAATAGGGCCAGCTGGCCCTTTATAAGAAGCACCACTCCGGGTGGTGATAGCTTTGACGTAAGTGGTATCTTCGTCATCATCACTGTCATCAAGTACACTGACAGGAACAGCATTGAGCATTTCGGAATAATATCTGGCTGACCTTTGCTCACTAAGTTTGGTTGACAAACTTTTAACCGTAAATCGTGAAAGAGTAGGATCGATTCTAGACGGCTGGGGAGCAATTGTGGGTGTAGATTTTTGGATGACTGAAGGTTGGATGACCGAAGGTTGGACGTATTTAGCACTTCCATTGTTAGTGGGAAGTACCGGGTCCTTTATCACCTTGAATCCAACATGAGATTTACCACTACATGTACTGACAGCTTTGAGTTCACCCCTAGGGTTGGTAACAGTGTTACTTGGGAGACCTCCCGAGGTAGAAGGTATATCAGTTAAAGACTTTTTGATCTGATTTAATTGAGCAACCAATAACTGGTTTGTCTCACGTTGTGTCTTATTTGTTTCCTCTTGGGTTTTCATGAATTGCATAAGCAACTCATCTGAGGACGTCTGATTTCGGTTTGAACCTTGGTTTTGATTAAAATTTGAACCACGGTTTTGGTTAAAATTACCCTGATTCTGACCTCGGTTTTGATTGAAATTTTGAGAGTTGTGAAAATTTTGTCCCTGATTTTGAACAAAGCGGTTTTGATTA
The DNA here is from genome assembly GCA_021014915.2 of Artemisia tridentata subsp. tridentata. NCBI lineage: Eukaryota > Viridiplantae > Streptophyta > Magnoliopsida > Asterales > Asteraceae > Artemisia > Artemisia tridentata. The sequence continues at coordinate 325,498,394 of CP139503.1, forward strand.
TTCTGATTTGGCACGGGTGGAAAACCAGGTGGGACCATAGCATTCGTTGCTCGGTACTGAGTCTCAGCATGCGGACGGTACTGATTTTGGTTTACTACAGCTACGGGAGCTGGGTAAACAGAAGCATCGGTTGCTTGACAATCATAGTACGCATGTGGGCCACCACAAGTTTCACACACTTTGTTTATTGCTTTGATTTGTTCCGGTTTGTGAATTTCACTTTTTAATTCTTTCATTTCCTTCATCATACAACGCATCGAGTCAGTTAAAAAGGCTAACTCTGAGGAGTTACCGGATGAAGAAGAAGCAGTAGGAGTGACTGGAACATTCACTTTGTTTCTGGAAATAGGAACTTTGGATTTATTTTCACAAATTTCAACTACCTCTCTGGGTTTACGATTCAAGATATTGCCACCGGAGGCTGCATTAAGTGCATCTTGATCGTTTTGGGTCAACCCATTATAAAAAGTATTTATCTGTTGTAACACATTGAAATCATGATGTGGGCATTTTCTTAAAAGATCTTTAAATCTATCCCATGCCTCTCCGAAATTTTCATCAAAACCTTGACGAAATCCAGCTATTTCATTTTTTAAATTCGTCGTTTTTGATGGAGGGAAGAAATAATTTACAAATTTCTTAACGAGATCTTCCCAGGTTTCAATGGATCGAGGGGGTTCTTTATCCAGCCAAATTCGGGCTGCCCCCTCAAGTGAGAATGGAAATAGCATCAATTTGATCACTGTTTGCGGCACATTTTTGTAATTGATTGTGGAAGTCAGTTTGTTGAACCAACGAATGTGTGCGTAAGGATCCTCTCGTTCAAACCCGTGAAATTGGTTTGTGGACACGAGCTGAATCAAATGTGTTTTTAGTTCAAAATGATCAGAATCGATGGCTGGTAAAACAATGGCATCTCCATAACCCTCGGTGGGTGCCTGGAGCATTTCAGCCATAGTGCGTTCGTCTGCCATATTTTCAGTGAGAACAGTACGAATCTCGGGTTCGACTATTTGGGCAGCACGTCTACGATTACGTCTTCTCGGAATTTCTACGAGTTCACGTAAAGGGCTTGATGACGTGGAAGAACGAGTGCGCATGCACTAAGTAAAATATTCCAATTAAAACAAGACAGAAGCAAAACACAAGTGAACTTTAAACCAATAATCAACAAGCGTACGGTAGCTCTCTAAAAGATAAACGCACAGAGTGGCGGAGAAGCAAAGGTGGGCAATTACGCTCCTTAAAAACCCGCTTCTTTCAGTCCGACAATTTAATGTCAGACTATCCTAGAACCTCCGTTAGAGTTTGTTTATCAATTAAAGGTGAGCCGATATTCGCAAGTGATACAAAGGTAAAGTTTTAAATCTTTGGTTTGGGAACTTATTATGGTCGTACCCCCAGTTAGGTAGTACTCTGTCTTGGTTCTCGATGGTAATTTTTTATTGTTTATTTATTATTCACAAAGAAAACGGAAATTATTTTTGGTGTTTTTTTTTTATTTTTTATATGATAATATTAATAATAATATATATAGAAAAGAAATGAAAAATATTTTTGTATTTTATATGGTTTTTTGGGAAATAGGAACTTCTGATAGAAGGGTCTCAGATCACTAATCGCTAAAACTTACACAACTGTCGCAGCACACCTCCCCGGCAGCGGCGCCAAAATTTGATCCGTCTGAAAACGTATGTCTTTTATTTCTCTATCACACAAGTCAACCACTTGTGAATGGTCAACCGTAATAAATGATAAAAGACAAACAATCTCGGAACGAATGCTCGTGTGTAGTGTGAAATCAGGCAAGTGATCACCCGAATCGTTTCCCAACGAGATGTGAATGGAAAACTGTGAAAAGCTTTGGATTAGAGTGATTGATGAATCAGATATTTTTGATTTTGCTTTAACAAGATAAAATCTATTAAATAGAAGCTATCACTATTTTTCTGTTTTTCGTTTAATCTAAATTACACTAAAAACGCGAGACAGGAATTAAATAAAACGCGATTAATACTAAGATATATGCAAAATTACCTTTACAAGTGATCTAATATTTTTTATAACTTAAAAATGACAAAAGAAAATTATAGAAAAAAGATTTATGTTTTTTAGACTTTTATATTTTTTATTACAATTTAATTACTAAATTTAACTAATAAATAGATTAAAATTACTAAACTTATTCAAAAAATTACAAAACTTTTTCTATAAATACTACAAGTTATTACTGATCTAATAAAAATAAAATTGGAAAAGGTGGCTTATTCTAATAAGCTACAAAAAAGCTGGAAAGCTAATAAGCTAATTAATACTAAACTGCCTAGTGTAGTATATAAATAAATAAGGAAACAAAAAACACTAGAAACCACTTAGGGCAGATGGTGCATGGCTTTGGTTTGAGTTCTGAGCCAAACAACCAGGGTTCGAATCCCACAAGTGGCAAAATTTATAAACTAATTTTTTTAAGATTTTTCTTTTTGAGATTTACTAATAAGCTAATAATAATAACTTTTTACACTGGACTTATTTTTGGAACTTAAGAAATAAGCCTGAAAACAGCTTATGAAACTAGCAGTTGGGCTTTTTAAGACTTTTTGGAACTAGATTTCTTCAAATGAAGCTATAAGCTTCATGATAAGCTGAGAGCTTATGGAAAAGATAAAATAGGACTGAGACAACTACAATGAGCTTAATGAACTAAGAAAAAGCTGGCTAAAAAGCCACTAAAGCTCTCAATAAGCTTATGCTTATTTGAGTCAGTTATTGTGGTGAAATGGGAACTTTTAAGGCTTTGAATAAGCTATCAAATAAGCTTATATCTGGAATACCAGATAGTGGGCTTATAGTCAGCTATATCAACTGTCTATAAAACAAAATTGAGAGCTTATGGACTTGAGTAGCAGCTTAAAAATAAGCTGATAAAGTGGGCTTATGGACTAAGTCTGCTGAGGTTCCCCTGGTGCAGGGGAACTGAGGTGATTTTGGTGGCTTTTTTAAGGGCTTATATGGGTTCTAAAAAATCATGAGAAAAATTCTAATTGAAGTTAAGCTTGGTGAGATTAATAATCCAGAAGAACAGCTTCTAATGACTTACTAAGATGAAATGAAAAATCTAGGAATTTCTCTAAAAACCACAAAATACTGCTACTTAAGAACTGAGTATGCAGATTTGTATGTGACTTAGGCTAGGCTATGTGTGACTTAACAAGACTTTGGGTACACTCAATATAGTCCAAATGAAGTGTGAAAAAGGCAAAGTGGATGCCCAAATCAGCTTGTAGCTGCTAGTAGCTTGTTTGACTGTTTTGTTTGACTGAGATTCACAAGGACCATAGAAAAATGCATAAGCAACTGATATGGCTACTTATATCTTGGAAATATCTTATATAGGATGAGATAAGCTGGTTTGAAGTTGGTTTAAGTGCACATGTACAGTAACTAGGTTGTTTGGCTTATTTGAACTGCTAAACCAAACACCCCTTAAGGGTGACTGTTTGGTTAATTTAAACTGCAAATGGAACTTTTAAGCTGAACTATGAACTGAAATAAGTTTATTTAGCTAAATTAATGACTAATGATTAATTATAAGCTAGAAATAAGCAGTAGCATAGTAACTAGATTTTTAAGCTAAAAATTGAAATTGGCTCACAACTGATTGCTATGGAACTGAGAGAAAGACCAAGAACAGAACCTATCCTAACTTGTTCACACAAGCTAGAATACCCAATAAAACCTTTCCTTATCAGCTGAATACCCCAGAAGAGCTTATCATGAGCTTATGTTGACTTTTCTTGACCATTCTTCAAATTTGATATTAAGAACTGATAAATGCTAATTAAACTTACATGAAGCTAAGACTAGCTTATGTGAGCTTAATACAGGGTTTATTTGAGCTTTTTACAATAATGTGAGAGAGCTTAAGCTTATACGATCACAATATAACTTAAAACTTGACAATCATTGAACTTGAGTACTAATAACTTGAAATTGGAACAAAGTACATGAAACAAACTTGCATTAATAACTGAATTTGAAGATTACAATAAAATAAAGACTGATTAAGTAAAAACGATTTAACTAAAATTAACTACTGCCAAAATTGGCTACAATACTACTCTATTTATACTATAATAAAGTGGGAACTTCCTATCATCTTCCTCTGATTCATTTAGCACCCTTGATTTCCTCTGACATGATCTCAGCTGCCCATTTCTACTTTTGGCGGGAAAAACGAAATAGTGGGTTAAGCAGGTTTTTGCAATAAATGCAAATCAGGGTAGTGGAGAAGAAGCATTCAATGCTTTTGGATGTGTTAGGTAACGTGTAGGAGGGGGGTGGTGGTTTAGCAGAGAAACCATGGGTAGGATTGGTGGTTTACTGGTTTGGCGGGTTTTTAGGGGTTAGGGATAAGTTTGACTGAGTCAAACTTTTGGTTTAAACAAAAGAGGGTGGGTCGGGTTGTGTTTAGATTGGGCTTGGTTTATGGGTTGACTGGGTTGGGTAGTATATATTTAAAGGGATGGGTTATAAGGGTTTGGGTTTTATATATATTAGGTCCGAATTTTGGTTGTGGTATACAATGAGCCCAAGGACCATTTATGCAATTTTCTGAAACATGAAGGGACCAAACCTGTAAATATCAAAAGTTAATAAAAAGGACCAATTATGCCATTTATTAATAGTACAAGGGTTATGTTTGATAATTTTCCATTTTAAAACACCCGAGGACTAATTTTGACAATTTTCAAAGTTGAGGGACCAAAGTTGTAAATTTGTAATTTTTAACTTCAAAGGACTTTTCTAACAACTTATGAATCCCTAAGGACCTAAAATGATATTTGTACAAGTTTTTAGTGAACAGGGACTAGATTTGACAACTTTTGAAAGTTAAGGGACTGAAACTGCCAATTATGCAAACTTTGTTCGTTTTTCAACTGTTTTTAAACATTTTGCATCTGAAACATATAAAACACACTTTTGTGATAATTTCAGTATTTTGATGCATTTCTGAGTGTTTTTGGGAGTTTTGGCAGTTCAGATTGGTATAAAATGATGAGTATTTAGACACTCATCATAGTTTTTGATATGTTACCATCTGCATTAGAAAGATGGAGAAACACAAAACGAATAACTTGATTAAAATGTGTAACTAATTTTTTTGAGAAATGGAAATGATGGCACTAACTAACAAAAACTTACATGTGCTCAACCCACGAAAACCAAAGGCCTTAGGGCAGAAGCGCAATGCCACAAAAGCTTTGCTGGCACCAGGGAGCATTAATATATGCCTGTAATATCAAAGCGCATAAAAAATTAAAATGGAACTAAAAGGTTATGGGTTAATTACATCAAAAAGTAAGAACGTTCTATTTTGTGTAATCGTCTGTATTTTCACCCATTAAAACCCCTCAATTTCAAAAACATTCGACTGAAATAAGCAAATCTTGCCTTGAAAGATATTTTCTGGACATGACATAAGCTATATGACCAAGATAGCCATTTCACGAATTGGATTCGAACCAATATCAAGCGACTTTCCTTTAGTGTTGACAGGTTCTGAGGTGGGTGAGAGTTTATACGAACCTGCATCAGAATCATGTTTTGCATCAGCATAGCAAAAATATAAAAAGAAATTATACTTGCTTACTGTGGAAACCGTAGAGGGGGGTGAATACGTTTCCCTTTAAAAACTTAAAACTTTTTGTATCAAATAACCGATCAAGTGTGACGTAATATGAAAAGTGTCAACAATGGTTATGTATCATCTAGGGATGAATAAATTAAACTACAACACAAGCACAATCAACCATGACACATACATAACATAAGCAACTAGCCACACAAGCATAAACACAATGCAAATATAAACATAAAGCGATAAGGAATAAAATGAAAGTGAAGAGATAAGTTAGAAGACGCAAACCAGACACGGTGATTTATAATGGTTCGGTCACGAAGCTCCTCTTCGCCCTACTCCACTCCCCGAGTACCCAACTCGAGAGTTACTTCACTAATCAACAAACTCCCTTCAGGCGGAGAAAACCGTTACACGTCGCTTAACTTGTTTTCCGACACTAAGCTAGATGTCGAGTGCTAATCTTAGCTAGCACCAATCTACCACGATCTACCCGATCTACACCTTACACGTCGCTTATCCTATTTCCGACACTAAGCTAGATGTCGAGTGCTAATCTTAGCTAGCACCAATCTACCACGATCTACCCGATCTACCCTTGATCCACATGATCAATCACACAAGCCCAATGGCTTCAAGAGATCTTCACTATCTCTACAAGATCACACTTGATCTTGACTCACTCTCTCTCAAAAGAAAAGTAATCTTGATGTATTCTATGATACAATCAAGAGTGTAATAAATGTTACAAGACCTAACAACTCCAACACTTTGTATCTACTTGGATACTTTGTGTTCTTCTCTTGCTAATCAAGAGGGATGACAACACTTTGTATCTACTTGGATACTTTGTGTTCTTCTCTTGCTAATCAAGAGGGATGACAACACTTTGTATCTAGGATACTTTGTGTTCTTTTCTTGCTAATCAAGAGGGATGACAACACTTTGTATCTAGGATACTTTGTGTTCTTCTCTTGCTAATCAAGAGGAATGAAGAGGATCACTTGAGTGGATGATTGGATCACTCTTAAACAACCTAAGACTCTCCAAATGATCAAAGAAAGTTATCTAAGTGAAGAGGGATAAGACCAGAGAAAAAGGACTGGAAAAATCAAGTTGGAAGTGTGGAATGGTCCACTATTTATAGGCAAGGGAAAATCTGACCGTTACAGACCCACGGCTCCACTAAATACCCGACGGCTCCACTAAATTTAGTGGAGCCGTCCATACTTAAAGGTGCCGTTGGACGCTCCCTTTTTTGTCTTTAGTGGGGAAGGTTTATTTGGGGAAGTTGGAGCTGTTTTGGGGGGAAAAATGGCTGTTGGGAGTTTTCAAATTTATTTTTCAAAATAAAACATTTCTTTTTATTTCAAAAATAATTTGTAAAATATATTTTTGAAAAAATGTTTTGTCACATTAAAAATGTGAAGTTTAGAAAAATATAATCCTTTGATCATTTGTCAAGTAGTAGATTTGTTTGTCCATACCTTGAGTGATTTATGTCGGGATGGAAATCTACGACTTCGTTGAAGCATACTTGAGACATCGGGAGGTGTTGATGAAGTATGCATTGATGATTTGTGTTTACAAGTAACTTGCGCATTTTACGTTATGTATTACAAGTTACATGTTTGTCATTATTAAAACCGAAGAAACCGTTTAGTTTAAATATCGTAATATTTGCACAAACAATCTCCCCCTTTTTGATGATGACAAATATGTAAACCGTAAGACATAGTAAAATGTAAAAGTTACCTGTTTACACTTCCTTCTCCCCCTTTTGTCGAATCAAAAAGGTAGTTGCCTCGAGTGCTTCCTTGGATTTACTTCCTACTCCCCCTTATTGCACTACTATCCTTTCTCCCCCGAAAGGCGAGCTTGCATCATCCCAGTGAAGCCTTCTATCAACACTTGTGAAGACGACTCCATGCTATGTATTCAAATACTGCCGAGCTCCCCTTAGCTCAATGCTCCCCGATGGTGACTTAATCCCCTTGTTTATTTACCTTAGTATCTAGCGGATCCATGGATCAAATTCTTACAAAGGCTTTTCCTACATCAAGGGTTAGCTTCGTGCAGCATAATATATAACAGTATAGGAGCAACATTATAGGGATAAAATACACATAGCAAGACATGCATGGGTTAAACTATGTTAACACGCAAGTGTCACAACCCGACTGAAAACCTAAGGTGTAATTGTTTACTCAATCACACTAATCAAGAACGAGATTCATTCATTGACTGACGCACAAAATGACTTATTCCAAGTTGTCATTGGGAAGGAAAGTTCTAACAAACCTTTTGAACAACATAATCATCTACCTAAGATGATTGATGTTAAGGATAGTTTGTTGATAAGACATACTCTAAATGATTACTATTATGACAAGTCGTGCCATAAAGTAGACTCGATATAGGTTATACCTAAATGATTCCATAAGACTCATTTGGAGAGTCTTAGGTTGTGGTGACAACAAGGACAACTTGGGTTATGTGGTTGTAGGGGATAAATAATGGGATGACCCATTAGTGGTTGTGGTGAAGGTGATAGTGATAAGGATGATGTGTTGGTGCCAAGTCCAAAGAGGTTTGATGGTGATAGGGTTAGTGTGATGGCTAAAGGTTGTGGTGGACTTGGTGGAGGTAAGGGTGTAGGAATCCTAAAGGTGTAGGATGATGATGATGTGGTTGGAGGTGTTGGTTTTGCCCTTTGAGGAAAGGTGGGAAAGGATGGTTTAGGTTAATATATCGTTTGCACTGACAATGAGATGCATGATATAATTTAAAAGGGAAAAAGAAAAAGGTGTATGTGATTCTAACAGGATTGTTGGTGGATATCTCTAACGGGGTTAAGGTAACGAGGTTCTAGGTTTCTAGGTTGGATGATCCTAGTTGTGTGTTAGAGATAATTTGGTGCATGAAGGGTTTCATGTGTTTGTGAGCGTTGAAGGTTGTTGAACTAACTATCGCTTATCCAAAGTGACGAGTAGTTGTAAGGTTTGAGTGTGATGAGTTGAAGGTTATAGGGTTTGAGTGTGATGTTCTATGGGTTGAAGGTTCTTAGACTAACTATCACTGTCAAGAGTGAAGTGTAGCTAAAAGGGTTGAGTGTGATGATGATGTTAATGTGAGGTTTGAAGGTGAGATGCAAGATAAGCTTGCAATGGTGAGGCCTTATATAGGCAAGAGTTGTAGGATTCGAACTAAAGTTGGTGTTAGAGTCCTATGGTGTAGTGAGGGAATCCTAGGGTGTATGTGAGTTTGCAAAATTTTGCAGGTTTGAGGTTAGGAATGCAGGGATCTAAAGGAAACAGTGAAAATTCGTCAAACATAGGTACGTGTAACAACTCGAAATTTTCCAGACGTATTTCTATACGAGATTATCTCTATTTTTCATTTATGAACCTTTCAGAACTTATTGGTTTGAAAACGTAAATTTTATCTCGCGAAACGTGAAATTCGTACACAACGCGTACTGGCACAACCGACGATTTGTTTTGATTATTTTATTATTCGTGAGAAACGAGGCGTATGAATGATCGTTTTATTGGAAAAATTATTCTAAACGTGAATATTAATTTATTCGGGCAACGAAGAATAAAGGTACACGTATTTATAATCAAACTTAGTGGAAAAACACTTTTAAAACTTATGGAATAACTTTTGGGTGCTCGGGAAATATTTATAACACGATTTATTGGACTCGTTGGCTTTTCGTTAAAAATATGAGAAGATTAACACTTTCAGTCCCTGAGGGCGCGTTAGGGTTTGTCCTTAGTCCTACCCTCACACTATAAATACCATGTTATAATAATTTTAGGGTTTTAAAAACCCATCTCTTCTTCCAGCCGCTCCCACCCTCCTCTCTCTCCTCCCTCTCATTTTCCGGCGACAAAAACCGGTCAACGCCCCACCATCGCCGCGCGTCACCTCTCACCGTCACCACCACTTTAATCCTCTTAATCTTCTCATCATTTCCACATAAATCACGCGTCAAGAAACCCACTCTTTCTCGATAACTTACAATTTTTCCGGCGATATTTCCGGCGACTCAAGCTCTTGCCGCCACCACTGCTGCTGCGCCACCATCTCCGCCTTGTCCTCTCGCTCTCTACTCGACTTGGTAAACCGAGAAGCCCGTCTTTATATTTTTATTATTACCAATTATATTTATTATTGTTGTTCGTGGATCTAAAATTATAAGAACGAGATTTAAAACACTTGATATATATAAAACCGTGTGGTTAAAACTTGATTTAATTTGGTGAGTATTCGTTGAGTCGTCTGGTAAACGGGTCGGGTCTGTTATTATTGTCGTGGTAACCGGGTCGACCCATATTTGCTTTAACCCGATTGGTTTTGAGCTACAAACACTTTCATGTCATGTTTTAGACAATTCTTGGTCTGTTTTTAGTTGTTGGTTCTCGGCATGGTAACTTTTGGTCCGAATAGTTTTGATATGGTGTTGTATATATTTGGTAGTGGTTGTTTTAATTCTTGAAGTTACTGTCCTTGTTTGAATCTCGGTTTAAGATTTGCTATGTCATTGGTATGGGTCACGGATTTGACAGGAACGCTTATGTTATTTTGTGTCGACATGGAGTCATTGGTCTTACTCTTAGATTCGTTTGTCTCAGCAGTTAGGAAACCGCAAGGGTGCGTTTGTTTGATTGAAATGGGCTTAGCCCAAGTATAAACTAAGGACCCGTGTAAAATAGAATATGGTGAGCTTGGTTTTAACAAATGTGTTATTGTTGTGATTGCATTTTCATGAAAAATGGTTCGTTTGATTTAACTAAACTACCAAGTATTTAAATGTTTAACTGGCAATCACATTAATACGTTTCAAACTTGGAAATTGATTTTGAATGTGGAAATAAATATCTGGAATTAACTATTATACTTGGACGTTTGGACAATCGTGAATCGTTATGGAACTTACAATATTAGATATCGGATTCATTGAACATTTTGAGACTTGAGACGGTATAATATATTAAACTCGAAAAGACTTTAATATATTAAACTCGGAACAGACACAAAATCTTCAATAAAACCTAAACTAATATTACAAGAATAATAGCGAGACATAAACTTATTAAATATTGTAATTTCAGTTTTGGTTAATCTAAGTCTCAACAATTTGAGAAAAACTAATTTTATTAGTTAAACTCTTTTTATTTACAATACGTTTATGTTTTATACAAGTTATTTGAGATGTTGGGGTAAATGTCGAAACGTACAAACTGAGTTATTTTATTTGAGATGGTTGTTTGTCGTTAACTTCTAGAGTTGTCTTCCTTGGGTTGAGTTCTCGTCAGTATTCTCTCGAGCTTGTCGATGTCCTCTTTAGCGTGAGTTGTATGTCGGGTCTAAGTTATCTTACCACACCACACGAAACGTTGAAACTAAACTTTTGATAAGTTTTGAAATCGAGTAATCCACGAAAACTATGACACTTTGTCTTTTATAGACTTTATTATCTTGCGAGACGTATTTTGAGATAACCGTATACGTATTAGGTTGTGCCGATCCAGAACCGTTGTGTATCGCTGTGCTTGCACCTCCGTGTTCCGTGTGTCGTATGTCTTGAGACCGTTGTGAATAGCTAGATGCCAGTTGTGTCTGTCGTGATCTTTGCATTGCTGTGGCTAAGGTGAGTTCATGGCCCCTACTTTTAATGGTTTTTAAACTGTTCTTGGGGGAGAATACATGCTCGTTTTAACTAAACTCAATGACTGTTTATTTTTGAAATCTGCGAACTGTTTACTCAATATCTTACTGTTGAGCTGAATTATTTGAATTGGTTCTTTGAACGCATTATGTGATTGACTGATATGTAACCCCACTCTATTTGAACTTGTTTTACAATCGGGGTAAGAAACATGCAAAACTATTTTTATGGACCAACATTGTTGTTACCAAACTATTACGCGGATTAGCCTAAGCACTATTATGTCCCAAATTGCCCAAACTCATGAACCGTCAATTCCTGCTGGGAAGCGCGAATGTTATAAATAGATCTATTGGGAGTAACGTCCCCGTTCGGATTGACCGGATAGGCAAACGAATGTATACCATGTCGAAACACAAGTGTCTGGGATAAACACTTGCCGGGCCTTTATATTTTAACATGCTTTTAGAGCATGCACACTGTTATAGCTTCGGTTACATGAACTTAGAGCTAGCGTAATAAACTATTTTATTTTGGGTTGCATACCCTACACTTGGTTCACATTACAAACTTTACTTGAAGGTAAACACTATTTTCAGGACATTGTGAGCGACACAATGGCCACGAAACTCTTATGGAACTCACAGTATTATTACTCCTTTATTACAAATCTTAGTTGGCAGCGGGTTGTAAACACACAGGTTGCAAGACTTGTATGGGCGGGCTTGGGACTGAGTGGATTTACAATGCCTTTGCCGGGAAAATCGTTATTCAAACGCTTTACATTTTACACTAAACTCTCTGAACTCACCAACCTCGTGTTGACACTTTTTAGCATGTATTTTCAGGTTTAAGGCGATAATCTAATTGTGAAGGCTTTTGGCATGGCATGGCATGGTCATAGAAGACTCTGATATATTCGGGACCACTTGAAATCTTTTATGGGCTTATATTTCCGCACCATACTATTTTTTTAAATGTTGTAAACAAATCACTTTGGAATATGAAATATATTTTAAATGGTTGACATAAAACCATTCTTTATACTTTGTGTTGTGATATCAATTTAGTAGCACCCAAACGTGTATGCTTCCGCTAAACCAGATTTTGGGGGTGTTACAGTACGGTACCACTAAATACCACACGGTACCGTTAAATTTAACGGTACCGTGGCCTATTTAACGGTACCGTGACCTGGAAGTCACGAATTTTCCTGTGCAGCCTAGTTCTGGGCAGCTAAAGGGAAGTTTCCTAGGGAATAAGAACCACATTAATGTGTTCTTGAGAGTGTTTGGTGAAAGGCTATATGAGTGTGTTTTCGTTCCCCCTTAATCTATGACCATCCGGACAAGATGCAAAAGATAAAGAGGAAAACAAATGTTGACGAAAGCGATGAGCTTAGTAACGTCATGACAAGTGGTGGATAGCATACGATAAACTTCACCTTTGAAGTTACGTAGCTCTTCTCAATCATTGTGAATATTCATAGAATATTTATATGATGAGGCATGTGATTACTAGGAGATATCCTAAGGGTTAAGAAGATAAAATCTTCAGAGTTGTGAGGTTGGTGACAAGGTTCTAGTGGGGTTATCTCAACTTATCCTAGCGGTTCTTCGTTTGAGGTGTGTGGAAGGTGAGTGGGATGCGGAAGCATTGGTAGTGTTTAGTACCATGCGGAAGAGAGAGGGAAAAGGCTAAGGAATCAGATGATAGATACAATCTATTCTGATAGGAGACGGTTTTAGGTTCAAGACTACATCGAGTGGGTTTTGATGGTGTTAGTGAGAATTGAAAAGAAAATTTCACATATGTTGTGATTTTTCTGGACCTTAGATTAAAAGAATTTATACCGAATAAATTCCTTTATGAATGAATCCACCGGGATTCGATGAACGTTTGTCGAGAACGAGAAATGACATTTAATTGCATTTCGCAAATTAAATAAACTTTAAATACTTCGGATGAAATATTTAAGTTGTCATTGGAGTTTAAGAGGATTTTACGAATAAATCTTCGCATTCGACACGAGGAGAGAATTTATACCTAATAAATTCTTTGACCGGTACTGGACGAGAAGAAATGACTTTTATATTTCCGAGGAAATACATAGGTAGTCATTAGAGCGATGTGAAAGATGACTTAATATTTCCAGTGAAATATTTAAAAAGTCATCAGACGAGACACAGGATATGACTTGACATTTCCAGTGAAATATCTAACAGTCATGGGACGAGATCGAGGGAATGACTTGATATTTCCAGTGAAATATCTAAAAGTCATGACACGAAATAGAATAGATGATCTCAATATTTCCAGTGAAATATTTAAGAGATCATGCAAGGAACGTGAGGGATGACTTAATATTTCCAGTGAAATATTTAGATAGTCATGAGAGGGATTTAAAGAATGACTCAATATTTTCAGTGAAATATTTAAAGAGTCATGAGACGAGACGCACGAGATGACTACAATATTTCCAGTGAAATATTCAAGTAATCATAAGAGGGGTACGAGAGATGACTTTAATATTTCCAGTGAAATATTTAAATAGTCATAAGTTTTATGGAAAATGTTCCATCATTCCTAGACCTAGACGGAGATGGTAAGGGGATTCTCGGTTGATAGGTTTGGTTGATTTAAGGGTTTCTATGTGCTTCGCACGTGAGTGTTTCATGGGGTTTTGAAAGATGTAAAGCTAGGCCTATGGTGCTGATTTGCAGCAGGGTATGGGATCTTAAGATGTGTATATTCACACGAGGATGAAAGGAACTACTAATTACTTATATAGTAACTTGTGAGTCCTTTGGATGAGCGTTTTAACATATGTTGTTAAAAGGCTTAAGTATGATGTTTCGGATATGACATTTAACAATTGCGATCGCAAGTTAAACTTACTTGAATATTTCGGATGAAATATTTAAGCTGTCAACCCTACTCCGAGTTCTATTAGGTTTGTTCCTAACCTTCCCATGACAAAAGGGTGTATTACTTGGAAGAAGGCGAAGTGATGACTGGGGAATTAGGGTAACTTCGCGACTACTTTGACCTATGGGTTTTGACACTAGTGTATGGCTCTATGACTTCTAAGGGTTCATAGTGATGGGCATACCTAATTCCTAATGTGTCAAAAGGACATAGTGTGGGTGCAAACTTTACAAGTAAATCATGTAAAATGCACATAAGGAATAAATGCAAGCATCATGTAGAACATGATAATCATTTAGCATTTAAGATCATGAAGACATTTAGCCATATCTTACGAGAACATGTTATCATTTTGAAACACGTATGTGGGATGCAAGCAATCTAGGTTTGCTAAGGCAGATCCTAATTACTACTTGTTCAAGATGACATCCTAATGGGAGATAAAGTTCACCGATGTAAACTATCTCTAGTCAAATGTAGGAATGAAAGTTTTTCAAGTTAGAGAATGAGTATGAGACTATCACTAGTGGTGCTCAATTAAGGCTAAACATGACCATTTTTACGGGTTATACACGAACCCAACTTCTCTCCTGGAAGCAATCCAACCGTTAGGTCAAATTGAATTTCTAGTGCGATAGGTTCTCCAGTAGTCATTCTCATGTTAGAAGAATTTAAATTCCTATATTTGCCTATCGAAGTATAGCAAATATGATTTTATCTTGTTTTGCTACACATGGCCTAATATGACTCAATTAACCATACTTTGAAAGTCGGTTAAGAAAATGACATGTCTTACACAACTCCTAACAAAGGCAAGCGAGATGTTTTAATTTCGTGTTTGAGATTTAAAGGTTGTTTGATGGTGATGGTGTATTTTATGATCTCTTGGACAACATCTTTGTTTGTTGAGTTGTTACATGTTATTTTAACATGATTTGGTTTCCTAGAACCAAGAGACA
Organism: Artemisia tridentata subsp. tridentata; assembly: GCA_021014915.2. NCBI lineage: Eukaryota > Viridiplantae > Streptophyta > Magnoliopsida > Asterales > Asteraceae > Artemisia > Artemisia tridentata. The sequence continues at coordinate 325,513,596 of CP139503.1, forward strand.
CTCTAATGTGATACAATGTAGAACCTACTACATTGTGTGTGTGTTTCAAGAATGCTCCTTTGCATAACTTGAGGAAAGAATCTAGTAGAGGTTACTTACCTCAATAGATTTTGTGAGTGTTTTATTTAAAATGAGACATACTATTTATTTCAACAAGTATGTTTTTCTAAGAGGAAACTTATCACTCTTAAGAATGCTTTGTGAAACAAGTATTTTAGTGTATGACCAATTTTACTTGTTTATGAAATGACACATGTCATGTTAGGTTATTATTCAACTCTAATATCCTATATTTGTTAACAGGATGCAATGTATTCTCTTGTAACATAACCATTCATGTCACAAAGAAAATAAAATGCATAGGATATAGGTTATCCTTTGTCAATCTTTTGATAAGAGAAATACATGTGACATTCTCAAAGATTGATGACTTACATATATTATGTATGACACTTTTACTAGACATGTGACTTTGAGTGTTGAGTTGTTCATGAGCAAAGTTTACATATGTTGTTTGTTTGCTCTTGTTTGGTTTTTCGGAAATGACACATTTACTAATTGCATTGCAATGTAAATTACTTGTATATTTCGGATGAAACATCCAAGTTGTCAATCCTACTTGGTTGTGTATTTTATGTATCTTTTAAACATGTTAGTTTAAAGTTTGGAACACAACCTTTGGACAAGAAGACTTAACATGGCATCTTCAACACAAGTGTGAGTTATGATCCGATGCATATTATTTTAGTCTTGAGAGGACGTCATTATTTTCATAACAATCGAGTGTGATTGAGTATGTAGATTCAAGATAATATGTTTCATCATGTTTTGATGTTATCTTGAAGCTAAACAAATAATGACTCCAATTTCATGTCCACACTCGAAAACTTGTCAATTAGATTCGATGATGATATCAATCATAATTTGAATAATGAATTGATATGTACTCGAGATCTTTCTTGACCCTCACGATCACTCCTTTTTAAAAAGAAAATAAAAATTTAAGGAGTGTGTTCCATTTATTCTAATACTAGTTGTATGTGTGAGGTTAATGACATATTAAGTTACTACTTTGATATTGTCATTTATTTTTATTTGAGAAAAACTATTTATATTATTAAGTATAATACTTTTAGTTTTTCGACACCTCATTAGTATAAAAATAATTATCTTAACTATTTTTATACAACATACGTAAAATACTAAATGTCCAAAACATTTTTTATGTGTGTTAGATCAATTCAAGTTTAATACATTTTCCTTTACTTAAGTACTAATGTATTAGATTGACCTTTTATCTTGTTTAGACAACCCATGGTCAAACAAGACAAAATGAAGTAATGTTTTAAAGATCATGTTACGGATTTTATGAAAGTGTTAAGTGTTTTGGGGTGATATATTTTTTACACTTAAACCTTTGGAAAAATAATTGTGTAAGACAATATCTTTCTACACACATGATCTACCAACTTAGTTTCTATTCCTAAGAAAGTTACTAAACCATTTTAAGAACTTGCAACAAATGCAAGACAAATGGTTGATGCCTATATGCAATGCAAACTAATTACTTAATATAGTGCAGGTGATTTAGCATGAGCCTTATAAATGCATAAACCGAAAAACTATAGTAAGCAAATAGCAATTTAGCTTAACACACAAAAATACTTATCGTCATTTTGTGTATTATGTATAACAATGTATACTAAGCTTGATTTTATTTGAAAACGAATTGATTTCCTCCCCATTTCAAATATTTTTGCTAAGACACTTTGAAAACACGTCAAGGTTTAAAAGTTGAATCGCCCTTTTTCAGTTTGACCAAAAATTTACGCAAACTGCATGACCAGAAGATCTTTAGTTGAAAATCAAGGACTTTAACATATTTTCATTTAGAACTAATTCATAAAAATGTTTCTCAAATGAAAGTAGACTCAACATCGTTTAAAATGATGGGCGACACGACTCGTACAGACTCATGGTTGATTTTATATGGATTTTTGAAAATGAACCAAAAATGAAAAACAGACAATCAGATGCACGGCACCGTTAAATAACCCACGGTACCATTAAATATAACGGTACCGTACAATATTTAGTGGTACCGTGGTCTGTTTTCTGATTCAGAACTGCATGACATAATGACTCGTTCTGAAAACATGACCGGACACTTAAAAACACTATTCTTTTAGTGGTTTAAGAAAACCTTCAAGCTAGTATGACAAAGTATACTTAACAACAAAACTTTGTAAGTATTAGACAACTAATTACTTATCATATTTCATCACATTCATAGGTAATTTGATACATGGATCGTACTCAATTTTGAAAACCATTTGTTTTAAAAATTTGAGCGACGTGGCTCTGGTACCAATTGTGGAAACCGTAGAGGGGGTGAATACGTTTCCCTTTAAAAACTTAAAACTTTTTGTATCAAATAACCGATCAAGTGTGACGTAATATGAAAAGTGTCAACAATGGTTATGTATCATCTAGGGATGAATAAATTAAACTACAACACAAGCACAATCAACCATGACACATACATAACATAAGCAACTAGCCACACAAGCATAAACACAATGCAAATATAAACATAAAGCGATAAGGAATAAAATGAAAGTAAAGAGATAAGTTAGAAGGCGCAAACCAGACACGGTGATTTATAGTGGTTCGGTCACGAAGCTCCTCTTCGCCCTACTCCACTCCCCAAGTACCCAACTCGAGAGTTACTTCACTAATCAACAAACTCTCTTCAGGCGGAGAAAACCGTTACACGTCGCTTAACTTGTTTTCCGACACTAAGCTAGATGTCGTGTGCTAATCTTAGCTAGCACCAATCTACCACGATCTACCCGATCTACACCTTACACGTCGCTTATCCTATTTCCGACACTAAGCTAGATGTCGAGTGCTAATCTTAGCTAGCACCAATCTACCACGATCTACCCGATCTACCCTTGATCCACATGATCAATCACACAAGCCCAATGGCTTCAAGAGATCTTCACTATCTCTACAAGATCACACTTGATCTTGACTCACTCTCTCTCAAAAGAAAAGTAATCTTGATGTATTCTATGATACAATCAAGAGTGTAACAAATGTTACAAGACCTAACAACTCCAACACTTTGTATCTACTTGGATACTTTGTGTTCTTCTCTTGCTAATCAAGAGGGATGACAACACTTTGTATCTACTTGGATACTTTGTGTTCTTCTCTTGCTAATCAAGAGGGATGACAACACTTTGTATCTAGGATACTTTGTGTTCTTCTCTTGCTAATCAAGAGGGATGACAACACTTTGTATCTAGGATACTTTGTGTTCTTCTCTTGCTAATCAAGAGGAATGAAGAGGATCACTTGAGTGGATGATTGGATCACTCTTAAACAACCTAAGACTCTCCAAATGATCAAAGAAAGTTATCTAAGTGAAGAGGGATAAGACCAGAGAAAAAGGACTGGAAAAATCAAGTTGGAAGTGTGGAATGGTCCACTATTTATAGGCAAGGGAAAATCTGACCGTTACAGACCCACGGCTCCACTAAATACCCGACGGCTCCACTAAATTTAGTGGAGCCGTCCATACTTAAAGGTGCCGTTGGACGCTCCCTTTTTTGTCTTTAGTGGGGAAGGTTTATTTGGGGAAGTTGGAGCTGTTTTGGGGGTAAAAATGGCTGTTGGGAGTTTTCAAATTTATTTTTCAAAATAAAACATTTCTTTTTATTTCAAAAATAACTTGTAAAATATATTTTTTGAAAAAATGTTTTGTCACATTAAAAATGTGAAGTTTAGAAAAATATAATCCTTTGATCATTTGTCAAGTAGTAGATTTGTTTGTCCATACCTTGAGTGATTTATGTCGGGATGGAAATCTACGACTTCGTTGAAGCATACTTGAGACATCGGGAGGTGTTGATGAAGTATGCATTGATGATTTGTGTTTACAAGTAACTTGCACATTTTACGTTATGTATTACAAGTTACATGTTTGTCATTATTAAAACCGAAGAAACCGTTTAGTTTAAATATCGTAATATTTGCACTAACAGAAATTATACTTGCTTACATTGTCTTCCGAGCTTTCCATGTGACTTGTCTAGTGCCATGTTAAATTTTTTGAAAGGAGCATGCTCCTAGCTACAAAACCAACAATTATGTATGTTAACATGAATGCAAAAATCAAAACTGAATGGTTGTTTTAGGAGGGTATATACACGTTTAGTATATGCCTTTTTCAAGAAGCATAAACATGTAAACATGCGCGGATATTGTAAAGCTCAAAAATACAGATGTTCCGTTCTGAGCCATTATCATATTCGCCTATCCCACTTATTTAACTCATAAAGTTTACAGATACCAAAATTAAAGTTCACCTTTTGTGTGACCCATTAGTATGTGACCCATTACTATGTTTCCCATTTTAACTATAACTAATGGGTGGGATAGGCGGATAAAATAATGTATGGATGAGCATGGTACCATTTTGGTACCGTACCAGCACCGTTTTCGGTGTACCGGATTTCTCCCGACTAAAATTCAAAGTCCCATTCCCGGAACCGTGTGTAAACCGGTACAGGCTCCTGTTCCGGTACCGGGTTCAGGTAAAATAGAACCAAACCGGGTAGAGAACCGCTTAACTTAAACCAAAATTATTATTTTTCCAGTTTTGACTCGTTTACGCATATGCAAAAGACATAAAACCAAATCCTTACTCCACACTAAAGCTGAAAAGCATATAGTATATATGTCATATACTGTAACAAATTTGTATGCAAAAAGACATTAGAGTTCATTCAAAAATTCTCTTTTGAGAATCTATAGCCATGTATTAGTTAAACAATCTAATACTTTGACACATTTTTATGTAAGTGTGATTCTGTGAATAAGTTACATTTGTATGAGAATAATATGTGATAATGACAGTTCAAGCTGCAATTGCATAATAGTAATTTGTAACATAGGTTAAGTAGATTATTCTCATACTTTAACATAATGCTAAACTGTCATTAGCACATTTTCGTGCAATTACGAACAACAATTTCGAGACTGTTTTTTCAACGTTAATTCAATATATTTGGATATGTGGGTATTTTTACTAACGTTTCATTATGCATGGGAAGCTGAATAGGAGTGTTTGGATCGTGGGATTACTTTTAAAACAAACCTTTTGTATTTCGGTACTAAATCCAGGAATTCCGTCCTGGTCTCGTACCATTTTTCATTGAAACCGTTTTTTTCTCTTCATTTTCATAGTACCGGCACCGTACTGGGCATAGAGAACCGGTACCGTACCGTTTCCGGTCCCGCTGCTCATCCCTACAATAATGGTTCAAAAACGGGTAACTTTTTCCATAGTTAGGACATTTGCAACGACAAATTCCCACAAAGATACTCTCTTTAAAAATTGTAATGAATACCTGAAGAAAAAGATTGGCCTAGCATTTGTCCGTATATGATACCTTTCTCTGAGCAAGTGTCTCTAGGATTCCATTCTTGCGAACATATCATCCAAAAGGGGCACCAAGTTAGTCCGGGCATGCGTAGTTGCACATCAAAACTCCTCTATTTGTGCAATTGAACCCTAAAAATGAGATGTTTTTAAAGTTTATATATAACCAATAGGGGGTAAGTGACAAACACAATTTCGTATTTTAGTAATAAACACAATGTATCATTTTGATAAACACTATCAACAAATATGGGTGTTAAATGGAAACTAACACAATAACTCAAAGTACACAATGATGAAAAGTATTGATCCCATGCCCATACCATCTAAAGCACGGGTTGTACGAAATACCTTAATGGAGAGTAATTTAAGCAATTTATGTAACACAATGATGAGAACATGTTACATTTTAAACTGTAACAGTAATTTAAGCAATTTATATGTGCAACACAAATAAGCCCTGCGCAACAACTTCTGTTTTTGGAGTTATTGTGTTGTAAAACGAAATAAGCTGATCCAAAAACCCCTTAAACATTTACTCAGAACTAAATTATTACACACACTAACTTTTTTTTTGTTTAAAATATCTACTGAAGATCTTTTTGTTCTTGACCTTCAACTCAATCTTAACATCTATATAATCATTCTGGCAACAAATATTACGGAGTACTTTTTTTCAATGATTGGTTAAAAATAAAATAGGCCTTTGGTCTGGCGGTATCAAGATATCTGGTGTCCATTCGGGTTCAGTTTCTTTCTGTACAGGGTCACATACCTAGTCTAAATTTGTACATATAGATCAAAATAATGTGATAGAATATAGAGATTATAAATGTGAAAATGTTACTTACACCCGCCATGGGGACGAAAGTTGTAGGTTCACCATCTTGGAAGTGAAAGAGACCACCACCAAAACGCACACTGTAACTATTCAAAAAACATACTATCTTAGAAACCGAGGGAAAAGTCAAAATCTGCAAAATCCATCAATTAGCGCATACATTCAAATAAGCCATAACTTTCCCGATCTTAATACTTTCTATTGAAATTTATCTTTTATACATAGTTAAAGTTTCATGTGATTTGTGTACTTTATGAAATTCAAAATAAGACCAACAGGTAGCAAGTCAACCCAACCTGCCTAACCCATTTTGACCGAAAGAAAATTATTAATTTTTTTAAAATGACCTGCTTTGACCCAACCAAATGTTTACCTGCTCCCGACCCAACCCGATCTTGTTAACTGGTACTACGTATTTGTATTTTGCAACCTGTTCCCGACCCAACCTATCTTCTCAACGGGTAACCGTGGTATTTCCTGATGCAGTAAGAATTTTGACCCACATGAAGCGTGACTCAATCCACGTGACCCACCCATTCTTCAGCCATATTAATTAAGCGTATAAGTGATTTTCAAATTTCATCGCGTCTTCCTTTTTGTATTCTGCGATATACAAATATCAGTATTCATCGGCAAACTCACCCATATCTGAGAGTCGTATGAGGGATTTAAACCCTCAACCACTTGATCACACATGACCCACCCATAATTATACTTTAGCTGCAACAATACTGATCTAGATCAACAGTTTATTTAGGCTCATATTACATGTAGAACATTTAACATTTTTCATATTGATAGAAATCATCCTCCTGCAACCCACTTTGTTAATCTTAATTATCTGAATTTGGTTACTAATTAAATCCATTACAATTAAAGAAAAAGCTACCTCAACGGCCTCCCCAAATGGTTCACAAAGCTCGCTGACCCCATTATCTCAAATAGTCACTCAATTCCTGTAAAAACATAAAATATACATAATCAAAACAAAAAAGATTGAATCTTTATAATAATAAAAAAATGATTAAACCTTGAGATAAGAGACAATTAACAGCTTCATTAGGGTGTGTATCGCCTCTCGTGACCCCACCGGAATCCTTGCTACACCGCCGCCGCCTCTGCTTCCCAATAGATCTAGCAGGCTTTTTTTTAGCACTGGATCTGATTCACTATGTAACACACACTATCTGAATCTATTTATAGATTGGAGATAGGCTTCAACTAACAATTGAAATTATGAAATTAAGAACACAATTCGTAATTGAAAGTGAAAATGATTTGTTATTGATTATTGGAATTGTTTACAAAGAGATAGTAGAAAATATTACATTCAGAACGAATGAACAAAATACAGAATTGGGAATTTTATACAATTGAGAAAAGGCGGGAAAAGTAGTTTGGGGTTGGTTATAGCACGTGCAGGTCACGTGCTATCTAATTTTGGTAATTCTGACTTGTACACGTAACAATCCTTCCTCCTTGAGAAAATCCTTGACCTCAAGGATCTAAGACAAAGTCTGGAAACCTCTTGATGATGTCTGCTAATGGCTCCCATGTTCCATCATCCTCAGACCCATTACTCTATTGAATTAAGCCAAACACTGCAGCCTTGTTGCCTTGTTTCACCATCTTCCTATCAAGCAACTTAAAGGGAGTAGCAGCCAATAAGCCTTCTGAATCACATTGTGGAAAATCACCCATAGTAGCAGCCTCTGAATAACAAGCCTTTAATTGAGATACATGGAACACTGGGTGTACTTGGGCTTGGGGAGGTAGCTGCAGCTTATAAGCAACCTGCCCTACTCTTGCAATCACCTGAAATGGCCCAAAGAATTTAGAAGAAAGCTTATGTTTCCTTCCTTGTCTCAAGGTGGTTTGTCTGTATGGTTGAAGTTTAAGATACACCCATGAACCCACTTCAAACACTCTTTCAGACCTCTTCTTATCAGCTTGAACCTTCATTCTGTCTTGAGCCTTCTTGAGGTTGAACTTGAGCAATTTAATGGTGTTTTCCCTGGCTTGAAGAGTTCTGTCTACAGCTTCCACTGGGCTATCTTTGGCCATGTAAGGAATGTGCAAGGGTGGGGCCATACACTACCTCATAAGGAGTGGTGTTGATGGAAGAGTGGTAATTGGTGTTATACCAATATTCAGCCAATGGTAACCACTTGACCCAATCTTTTGGCTTCTCACCAGTCATGCCTCTAAGATACCCTTCCAAACCCTTATTCACAATCTCAGTTTGACAATCAGTTTGTAGATGGTAAGCTGATGAGAATTTCAGTTGAACTTGCAGCTTTTCAAACAATGACTTCCAAAATAGGCTCATAAAAATCTTATCTCTGTCACTCACTATGGTTTTGGGTAACCCATGCAGCTTGTAAATGTTATCCAAAAACAACTGAGCAACGTGAGATGCAGTGTAGGATGAGCTAATGGTAAGAAATGAGCTTGTTTAGACAATCTATCCACCACAACCAATACTGCACTTTTGCCTTGTGACACAGGTAAGGATTCAACAAAGTCCATTGAGATATCTTGCCAGATTTGCTCAGGGATTGGTAAAGGCTGAAGTAACCCTGGGTATGCTGATAAATCAGCTTTTATTCTCTGACAAACATCACACTTTCTGACCCATTACTTAACCATCTTTCTTAAACCCTTCCAATAAAAGTAAGTAGTCAACCTTTTAGTAGTTGCAAGTACCCCTGAGTGCCCTCCCACAGCTGAATCATGGAAATGAGCAATCAGTTTCTTCCTTAAATCTTCATTTTGACCCACAACCCATTTATCCTTCCTTTTGAGCTGCTCATTCTACCAAACATACTTACTATTGACCAATGTTTTCTGTTTAAGCCCTTGTACTACTTTCTGTAAAACAGGATCACTAGACCAAGTATCAATGACTGCTTCCATCAACTCATTTGTAGCACCACCAGTTAGAAGGCTGAACAATTCTGACTGTCTTTCAATTCTAGATAGTGCATCAGCAGCAATGTTATCTTTCCCTTTTCTATACTCAATTTCATAATCAAACCTAAGGAGCTTAGGTAACCATTTAGACTGAAATGGGGTTGTGATCCTTTGGTCTAGCACATACTTCAAGCTAAAATGGTCAGTTTTTATTTTGAAATGTCTATCTAGCAGATATCCCCTCCACTTCTGTAATGCTAGCACCACAGCTAATAGTTCCTTCTCATATGCTGATAAAGATTGGTGTTTGGGAGCTAAGGTTTTGCTGAGAAAAGCTATTGGATGACCTTTTTGTTGAAGAACAGCTCCAATACCAAACCCTGAGGCATCTGTCTCAATGACAAACTCCTCATCAAAATTGGGAAGTGCTAACTCAGGTGAATTGACCATGGCATTTTGTAGCTCTTCAAAGGCTGTTTGGGCTTGAGGAGACCAGTGAAAGGTATTCTTCTTAAGTAATGCAGTCAATGGTTGACTGATAGCTGCATACCCCTTGATAAACCTCCTATAATACCCTGTTAACCCAAGAAAGCCCCTCAATTGTTTGACATTAGTAGGAATAGGCCACTGTTGCATTGCTTGAATCTTACTTGGATCAGTGGATACACCTTGACCAGAGATAACACGTCCCAAATACTCTACCTTGTCAGTTCCAAACACACATTTACTCTGCTTGGCATACAATGAATTTTCCCTCATTACTTGTAATACCATTTTCAAGTGTTGCACATGTTCCGAGATTGAATGACTGTAAACCAATATATCATCAAAAAACACTAAGGTGAACCTTCTTAAAAAGGGTTTGAACACTGAATTCATCAAGGCCTGAAAGGTTGGTGGTGCATTTGTAAGTCCAAAGGGCATGACCACAAACTCATAATGACCATCATGGGACTTAAATGCTGTTTTGTACACATCAGCATCATGCATCCTTATCTGATGGTACCCAGACGTCAGATCTAGCTTGGAAAACACTTGGGCACCCTGCAACTCATCAATTAACTCTTCTATAACAGGAATTGGGAACTTATCTTTCACTGTAAGATTGTTTAATTGCCTGTAATCTATACATATTCTCTATGAACCATCCTTTTTCTTAACCATTACAATTGGAGAAGAGAAAGGGCTGTTGCTAGGTCTGATCACCCCTGAATCTAGCAACTCTTTAATCATACCTTCAATCACATCTTTTTGAGCTGGAGGATACCTATAGGGTCTGACATTGACATGTGTTTCACCATATTTTAAAGGAATTTTATGGTCAAAACTTCTGTGTGGAGGTAAGGTTGAGGGCATTTCAAAAACATCAGAATACTTATCTATCACAAGCTTAAGATCATCATTAACCAACTCTTGTTGATCACTGCCACACTGCATCAACATTAAAGAAGTAGTAGGACCAACATAGCACATAGAAGACTGAAAGAAACCATCCTGAGTCACATGTTTTGAGAGTTGTTTACCACTCATCCAGGCTAACTCAGATTGATTAGTACCTCTAAGAATGACCTTCTTCCCATTGAACAAAAATTCCATAGTTAGCTCCTTGAAATTCCACTTAATGGTATCCAATGTGGACAACCATTGGACTCCCAAGACTAACTCACAACCCCCCAATGGCAATAACATCACATCAGAAGTAAACAACCCCCTGAATCTTCCACTGAAAACCCTTAACCATGTATTGACTAATCAATTTAGTGCCACCAGCCACTGACACAGTAAAGGGACATGTACTTCTCATTTTGCATCCTAACTTCTTAGCCGTGTAAATGTCTAAAAAATTATGAGTGCTCCCTGAGTCCATCAAAATATGCAACAACTGCTTAAGAACATGGCCCTTAACCCTCATAGTGTTATGTGTTGGTATTCCTGACAAAGCATTAAGTGAAATATGTGGCGTATACTGTTGGACCTCTTCTGGCAACACAAACTCCTCCATACCAGTATTTTCCTCTTCTTCCAAACACTCCTCATCTTCATCTCCCATTCCAACCACTTCCAAAGTAAACATTTGCCCTTCACATTTATGGCCAGGCACATGATGCGTGGTTTTGCGACCTTACAACAGGTTTTACCTCTTGAGGGATCTCAAGAGGCTTGCAATCCCCACCAGGCAGTGTACCTGACCGATGTAGTATAGTGTAGTGGCAAGTACCGGGGGATTGATCGTTCTCTAGGGGAATAGTGTCGTTAGGATTGAAAAACTACTCTAATAGGTCTAAGGGTGAGGGAAGATTCTTTTTGTATTTTTATATTTTTTATAAAAGCAAGTAAAATCTTGGGTTTAAGGAGTGGGCGGAATTAGTTGCTAGTCAACTAACCCAAATAACTACAAATGCAAATAAAATAAAATGACTGAAAATAAAAAGGTTGTGGAACTTATATGGGGAGAAATGTGTTTACTTAGATTTCCTTACTCCCTAACTATCTTTTACCGGTTGATTAGTGTGTATTAATTGCGTGGATGACGGGTGTATTCCTTAATACCAATCGTGGGGTGGCGTACGTACTTCCCCAACTCTATAAGCTCCTACTTCACTCCTATGTCGAGCCGGCTAAGAAGCTCCTAACATGGGATCACTAGAATTCGCTCATGCATTAAATACAACCATAAAAACCTTAGTACGCATTGGTTCATGTTTCTTAAGACGTTCAAGCAAGTTACCGTATAGGAGGTTAGCCAGTTTTCTTAAGCCTAACATCGATAAACAATCATCCAATAAAATTAATAACACACCAACAACCAATAATCAATAGTTAGGTTTCATTAGATCTAAGCAAACACAAGATAAATCTAGCCTAGCATGTTAATTAAAAGACAAGAACAAGATATAATCAAACAACACATAGACATATTGAATGATTAAATGATTACTTATCTTCAATTAAACATGGGAGATCCAAGGGTATAAAACCCTTAAAAATGGCAGAAAATTCGTCTTAGGGTTTCTCCTCACAAAGTTGCACACTAATGACTAAAAATTGCAAAACTATATATAGAATTTAGGGGCTGACGGCGTCACGTTGTAGGAGGTGACGCCGTCACCTCGCCGCGGCTAGGGTTCCCGGATGGTCTTCCTGACGCCGTCCCTCTTTAATCCTCCAAAATCCGCTCTGGCGCGTCAAGGGCTGACGCCGTCAAAATTGTGCTTGACGCCGTCTCTCTTTAACTTAAACCGTGAAGGCCTTGATCACCTTAAAGGGTGACGCCGTCAGACTTCCTTTGTAAAACTCTCTGGCGCGTCACGTGTATTTGTCATATCCACCTCTTTTGCCAAGCCGTGACGCCGTCAGGAGCAATCCTTGACGCCGTCACGTGTACTTTTCCAGCAGCTTTGGAGACTTTGTCGTTTTCTTCACTTTTATGCTCCAAAAACGTCCAAAATGCTTCCTTTTCCAGATTTCTTCTCCAAAGTACCTAAAATGACAAAAGGAACGATTTAGGGCAATATTTGATCAAATAAATACGATTTATGGCTTAAATGACCCCCTAAAAGCGGTACACTTTTCGCTTCATCAAATATGTTGGATCGATATACTCTGACCAAACTAACTTGTAGCTTGTCTACGGTTTAACAACTTTGAATGAATTCAAAACTATTAATAATGAAACACTGATATACTTTGCTAAGTATGCGGAATCTACTTCAACAAAGCTAAGAAGAATTAATAAACAACTTCGAATATTATTAAAACCTTGAACCTGCTCTTTACACAGATTCACTAACAAACTCTAATCACTAATACTTCTAACAAGCTTCTTCGTGTAAACTTGTCTCTCTAAAATCTTATCTAATCGTATATCTCTAATGCCAACCTAGGAATCCTTTTATAGGCACAAGGAAAACCCTAGTCGGTTTACAATACTTGAACGACATGTAATTCTAATTATAACTCTAATCTAATACGAACATTCTAGAATTACACATTAGTCCTTAAATAATTTGCATAGCAGTCCTTCAACGAGCAGCAGTACTTTGACTTGATTAGCAGTACTTTGACTTTCAGCAGTACTTTAATATTTCATAGCCCAACAATCCTCCCCTAACTTGAATTCTACTTGCTTGATTTCAAGTTCCTTTGTATTTCTTTAACTTCAACACTTTATCTTCAAGGAAAGGTTGTATCTTTGAAATCTGTCTCGTTGTTGTTTTGTCATCATCAATGCAATCAGTATCTTCAATCTTCATCAGCAACAATTCTTTTCAGCATCATATCTTTTCAGCAACTCAGCATCATATTGGCAATAGGTACATCAGATCTTAAAAGTTTCATACTATTCTCATCACTTCCAGGTGTGTTAACTCCTGTGAGAGGTGAATCATTGAAAACTTAATGGATTTTGATGTCTCTTTACCAAAGCCATTAACTCTGGAGTAGCCAATGTTTAGATTTAAGAAAAACCATGGTACATTGATAACCATATGATTTTTAGCAAATCATCAGCTATCTACGGATTTGAGTAGTCTTTACCAAATAGCCGTTTGCTTTTGGACTAGCTAGTTCTTTTAGTACAATCACTACCATGGTGAACTAATTACCATATAATGGTTTTCCACAGCCTTTACCACAAAGCCATTATCTTGTGGGCTAGCCAACTCTTCACTAACATAGATATGGTGAGTTGAAAACCATACAATTTTTAGTAAATTGCCAACTAAAAACGGATTTGATAATCACATCAGAGCCGTACCCTCATGATGAGTCAAACTCTTTCTTGTTTATTAAACATGGTGAGTTGATTACCATTTGTTGTGTAGTACAAGTACTAACACCATGCTGTTGCTTTCAAAACCATTTGTTGCTGTTTAATCTTTGTGCTTCAAAATGTTTTTTCACTTAAAAAATTACTGATTTTATCAAAAGACTTTACTGGTTTCATGCTGCAAGCAGTACTTTGAGAAAGTACTGTTTGACTAGCAGTACTTTGAAGAAAGTACTTATTTTTCAAAAGATTTATATAATAATTAAACCATACCAGTAGTTATGCATTAATCTTCAGATTCAGTCGTCCACTTGATGAATAATTTTATGACCATCAATGCTACTTCATTCTCTTGTTCCACTTCCATGCCATGCTCTAGCATCCTGATCATCAGATCTCTTGTGAGTGGATATCTCTGTTCTGCTAGCATATGAATCATAGTGCCATCTTCTAACTCCAAAACATGTATTCCAACTGATTCAAAGAATCTCCATCTGTTAATCTCCCAGTTGTCTTGATTTTCCCATAAAGTACTGTCCTTTGTTTCCTCTGTCTCCCAGATTGTTGTGAGATCTCCTAACAATATCAAACCTACTCCTTGTGATGGAATATGTTCAAAATAAGTTTGCACTTGGAGATATAACTGAAGCATATCATCTCTGTCAATCAGATGTAGTATATCCCATAATGAATTGAATACTCTAAAACTTCCATCTTGTCTATGAAAGATCAGATAATCTCCTTCTTGTGATTCTACAACTGAAAAAGTAGATATCTTGGACTTCTTATCAGCATCTTCTTTCAATTTTGGATGTTCAAAGTCAACAACTCTAAGATAATTCCTTAGCTCATCAACTGTGTCTGTTCTCAATTCAAATGCTTCCTTGAACTTCTTTGATGGCTGTTCATCAGTAGTTCTTTTCCTCTTTGAGCTTCTTGTAACAGCTCTTTCCTTTCTTTTATCTTCAAGCTCCTTATCTTCAAAAGAAATAATGCTTGCAAGATCCTTTTCTATAGCTTCTCTAACAGCATCATACAGATCCTTCATCTCTGTATATGTCAATCTGACTAAACCTGTATATCCTTGACCTTTCAGATAAGCCATCATATCATTCCTTTCTCTAGCTTTACTAATTGGCCTTTGTGATTGAACAATCTTCCTTGATTCTTCAGCATCTATCTCTGCTTGCAATAGTCTAGCTGCTTCCTCATTTTTGGCAATCTGAATTTGTCCTAACTGTGCCAATGTCATCTTCTTCTTCTTCTTTTCTACCAAGATCCCTTTACCTTTATCTTTTGGATCTATCTCCTGAGTAGGTTGAGAAGAAGTATGATGTTGTTGTTCAACCTCATGAATACTGATGCCTCTTTGACTTGACATATTAATCATAATGTCAGAAATTGTTTCATCATCACTGTTAGTATGAGCTATAACATCTTCTTCCTGAGCTGGTTTAGAAGGGCCAACTTCCTCTTGAACTTGACTTGAAGGACCAATATCTTCCTCAAAATCCAAAGTTCTAGGTGTAATAGTAAATTGCCTCTCAGTACCTTGTTGAGCAGTACTTTCAGCCTCAGCTCCTTCCAAATTTACTTCCTCAGTATCACCACTTCTTACTTCAACAGCAGCTTCTTCCAAATTGATTTGCTCTGTTTCATCACTCTTCCTCTCAGCAGTATCTTGAGGAATATTTTCAGGTGGTGTCATCTGAGTATCATCCATAAATCCAGCATCTTGTTCAAAACCAGCATCTTGTTCAAAACCAGCATCTTCATTCAAATTCTCTAAATTCCTCCCCAATTGGAATGAAGAATGCTTCTTTGACTTTTTCTTCTTTGACTGAGAAGACTTCTTAGGTTTCTGACCACTCTGCTTTTGAGACTTTACCCATAATCGATGGTGTTGAACTAGTAGCCAAACAAACTTCTTCAATCTTTGAAACTTAGTCTTTAATTTGACTATTTTAGCAGCTTGAGCCTCACTCTCCTTTTTCAGCCTCCTTAACTCCCTTGTTAAAGCATAATTATCCAACTCTGCCTCTTCTTCTTCAAATTGCTTAGACATATTTGTGGAAGAATAATCATTAGGAGATGGTGGTTGATTCATACCTTGGTCTGACTCCTCATGAGTAGGAATGTCCATAGGAGCAGTATCTTCCCGAGTAGCAGAATGTGGAGAAGCAGTATGTTGAGAAGCAGTAGGTTGAGGAATACTAACTTCTCTTGAAACTGGAGACTCTTGGCTTGCTGATGCAGAGTTTGCTTCTTGCTCTTGCTCTTGCTCTGCATCTCTAACAACTTGTGCAACTCCCAATATATGAGCAGTCAAAGGTGTGCTGGTTCCAGAAAACTTGACACTCTTTTTAGATAGAAAAGTAAACACCTTTGGTGGAAGTTTGACAGTGGGTAAAAAACTTTGAGGTTTAGGGACATCCTCAAGTTGATTGTTCAAGAATAACTGAACAAACCTTGGATACATTAAGAATGGTGAACCATTAGTAATGTGTGAAAGCATACCATCTAAAATTAGTCTTGAAAAGTTGAATCTTTGATCGGTAGCCAAACCCACTAAAGCAGATGCAATATTTTGACCAAATTGATCAAAAGAAGTACTCTTGGGACTTAAACAATGAAGTAAGACATGAATGAGGTACTTCCAATGAGAACAAAACAAAGGCTTCTGAAAAGTAAGTTTCGTAAAATCTCCTTCATAACCTATATCACTTAAAGTGTCCCAAAGCACTTGTTTGTCAAAACGAACAGCCCCTCCTTCATCATTAAACATCAAAACATCCCTAACCGTGGCTTCAGAAATCCGAATAGTTCGTCCAGCAACCGTAGCCCTAATCAACGAGTCATCTTCAATCGTTGCAGTAGCCCAAAATTCTTGTATCCATGGACCAATAACATCAGGGTCAACTAAAATAGAGTAGTTGATGGAAGACCCAGTTAAGAAATCAATGATCGCATGAAAATCAACATTATCCTTTGTCTTGTCCAAATTAGTGATCATGTTGTGTTTGCTAATTGTTACTCGATTAGCCATGATGAGTCTTAGAGAAGGATTCGCTTTGAATGTGTGTTTCATTAAAAGATTGTGGTAGAAAAGCGAATGAGGGATCTCAAATAAGGTAAAAGGCGGGGAATTGGGAAGAGTTTCTTTAAATAGGATGGAAACAAAGCAAACTCAAAATAATAAAGTTACCATTTTGATTAACTTATTATCTCCGCCGTAAGGAATTAATTAACCGTAGCCCCACAATTTTTTGACCGTTGGAACAGTACGTCCACGTAAGCAGTACGTTGAAGCAGTACGTTGCTGAGTCAGTACTTTAAGCAACAAAGCAGTACGTTCCATCTTCTTATCCACAATCAACACTTCAAACTTAAACCAAGAACTTGTAAATGGCTCATGCTTAAGTTCTAACTAGTAATTTATGTTGCCTCCCCTTAAATACAACATATAGTCTAAACTAAACTACTAAAAACCAATACTTTCATTAAGAACTAAAAGAAAGTATACTAACTAATACTAAAGCCTCCCCTCAAATGTAGCCTAGTAGTTAATCATCCCAATGCTCACAACTAAGTGGTTGAATCTTGAAACATCAAATCCCTTAGTGAGTAGATCAGCTACATTATCATCTGTGTGAACCTTGACCACATTTATAAGCCTGTGCTCATAACAATCTCGAATGAAGTGATGCCTAATCTGTATATGCTTGGTCTTGGAGTGATAAACAGGATTCTTCACTATACAGATGGTACTCTCATTATCAATGTTGATAGGAGTATTTTTGAAGTTGAATCCATAATCCAAGAGTTGATTTTGCATCCACAAAACTTGTCCACAACAGCTTGCAGCAGCAACATATTCTGCTTCAGTAGAGGAGGTTGCAGCAATTGTTTGCTTTTTACATTGCCAGGAGACTAATCTTCTTCCAAGATATTGACATCCTCCTGAGGTTGATCTTCTATCATAGTTATCTCCTGCATAGTCACTATCTGAAAAAGCTTCCAAGTGAAAAGGTGACTCCTTAGGATACCATAATCCTAACTTTGGTTGATGCTTGAGATATCGAAAAATCCTCTTGACTGCATACATATGTGAAACCTTGGGTGTAACCTGATATCTTGCACACAAACATACAGCAAACATGATGTCAGGTCTTGATGTAGTTAAGTACATAAGACAACCAATCATAGATCTATAGAGCTTGACATCCACAGCTTGTCCATCTTCATCCTTGCCTAAGGGTTTATTGTTATCAATGGGTGTGGTGGCAGGCCTGAGATTTGGAAGGTCAAATCTTTTAAGTATATCTGCAACATACTTTTCTTGGTTAATGAAGATTCCATCTCTTGTTTGTCTAACCTGAAGCCCTAAAAAGAAAGTTAATTCTCCCATAGAACTCATTTGAAACTCCTTTTGCATAAGGTCTTCAAACTCTTTCACCATAGACTTCTTTGTGGCTCCAAATATAATATCATCCACATAGACTTGGACTAACATAATGTCTTTCTTATCCCTTTTGATAAACAAAGTCTTATCAATTGCTCCTCTCCTATAACCATGTTGTAATAGAAAATTTGAGAGTCTTTCATACCAAGCTCTGGGAGCTTGATGAAGGCCATACAGTGCCTTGATCACCTTGTAGACTTTGTTTGGATGTGCAGGATCTTCAAATCCAGGAGGTTGTTTAACATAAACTTCCTCAGAAATTGTGCCATAAAGAAAAGCACTTTTGACATCCATTTGGTAGACAGGAAATCCCATATATGATGCAAAGGCAAGAAATAACCTAATTGCCTCTATTCTTGCAACAGGAGCAAACACTTCATCATAATCCACTCCTTCTTCTTGGCGATATCCTTGTGCAACCAATCTAGCTTTATTTTTGATAACATTCCCTCTTTCATCTCGTTTGATTCTGAAAACCCATCTTGTACCAATGACTCTTTTGCCATCTGGTAAATCACATAATACCCAGACTTCTTGAAGCTTGAATTGTAGAAGCTCCTCTTGCATGGCTTCAACCCAACTTTC
Source organism: Artemisia tridentata subsp. tridentata (assembly GCA_021014915.2). Lineage (NCBI taxonomy): Eukaryota > Viridiplantae > Streptophyta > Magnoliopsida > Asterales > Asteraceae > Artemisia > Artemisia tridentata. Next base: position 325,532,617 of record CP139503.1, read on the forward strand.
ATCAGCTAAAGCTTGAGCTACCTTCTTGGGTTCTTCTTGAGATAGAAAGCAAGCAAACAGGCATGTTTGTTGATCCTTGTGATTCATCCGGTTTTGTTTGTAAACAAAGCTAAGTAAAGCAGTATGTTGCTTAGAAAGACCTTTAACTTTGTTTCTTGTAACCACTCCTGAAGAGGGTGATCCAATAATGTTACTTTGAGGATGAGCTTTATGAACTCTCAATGTAGGAGTTGGTGGTACTGGAAGATCAGATTCCAAGTTAGTAAAATCAATCCCTTCATTGGAGAAATACCTTCTGATTAAGCTCATCATCAATTTCTTCTAATCCAGGAATGTTAGCATTATCCAAATCATCATTATCAACATTGGAATCATCAGTATTGTTCCAATTTGATTGTTCTAACACACCAGAAGTACTGTCAAAAGGATCATCAGTACTTTGATCAAAAGTACTGTGGACAGTATCTTGAAATTTACTCTTTTTCTTTGCAGCTTCATAAGCCCTTCTTTGTTCATCTTCATAGGATTGTGCTATAGTTTCTTGAAAAAGCATCCTATTAAGTTCATCTTGTATGGCTTGATCTTCATCAGATACTGTATTGGTTGGTTGAGCAGTACTTTGTTCCTCATCAGTAACTTCAGGTTCTTTGTCAGGAACATCTTCTGGTGTAACATTGACTCCATGAACAATGTACTGTGAATCATCTTCTTTGTGATTAGCCTGATTCTCTTCTCTAACAGGCACATAATTCATAGATGGGGTGAACTTGAGATCAAGATCAAACATCCAATCAGGACCTTTACCTTTCTGAGTTTCCTTATCTTCCAAAAATTCAACATGAAGACAATCTTGTACCTTTTTGGTACTCCTATTATAAACTCTAAAACCTTTGCTATTTGTACAATAACCCAATAGATATCCTTCATCTGACGTACCATCAAATTTTCCCAGAGAGTCAATGGTATTTAGAATAGTCAGAGAGCAGCCAAAAGGTTTTAGAAAACGAATGTTTGGTTTCTTTCCCATTAGTAACTCATAAGGTGTCTTCATCTGAGGTTTAGTTACTGAAACTCTATTTAACACATAGCAAGCAGTACTTATTGCTTCAACCCAAAAGAGAATAGGTAATTGGGAATCTGCAAGCATTGTTCTAGCTGCTTCTATCAAAGTCCTGTTCTTTCTTTCTGCAACACCATTCTGCTGGGGTGTTCTAGCAATGCTAAACTCTCTCTTGATCCCTTTCTTGGCACAGAATTCATCCATATGCTTGTTCTTGAATTCTGTTCCATTATCACATCTAATACCTCTTACTTTGAGTCTCAATTGATTTTCAAGGGCTACTATCAGGTCATGGATAGCATCAAAGGTTTCATCTTTGAATCCCAAGAAAAAGACCTAACTAAATCTGCTACAATCATCTGTCACAACCAAGCAGTACTTCTTCTTGTTTAAACTCTCTACTGAAACTGGTCCAAACAGATCCATATGTAGCAACTCCAAAGGTTCTCTAATATCTTTTTCCCCAAGCTTCTTACATGAAGCTTTATGTTGTTTACCCTTCTTGCAAGCCAAACATGAATGATCAGTCTTGAATGTTTTGGAAGGTAAACCTCTAACTAAATTTCCTTTGACCAGCTTGTTGATGTTCTTAAAATTAACATGACCTAGTCTTCTGTGCCACAAATGTGCTTCTTCCAATGATGCATTTGCTATTAAACATGTTGCTCTTCCAGCAGAATTGAGACTCTTTAAGTCTAAACTGTACACATCATTGGTTCTTGGTACTCTCAATGTTACCAAGTGATCATCAACAAATTTAAACTCAGGGGAGAGAATGAGACATTCTGTATCAGTAAACAGAATTGGGTACTTCTTGTCACAAATCTGAGATACTGACAAAAGATTGAACTTGAGCTCCTTCACATATCTAACATTCTCAAAATCAATACATCCAGCCTTGATTGTTCCTTTTCCAGTGATTCTCCCTCCATCAGGATCATTACCAAATGCAACTCTTCCTCCATAATATGCCTTAAAATCTGACAGGATCTCCTTGTCCCCTGTCATGCTACCAGAGCAACCACTATCAACAATAATATGATCTTTAAGCTCCTCTTCTGGGTTGCCCTGCACAGTAAAGAAAAGGGTTAGTTTCTTTTAGGAACCCAAGCCATTACTGACTTGTGTTCCCCTTGTGGAGTGACATACTTGAATTCCTTCAGTATGTAATCTCCACTGGTTTTAAAACATGGTCAATGATTATTTGAGTTGGTCCCATGTCCTGTGTTGTATTATCAACAACACTCCCTGTTTCACCTTTATCTGATGAAAGTACTGCTTGTTCCCCATCAGTACTTTCTTTCTTAACCCAGTTTCGTTTGACCTTAGGTTTCTCTGATCTAGGTACTCTACTTGAAGTGTAAGACCTTTTATATGAATTGAATCTCTTAGGTCTTCTATGTGAAAAAGTGTTAGCAGTACCATGATTGGGTGAAAACTTATCAGTCCTTTGGAAGGTACTTCTGGAGACTTATCAGTATGTGAAGGTACTGGTGGTTTGGAAAACATTCTTTTCTGGTGAGGGTACCTATAGTCTTTAGAGAAATTACTATGGTTGACCCTATTTGAGTGATTCCAAACTGGTCTAGTCTCTCTTGGCTTATGGGTGGCAGGTCTATTCTTTGGGAACTGACTTAAATATTCTGAGTGTAAGTCACAGTGCTTAATCAAATGATCAGGACTATAGCATACATAACATAATTTTCTCTCCATATTCCCAAATCCTCTTCTATGATTAAAAGGTTTCCTATAGTGAGCAGTATTTTGAAAAGTTTCTCTTGGAGGTACTGCTGAATGTTCAGCAGTACTTTGAAAAGTTTTTGGAGGTACTGCTTGTTTTTGAAAGGCTGTAGGAAACTTTTGATCATTACCCCTTTGAACATCATCCTTAGGTTTCTCAGAACTAGATTGACCAGTAAGCTTCTTCCTAAACTCTAGATTGTCTACACCATAACGAGAAACATCTGTCCTAAGTGGTTGAAACTTACCAGTGGGTGGAGGAACTGAGTGGTACTCCTTATCTGTCTTAAACTCAGGAGGTGTTTCACTAATTGGTTCCTCATTCCTAGATGTGTTTTCTTCTGAGCTTGTAAGGTCATCATCACTAGGTGGAATCTCTTCCTTATCACTAGGTGGGGTCTCTTCCTTATCACTAGGTGAGGTCTCATCTGAACTACTATCTTCACCATAACCTAGTCCAGCTCTACTGTTTATGACTCTTTGTTTTTCAACAAATTGAACATGTGATAGACCAGCCTGTTTAATACTACCAAGTTTTTCTAACAAAGCATCTCTTTCTTTAGTAATCTTTTCTAATTCAGACACCTTACATCCTAACTTCCATTCACTTAATTTCAATTGGTAATCATGTTGCTCATATTTTTCTGCCCAAGCCATTTCATTATTTTCATGTGTTAATATTTTGGCTTCCATAGACTCTAAAGTTAATTGATAACCAGCTACCTCAGACCTAGCTGTTCTACAATTATCTCTTTCAGTCACATATTCTTTAAGCAACTTTTGATAAACATCATTACACTTAGAGCATACCTCAGAGACATTGGATGAACTTGGTGAAGTAGCTACCATAGCAATCTGAACAGGTTCATCTTCATCCTCCATGCTCCAGTCAAAGCTTCCAAGACCATCTCTTGATTCCAAAGCAGCATATCCTGGTTCCTCATCAAAAGCTGTGCTCCAATCAAACTCTTCCATTGCAACCATAGAATAGGTTACAGGTTCATCATCAAATTCAGCACTCCAATCAATCTCTGCTAAATTTTCTTGAGCCACCAAAGCTTTTGGTTGTGATTCAGTAATAGGAACCTCTTTTCTTTCAACATTGGGTTGTTCAACCATCCTGTTTGCCTGATATTTTGCAAACTTGCATTCCCTTGCAAAGTGTCCAAGCTTTTGACAATTGAAACATTCAATCTTGGATTTGTCAAAAGTTATACCTTGTTTGGCTTTGAAATCAATTCCCCTTCCTGTCTTGTTCATGAACTTCTTGATCCTTGCAGTGATCATAGCTACTTGCCATCTTATGTCAATCTCCTCTAAAGCATCTTCTTCAATCTGCAACAAGTCTTCTTGATAGGTAACAGGTAAAGTGGCTTGTTGTGCAAAGAAGGAACATACAACATCATCAGAATTGGTGTTGGTTGTTGGTGATGGGTTGGGAGTAGTTGTGGTTGTGCAAACATGCTGTGTATCACCAACAGTACTTTGAGAAGTATAAGCAGTACTTTTAGTGGAAGTACTGCTTCTGTTTTCAGAAGACACAAAAGCTATGTTGTGAGTTTTCTGAGAACTATGACCATTCATCTCTTGCTCGTACACTTTCAAATTGTTGTAGAGATCATCAAAGTCCATAGACTCCAATCCAGGTTGTCCTCTAATCATAGTAGCAACCACATGCCAGACAGATGGCAAACTCCTTAAGAACTTCAAATTTGCATCTTCAACAGATACCTCTGCTCCATACAGTTCTAGCATACTAAGTAGATTTTGGAATCTGTCATAGGCAGCATCAAGACCTTCTCTTTCACCAACAATGAAAGTTTCAAACTGCTGCTTCAATAAGTTTCTATGCATCTTCTTTGAAGCATCATTACCTCCAAATCTTGTCTTGATCGCAGCCCACAATTGCTTTGCATCCTTAGCATCATGGAACTTCAATAGGTGACCATCAGGAATAGCAGACAACAGTATGTTGAGAGCCTTATCTTGATTTCTCTTTGTAGCTGCTTGCAAGGTTGGTTGAGGTGGTTTGGGTTGTCCTTCAACTTGTAAAGGTTCGTCAAGAACGACATTACCATTGACAATCACATCCCATAGAGCATGGTCAGTAATAGCAAGGTACTGCCTCATCTTCATGCTCCAGAGATCATATTCTCCCTTCTTGATGATAGGAATTCTGAGTGAGGTGATGGATGGAATAGGTGCAGCTTCAGTCGACATCGTTTAGGGTTTGTTGATAAATCGGTTTTAAGGGTTTCTTCTTAATTAGAGTCTCCACACAAGCTCTGATACCACTTGTTGGATCGATATACACTGACCAAACTAACTTGTAGCTTGTCTACGGTTTAACAACTTTGAATGAATTCAAAACTATTAATAATGAAACACTGATATACTTTGCTAAGTATGCGGAATCTACTTCAACAAAGCTAAGAAGAATTAATAAACAACTTCGAATATTATTAAAACCTTGAACCTGCTCTTTACACAGATTCACTAACAAACTCTAATCACTAATACTTCTAACAAGCTTCTTCGTGTAAACTTGTCTCTCTAAAATCTTATCTAATCGTATATCTCTAATGCCAACCTAGGAATCCTTTTATAGGCACAAGGAAAACCCTAGTCGGTTTACAATACTTGAACGACAAGTAATTCTAATTATAACTCTAATCTAATACGAACATTCTAGAATTACACATTAGTCCTTAAATAATTTACATAGCAGTCCTTCAACGAGCAGCAGTACTTTGACTTGATTAGCAGTACTTTGACTTTCAGCAGTACTTTAATATTTCATAGCCCAACAAAATACCCTTACACTTGAGATTTGCTTGTCCTCAAGCAAATGCGCTTTTATTCTAATCAAAATACAAGTTAGGGATCATTTAACGCTAATATAAAAGTAATTACAACAAATAGTCGTTCCACTTTAATCATAATAAGCACGGAGATTACAAACTAGCACCTCACAAGTAGTGTTTAGATACTCACATCTCTCAGGTGTCATAAAAGTATATCTCATAAATGAAAATGGATAATATCTCTCACTACCTGTCATAGCAAATAGATTACCATAGGCTTGGGAAAGGATCAAAAACCTCCTCCACTAGGCGTAAGCACCTAAGATAAACTATCAAAGAGGGCTTTTACACGGGTTATAACGTTAGGTGTAGGGATATGATAAACACGGATTTCTTGGATAAGGGATATTTTACTGGTGGCGAGTTAAAGATCTTGATTAATTACATGTACAATATGGCGTTGCTAAGCCAAGACTAGACTCGACTTAAGCTAAAAACAAAATAACAAAAACATAAAATAAACATAAAATGAAACGGGATGGTAGTCCGTATGTTTTTTTCTACTTTTCTTTTTCTCATTTTTTTGTATTTTTCTTGATTTTTTCGATTTTTTTTTCCCATACACTCTTGCCCTACCATCCAAAATAATACATCGTAGGGGGGTTGTATCCCCCTTACACTTGAACTTTTACATAACTTTACAAATAACTATTCTAATGACTCGAATTAAGATAATCGACACACTTGGAGTACTTTTTAAAATATTTATCACATATGGGGGTAATAATGTTGTTCTTCCCCATTACTCCATTACACTAGTACTTTACCCATGAGTCCCAATCGTCCCAAAACAATATGTACAAGGATATGACTCGACTTAGCAACCATGTAATCAATTAGATAATTAACTTGAGGTTTAAACAAATGTTGTCACAATAATGCACTAAAAATGAGTGCATACAAGGTAGGCTAAGGCGATTTGGGTGTACATTTAAGTGGGGTGTAAACAAATTCTTCCTTTAAGTAAAATGCTTAAAGTTAGAAACGAAAAGATAGGCTCTGAGGGGTGTACTAGGGGTATCGTGTACTAAAAATGAGTACAATGCAAAGGGTGTGGGAGAATTACTTGACCAATGTAGCCAATGTAATTATAACAAAAACACAGGTGTAAAACAATGGGTTAATCCTAATGCCTCTTATCATGTAGTAAATCTAACTACACGAATGTAGTCTCACTTGTGGCCTCGGAATGGTCCTAACGCAAGTTCTAGAATCTAAGTGCTACCGGTACACACATCATAGCATAAATGCTTTTCCTACCAATTCTAGGGGCGAACCTCACATATTTGGGGGTGGAAAATTTTTTAGTGGTACGGTTTTTGTGCTAGTCATATAACTCCTATCCATGAGACGCTCATTAAGATCAAAGTTTCACTCCTATATGTTGTAAAAAATTTTAAATTTGGCACTAAAATTGCCTTAACAGGTATTTCTCTCAGTTTTATTACACATCTACCGTTAAACAAACAAAAATCAAGCGTAATAGCATTCTCTAAAGTATCGTATTTTACCCCCCCTTACACTTAAGATGAACATTGTCCCCAATGTTCAAATAACAAGATGTAAAAGTAAATAAGGTATAAGAATGAAATCAAATACTCCCCTGATTCGCTCGGTGGATAAAGAGGTAACATGGTTAGATCTTCTTCCAAGGTAATGTTGAAGCTCCAAGACTAATGCATCGCCAAAAGCTAGATTCCACATACATCTCCTTGTCCAAAATAACCTGTTAAACCTGAGAAAACAAACACGAAAACCTGCATAACAACGGCGGGATAAATCTATATAAGGATATAATGCTTGTGGAATGATTATTTTGCAGATTCCTGGAGTTTATAAGTTATAGATTTAATAAAAACTTTTTATGATTCCGGTAGAAAAACAAAACTTTCAAAAATTTCAGAAAATTAAAACCTGACGCCGTCAGGTTGTAATGCCTGACGCCGTCAGAAATGATCTGACAGAATTCTCATGTTAAGTTTCCGGAAAATTTCTGGAAAAACCTATACCTTACTTCCTGGAATTCCTGCAAAACATCATTATGACTCGATACAAGCATTTGACTCAAACAATTACTAATATGTATGTTAATTTAATATTGTTATGATTCATGTTCATTTGTTCTAATAAACCGATTTGGATTTCCCTTACACTTATCTTTTGCAAAATACCTTTATATGTAGTTAAGACGAAGTTAAAAACAAGATAAAGCATTTTCACAATTTAGTTTTGAACATGAATCAATAATAATAATAATTAAACATACATACGGAAGCAAATAAAATCAAACAAACAAATAAATAAACACACAAAGCAAATAAAGCTTGGGTTGCCTCCCAAGAAGCGCTTGTTTTTGTTCGAGTCACGAGCCTGACTCTACCCTTATTTAACGGATAAAGGAGAGGTTTTTCCTACACTTAGGATTAAGTGCAGGTGATAGTAGCGATACACACCATCTTGGTGGAAGTATGCCGCGTGAGGAAAGAGTGGTGGATGAATTATATGCTCAAAGGGGTGTGCTCCTTTCATCATAACCTTACCTAGTTCACTTTGGTCAATGGGTGAATTAAAGTTTTCTCCTAAAAAGGGATCATCTTCTATCAACTTCGAGAGATTCCTAGTTGGGAATCCATCTTGACCTAATAAACCCGGTTTAAACCCATAGTGTTTCTTGTGATTAATCATGAATGGGTGATGTAAGTATGAAAGGTTATGGTTCACTTCTATGTCAGCTTCCTCTCTACAAGGCTTAGAGTCTACTACCTTCAACATAAAACTACCCGGACTATATGGTTTGATGGGTGGGTCGGGACCTAATTCAATTCCTAAGTTCACATCTAAGGATGGAAGATTAGGTAACGGTTTTGGTTTAGGCTCCGGTTCATCAAAACTAGGAACTTCCATAGAACTAAAAGAAAGGTTATGACTACAAGTATTCAAACCTATTTCTTCTAGTTTTGTTTCTTCCAAAGGTTCTACTTCAATTGGGGTTCCTATAGTCCCTTCTACTTCTTCCGGGTAAGTCACGGGCGGTGTGTATGCCTCGAATGATGGTAGGACTTGTGGGGTACTTTGTAGGTTTGTGTTATTTACCTCATCCTTCCTTGTCTCTATATCAATTATATCTACATCATGTGTTTTAGTAGAATCTAACCCAAACATGTTCCTAAGTATCTCAAATCCTTCTCTAGCCATTTCAAGTTCTAAGTCCGATTCATAAGAATCTTCCCCGATAACATGATTACTATGTTCAATTTGCCTAAAGGATTCATCATGTGTTCCTTGAGATTCAAAGTCATTGATCATAAAATCTAGGTCTTTTTGCTCAATATGCTCATGTTCGGCTAAATCCTCCTCAATTGTTTCCTCAAGTTGTGATGTATACGAACCCATTAATTCATTAAACTTATGGTTCACGGTTAGGAGGCTTTCCTCAAAATTTTTCCAAAGGGTCTTATTAAAAGGAGTTGATCCTAACAATGATTGTTTAATAGAAGCCACACATGCACATAATTCATCAAACCTATCAAACTTTATACCCATCTCCTCTTGTATATATCTAAGATCACTTAAAAATTCATTGGAACAACAGGAAGCAAATCTATCCGTGTAAAGTAATTGTTCCTCTATTGTTAATGATCTAAATGGAATTTCATCCGCCATGGTGACAAATGAAAATGGTTTTACTAACAAAGGGCACAAAGAAAAAGATAGACTAAAGAAATCTAATAAAAAGAAAATAAAAATCTCACTAGAAAGGAATCTAGTGAGTAGACCTAATAAAATAAAAATTCAACCTAAACAATAACTATTCCCCGGCAGCGGCGCCAAAAACTTGATGCGTGGTTTTGCGACCTTACAACAGGTTTTACCTCTCGAGGGATCTTAAGAGGCTTGCAATCCCCACCAGGCAGTGTACCTGACCGATGTAGTATAGTGTAGTGGCAAGTACCGGGGGATTGATCGTTCTCTAGGGGAATAGTGTCGTTAGGATTGAAAAACTACTCTAATAGGTCTAAGGGTGAGGGAAGATTCTTTTTTTATTTTTATATTTTTTATAAAAGCAAGTAAAATCTCGGGTTTGAAGGAGTGGGCGGAATTAGTTGCTAGTCAACTAACCCAAATAACTACAAATGCAAATAAAATAAAATGACTGAAAATAAAAAGGTCGTGGAACTTATATGGGGAGAAATGTGTTTACTTAGATTTCCTTACTCCCTAACTATCTTTTACCGGTTGATTAGTGTGTATTAATTGCGTGGATGACGGGTGTATTCCTTAATACCAATCGTGGGGTGGCGTACGTACTTCCCCAACTCTATAAGCTCCTACTTCACTCCTATGTCGAGCCGGCTAAGAAGCTCCTAACATGGGATCACTAGAATTCGCTCATGCATTAAATACAACCATAAAAACCTTAGTACGCATTGGTTCATGTTTCTTAAGACGTTCAAGCAAGTTACCGTATAGAAGGTTAGCCAGTTTTCTTAAGCCTAACATTGATAAACAATCATCCAATAAAATTAATAACACACCAGCAACCAATAATCAATAGTTAGGTTTTATTAGATCTAAGCAAACACAAGATAAATCTAGCCTAGAATGTTAATTAAAAGACAAGAACAAGATATAATCAAACAACACATAGACATATTGAATGATTAAATGATTACTTATCTTCAATTAAACATGGGAGATCCAAGGGTATAAAACCCTTATAAATGGCAGAAAATTCGTCTTAGGGTTTCTCCTCACAAAGTTGCACACTAATGACTAAAAATTGCAAAACTATATATAGAATTTAGGGGTTGACGGTGTCACGTTGTAGGAGGTGACGCCGTCACCTCGCCGCGGCTAGGGTTCCCGGATGGTCTTCCTGACGCCGTCCCTCTTTAATCCTCCAAAATCCGCTCTGGCGCGTCAAGGGCTGACGCCGTTAAAATTGTGCTTGACGCCGTCTCTCATTAACTTAAACCGTGACGGCCTTGATCACCTTAAAGGGTGACGCCGTCAGACTTCCTTTGTAAAACTCTCTGGCGCGTCACGTGTATTTGTCATATCCACCTCTTTTGCCAAGCCGTGACGCCGTCAGGAGCAATCCTTGACGCCGTTACGTGTACTTTTCCAGCAGCTTTGGAGACTTTGTCGTTTTCTTCACTTTTATGCTCCAAAAACGTCCAAAATGCTTCCTTTTCCAGATTTCTTCTCCAAAGTACCTAAAATGACAAAAGGAACGATTTAGGGCAATATTTGATCAAATAAATACGATTTAGGGCTTAAATGACCCCCTAAAAGCGGTACACTTTTCGCTTCATCAGCATATATTTTTTATCACAATAAAAGCATTGGTTCTTAGCTCTTTTTTCAGCCAACTCCATTTGACTTAATTGTTTTCTAGGTGGATTTGACACATTTGCAGGCACTTTGGTGACATACTGAGTGTTTTGTGTAGGCAAAGCTAGAGTAGTAGTGGCCCTATTAGGAGTTACTACATTTCTGTTTGCTTGCCAATTGTTATTGTTTATAGGTGTAGGCAAAAGTGGTGTACTTCTTTGCTTTCTAACAACCTCTTGCAAATTAGCCTAACTAAAAGCATCTAAAAGTGTTTTGGGCCTAAACATTCTAACATTCAACTCAATATTAGCAGGCAATCCAGCAAGAAACATACTAACAGTCTGAGATTCAGTAATATCTACTTGTGTGATTAACTTCTCAAACTTGTTTTGATAGTCACTCATGTTGGATTCATACCTGAGTTGTTTCAATTCAGCCATTGGATCTTCATTCAAGGGACCAAATCTTTTCAAAATAGCTTCCTCATACACATTCCAACCCACATTATTTTCATGAATCTTGACAAACTGCAAATGCCAGGCCAGTGCCTTATCATACAAGTGGATGGTCACAATCTTGACCTTATCTTCTGCATGCATATTATCAACATCAAAGAACTGTTTAACTCTGAATAGCCAACCTTGAACATCATCACCATAGAACTTAGGGAACTCCAGCTTTCCCATTCTACTAAATCTACTAGAACCTTCCCCTGTTTCTGCTCTTGATTGTTGAAACTGGTTTACCATTGTATCCAATCTTTCAATGAAACTAGTGATAACATTGTTTAACTGCTCAGTTACCCACAGTTTCATAGCATCATCACCAGTATCATTACTTCTTGTACCCATCATTGTTAAAACTGTAATAATCTGTTTCAAGAATGTCTATTAACACCACACAGAGTAACTAACTAACTAATTCCACCGTACAGTCCTAACTAACGTATTTGGGGAAATGGAAATGGAACGAAAACAATGACGTATTTGTGATTAGACAAGTGATCTAGAGTGATCAGAATTGATGTTTGTACGGTGGTTTGACTAAAAGTCAACGGAGTAAAGTGGTGGTGTAACAGAAAGATGATTGTTCTAACAGCTTTAAAACAGAAAAACGGTTATAATGGTGGTAGGTAGCAGGAAATGGCTCTGGATACCAAATGTAACACACACTATCTGAATCTATTTATAGATTGGAGATAGGCTTCAACTAACAATTGGAATTATGAAATTAAGAACACAATTCGTAATTGAAAGTGAAAATGATTTGTTATTGATTATTAGAATTGTTTACAAAGAGATAGTAGAAAAGATTACATTCAGAATGAATGAAAAAAATACAGAATTGGGAATTTTATACAATTGAGAAAAGGCGGGAAAAGTGGTTTGGGGTTGGTTATAGCACGTGCAGGTCACGTGCTATCTAATTTTGGTAATTCTGACTTGTACACGTAACACACTATTGTTCACATACTTTGTCACTGCTTTCCATAAGCACAGAAAGATATGTGAACACCATCCGAATGCCTTTAATATTCTTAAGGCAGATACAATATATATATATAGAAACCAACAGATGGAGGACATCCCAAATAAGAAGTTCTAGAAAGCCAGCTCGGAAACGAACCTGATTTTGATCTATTTTAACTGTAAGCTCAACAACAATGGCTAGTTCATGTAGTTCATCCACCAAAACGTTTCAAAATTTGTTGTGGCCGGTTTTACCCAAAGCTCCACCTGATGCAAATTTGTTTAGTAGCCTTACCTGTATATAAGGTTGAACCAAAGACGACGCAATGAATATACAAATCAACTATGGACTGTAACGAATATGAACCGCATTAGGCTTTTAAATACATATAACCTCAATGTTTATGTTCTAAGAACCCAAATGCATTATTACTGATATAATAATAGAATGTAAACAACTCGCCAATCTAAAACATTAATCATGTTAGAATTCTCTGGTCCTCGAACTTCTGATGGGCTTTCACAAAGTTACCTCTGCAATAAACTTGTTCAAACCAAAGAGGTATGTTTCGTCCTCCCATAAAATATTGAACATGCACGACTTTAGGTAGTAATTTTGCCTAAAATGATTTTACCCAATACCCATAGTAAATTTGAGCTGCATACTATGTTATAATATAAAACACGTCTCACCTCCGCCCACCACTTTAGCTTCCATATTTGGAGCAAATAGTCTAGCAGAAGCATAATTATGCACATCTCGAGTTTTAAATCCACGTGTTCCCACATCAGTCGATTCACTCATGCCATAACCGTGAAACAAACACTTATCATTTCACATATAGGAGGAATTCAAAAAAGGGTATGTTGTTGCACAAACAAATAGGACCATTTAAAAAAATTGGTGTGATTCCATCATAAAAAGCAGCAACAATGACATCAAGCCATTGAACAACGTGTTCTGAAAAAACAGTGTTTATGGAATGAGTCTCAAAATACCAAATGTGAATATTGGAACATACAAATATTCCAGAATGTAGCTTAAATATGCCCTATGCCAAAACAACTACTCCGTATCAGATAAGCAACTAACCAAATAAGCAACTCAAAAACTACTCATTCCAATCAGTTACGACTAAACTCTTTTTTCGCCTTCTGATTTGATTATGATTTTTACTTCACAATATTCCATAATATTGCTTAAATATGCCCTATGCCTAGTTTTTATTTTGGAACCATGAACTGATTTGAGATGAAACTGGTGTTTTTGATTTTTGAGTCGTGGTGCGTTTCATATGAAACTGGTATGGACTCGAGATTAATATATGAAACTAGCTTATAGACCCGTGGAATCCACGGATTTTTAAAGAATGAATGCATGAAGAAATTAAGCATGTGAGTAAAGTAAGAAAAAAAATGAAGTTATAGATTTTGTATTGTTTTTAAATGTATAAGTGAATGATACAATAAAGATATATCGATGTAACTATTAATCTAATAATGTCCATGCACGCGTGCTACAATCTTCATGATCTTGAAAAGCCAATGTATGTAGTGAGTGATAATTAAGTGATAAGCCAATGAACATTTCTTGAGCATATCTATCGCAACCTCTCAATTGTTTGCTTCTCCAAGCTTTCCGTCTCAGGCTTTTAATATCCATTTAGCAAATTCACAAATTTCGTCGACTTCTTCTCGCTGTGAGTCAACAGTGAGCCATATGTTCACAGTTAACTTAAGAGCCTTGCAATGATACCACATGTAAGACTACTTTAAAAAGGTACTAATAATGTCTTGTCATGAACCTTTTGGAATCACTGGCATTATCTGTCTAAAATCACCTCCAAATACAACTGTCATGTTACCAAAAGGCATTTCACACATGTCATGCCTGCTCGTCCGTAGTATGTCTCTTAAAGAGCGATGTAAGGCCTCAAAACAAAGCTTATTAGTCATGAGCGATTCATCACAAATGATAAGCTTACATTTCTTTAACAAACATGTAAAAAGGGGACATGTCTTGAATTTTAATAGTGTGGATCTAAAAAGGGGGCATATCATGTAACTCATTGTTTGTAATGAATTGTAACCGACACCCTTCATATATTTTATACATCATGCATTTCATCCAACAGCTCCTATGCACTAAATAAATATTTGAGTACTTTTAAATAGAGAAAACATGATACGACCATCGGGGCATTGCTTTAATAGACTCCCATACCACAAACATTCAGTTCACCGATCAATGGGGGCTTTTGGAGACATAGTTCATCAGTTCAATTCCAACTCACGACTAAAGGTCACTCGAACATGTGTTCATTTCCTGGGGATAAGTATTTGGAGAAGGGTCAATCGTCACCCAAAAAAAATGCACGGGTCAAGGTTTTCCCGCCAATTCAAAGATTTTGAAAAACATGATAATAGCTCTTTATGATATTTTGAACATCATTTGATAATAGACCGATGCCCATTTTTATGTTAACTTTCACTTCAAACTCTTTCGTATTAGTGTTCAAGTTGAGATACAATTTCAATTATATGTAATCATAAAAATTAATGTTTAAATTATTGACCAAAACACATTTATCTACAATTTCTCAAAACTTTCCAATTTCAACCCATTTGAACCATTGGTATTGGGATAGGTTGCCTTTGACAACCATTGTTCAACTATAACACAATTTGCTAAATGAAATAAAGGCATTTTTTTGGCTGATGTTCAAATTCACAAAAGAGATAAATGAATCAATCTTAGTTTTTCACTTTACAATTAGATACAATAATATAAAGTTCCTATAAGTATGAATACGAAATATGTTTTTTAGATCTATTTTCATAATCTCTTTCAATACCCTTCTAATGATCATTCAAGACACTTTCTTTCTCATTATGAAGGAACAATTTCGAATCCAACATCCATTATGAATCACCATATACCCTATGTAAATAACAATATATTTGTGTCAATTTGAACAACAAAATGTCATGATACGTAGAATAACTATAAAGACATACTACTAATCACTATAATTTGATTGTCACATTTCTTCATCATCGCAAGTTGTGCGACAACAATATTTTGACCCACATCATCACATGTATGTAGGAGTTCATAAAACTGATCATTACACCTATATATTGTTATTTTCTCACCAATAAGGATGTAATAAACAACTTGTATAATAGAACTCGAAGTTTTTAACGTTTTAGCAGTTCACTCGTGCACTAAGTGTCATGGGACCATCAATGTTTCGTATAATAATTTAGAGTAATACTTTTCAATATCACATAAATACCATTACACAATACAACTTATCAATGTTCCTAAATGGAAACCGGTCAATTTTCGAAATTGTAATGGGTCATACATTACTTAAAAGTGATATAAAAATACATGATTGTATAAAAACTTTCAAGTTTATACACCTCAACAATGTTCCTAAATAGAAACATTTTATTGAACTCTTCATGAGTGGAAAACTTGGATTCCTTAGAAATATTTGAAATGGGATTTGCAGCTCGTTGTTCGGCCTGGACACCAAACTACATACGACATATAGATCATTAGCACACAAGGGAGGCAATTTATCGAACTCAGTAGTTGCCTCTAACTGCATAGCGTTATCATTTGAATATACTCCAACAACCACAGAAGGGAGGCTCTCTAACTGTAATGTCATCGTCAACTTATCAGTTCACATGAAAACAACATCAGTAACACAAACAAAATGTACCTACAGAACCATTGATCATTAGAAATTCTTAAATTTTAATGGCCATCTCATCGTATTAAAAATGATTCATGAAAACTTAGATACATAGCACAAAATTGGCATTCATCCTATTATTCCTTCAATATTTGGAGACTTATAGTCAAAATATGTTCAACAAACTTTATGAGGAACTTGATAATGCTTGGTGATCTTAACATCACTGATCATCCTCATGTATGACAACCAAACAGACAACATATAATGACAAAGTAATTTAAAGATGCCAATACAACCACCCACGTAATAGAGAATTTAGAATATCGAGATAGTTTCCATTAAACCATGTACTGGATACAATAGATGTTACTTACAGTTGAATCTCTTTTTTGGTATCTTGCCATTGTTAAGCGTATTAAGAAACTTTTTTACAGTATCCTCACTAATTCGAGCAGCGTACCGTAGTGATAAATATTCAAATGAGCAATAAATAGAAAAGTGGGGGTTCATTGTTGATAAGAAAGATAAATAGCTAAAAGAGCACCTGAATGGTTTACAACATGGTATTGTGAATTTTGACGGTCACTGCAATCTATGACGTCGGATGCGGCTTGAGTATTTACCTGTATGTAGCACCAATATATTAAAGTAAATATAATTTAGATACACAATCAAATGATCACTGCTAATACACAAGTAGTATATAATTTAACATAGCAACATATATGTGGAGAAACATTTATTTATATCTATAATTGCATTCATCAATACATATGTTTATTACCTCATAGAACCTAAAAAAGTTCAAAAGTTTTGCTACTAAACATATACCCGTATAAGATAAATTGACACTCAATAAATTGTAAACCACATCCTAAGCCATTAAAAACTATGATGGGATAACAAATGACGTCTCATTTTGAGTTAAACTACATAATTTCTGCATGGAGCAATGTATAAGTGAATTTATTCCACTAAAATGCAATATCCGTTTACAGACATTTTGACGATTAGCTCATTTTACTTTGAAAACCACTCTTTTGACGATTAATATAAGGAGGATATACTGATATAAACGTGCAGCAAGCCTGTAAATACTACTGAATGAAATCTACTCGCAAAGTCTAGATACACAAATGACAAACATGCGTTTATATAAGTCAAAACATCGTTACTAATATGCTTTGATGATGTGATCACGAACTTTAAATGTATAGCTATTCATACCTTTGGGGATCTCATGGTTTCACAGAAAAGGGCATGTTCTCTCGTGCATCAACCGCCCTCGGTAATTCATCCAATCCTGCACACCATATATGAAGGTCCTAGGCATTTTTCATTCAGAAAATTTGCAAGCATAAAAAACAGGAACCATTTAATGAATTTCCTGAAAAAGTTTAGCAACCTGAAACCATGTATATAAGTCAAAATTAATGATTAAAACCAAAGGACTAAAATAGATAAAGGTGTTTGTTAAAATATACATGAACTAATTAGAATATAGGCTAAATAAACGTACTTAGAAGTTAGAACTCATATAGCTGAGAGTTGTAACAGGCGCCTCTATATTTTGTGTTTAAAAGAATGCAAGTTACTATATAGGTTTGCCCTAAATAGTATGATAGTAATTAAAAAGAAATTAGAATGCCTTACTCAAAATAAACGATATTAGAATGGCTAATTTTTTATAGCAAAATAAACGGTATTAGAATGTCTTACTCAGCATCAATGAGTGTTATTGGTTTCTTCTTCCCAGCCCTTCCATTCTTGTCATAATTATCAAGATCTTCGCAAGCAACGACTTGGCCTATCACATCTGCATAAGTACAAAAAAAAACTTGTCACTTGCTCCAATATATCGTAACTGACTGATATAACATAATGTATAACAAACAATCTGTAAAGAAAAAAGAGATGCTACATACCAAACTGGCCATCTTCCTCTGTTTTTAGTTCAGTAATGGTTTTAAACGGTCGAAAGTCAAAACCATGTACTGATCAAGTAAAATCAGAACACTTTTCCACTATAGTATTCGATAAGAAGCTAAGGCGCAGAGCTTTTTTAACGATACGATACTTGGGTTGTATCTCCCCAAGACTATACGTTTGAAGTGTTACATCACTGCCCTCTTCTGATTGATGTTTGAATCCATTCACCAAAGCCATCCGGATTGATGCTTTCATACTTATATTCTGGCAAACAAAAGGTATTCATATTATATATGGCTGAATACAGCAGGAACATTATAAAGAACCATGTACGACACAATACATTAAGATTATAATTCAACAATCTAAAACATTAATCATGTTAGAATTCTCTGGTCCTCGAACTTCTAATGAGCTTTCACAAAGTTACCTCTGCAATAAACTTGTTCAAACCAAAGAGGTATGTTTCGTCCTCCCATAAAATATTGAACATGCACGGCTTCAGGTAGTAATTTCACCTAAAATGATTTTACCCAATACCCATAGTAAATTTGAGCTGCATACTATGTTATAATATAAAACACGTCTCACCTCCGCCCACCACTTTAGCTTCCATATTTGGAGCAAATAGTCTAGCAGAAGCATAATTATGCACATCTCGAGTATTAAATCCACGTGTTCCCACAACAGTCGATTCACTCATGCCATAACCGTGAAACAAACACTTATCATTTCACATATAGGAGGAATTCAAAAAAGGGTATGTTGCTGCACAAACAAATAGGACCATTTAAATAAATTGGTGTGATTCCATCATAAAAATCAGCAACAATGACATCAAGCCATTGAACAACGTGTTCTGAAAAAACAGTGTTTACGGAATGAGTCTCAAAATACCAAATGTGAATATTTGAACATATAAATATTCCAGAATGTAGCTTAAATATACCTTATGCCGAAACAACTACTCCGTATCAGATAAGTAACTAACCAAATAAGCAACTCAAAAACTACTCATTCCAATCAGTTACGACTAATCTCTTTTTTCGCCTTCTGATGCGATTATGATTTTTACTTCACAATATTCCAGAATGTAGCTTAAATATGCCCTATGCCCAGTTTTTATTTTGGAACCATGAACTGATTTGAGATGAAGCTGGTGTTTTTGATTTTTGAGTCATGGTGCGTTTGATATGAAACTGGTATGGACTTGAGATTAATATATGAAATGGGTTTATGATTCATTGTCTGAATCAATGCCATAAATATTACTAAAACGTAAGTTATTTTTGGAGGTATATTTGAAAGCAATGAAATTTAATGTTCAATCATAACTGATTAAATGTGATTGAATGGGTTTGAAAAGGGGCGTACTCAACAAGTTTCATATGATATGCTAAAGATGGGTGGTACTTTCCAAACATACCGTGAAATATGGTGCGAGAGACATCAGCGAATTAATGCTTCATTGGGTGGTACAGAACTCTGTTATATTAGAATACGAGGCATTCAGACCCGCGCTACGCACATCGGTTTTATCTAATTGTTGTTTGCGTAATGTTCGGGACTTAGTTATACAAAAATGTTAAAATCATATTGTTGGGAATTATAATTTGATATTTACAAAACTACATATGCATAAATGAAGACAAATGAAACGACAAGGACTAAATGTAATAATTTAGTTATCTTCCTGTGAAAGTTAGGTAATCTTGTAAACCCTATATATAAAGGGTATTAGCCGTCGGGTTTAGAATATCAAGAAAAATGTAGATCTCTCAACGGGAGTGATTAGAAGCGAAAAGTGTACCGCTTTTAAGGGGTCATTTAAGCCCTAAATCGTATTTATTTGATCAAATATTGCCCTAAATCGTTCCTTTTGTCATTTTAGGTACTTTGGAGAAGAAATCTGGAAAAGGAAGCATTTTGGACGTTTTTGGAGCATAAAAGTGAAGAAAACGGCAAAGTCTCAAAATTGTGCTGGAAAGTACCTTTGACGGCGTCAGGATTTGTTCTTGACGGCGTCATGGCTTGGCAAAAGTGGTGGATATGAAAATTACTCATGATAAGCCAGAGAAATTTGCAAGGGAATTCTGACGGCGTCACCCTTTGGAGCGATCAAGGTCGTCACGACTTAATTTAAAGAGGGACGGCGTCACGCCTAATTCTGACGGCGTCAAGCCTTGATAAGCCAGAACGGATTTTGGAGAGCTAAAGAGGGACGGCGTCAAGAAGGCCATCCGGGAACCCTAAAAGCGGCGAGGTGACGGCGTCACACTCCATAACGTGACGCTGTCAGATCTGAAAGTCTATATATAGTTTTGCAATTTTTTGTCATAATGGTGGAACTTGTGTGGAACTTTGTGTGTGAAAAACCCTAGGACGATTTTAGCAGCTTTTTCAAGGCTTTTTGCCTTGAGATCTTCCATGTTACATTGAAGATAAGTTATCAATTAATCATTCAATATGTCTATGTGTTGTTTGATTCTATCTTGTTCTTGTCTTTTGTTTAACATGCTAGGCTAGGTTTTCTTTGTGTTTGCTTAGATCTAATGAAACCTAGCTATTGATTATTGGTTATTAGTGTGTTATTAGTTGTATTGGATGATTGTTTATCTATGTTAGGCTTAAGAAAACTGGCTAACCTCCTATTCGGTAACTTGCTTGAACGTCTTAAGAAGCATGAATCAATGCGTACTAAGGTTTTTATTGTTGTATTTAATGCACAAGCGAATTCTAGTGATCCCATGTTAGGAGCTTCCTAGCCGGCTCGACATAGGAGTGAAGTAGGAGCTTGTAGAGTTGGGGAAGTACGTACGCCACCCCACGATTGGTATTAAGGAATACACCCGTCATCCACGCAATTAATACACACTAATCAACCGGTAAAAGATAGTTAGGGAGTAAGGAAATCTAAGTAAACACATTTCTCACCACATAAGTTTTACCACCTTTTCATTTTCTGTTATTTTATTTTATTTGCATTCGTAGTAATTTGGGTTAGTTGACTAGCAACTAATTCCGCTCACTCCTTAAAACCCGAGATTTTACTTGCTTTCATAAAATTATAAAAACATAAAAAGAATCTTCTCTCACCCTTAGACCTATTAGAGTAGTTTTTCATACCTAACGAACACTATTCCCTGTGGAGAACGATCAATCCCCCGTACTTACCACTACACTATACTACATCGGTCAGGTACACTGCCTGGTGGGGTTGTAAGCCTCTTGAGATCCCTCGAGAGGTAAAACCTGTTGTAAGGTTGCAAAACCACACATCAAGTTTTTTGGCGCCGCTGCCGGGGAATAGTTATTGTTTAGGTTGAATTTTTTATTTTATAGGTCTACTCACTAGATTCCTTTCTAGTGAGATTTTTATTTTATTTTTCTAGGTTTTCTTTAGTCTATCTTTTTTCTTCGTTTCTTTGTTCGTAACCATTACCATCCGACATCATGGAAGGTGGTAATATCCTTGATCCCAACAACCCACCACGACAACCACCACCTCCTAGAGCCCGTACTTTAGGAGAGTACTCCCGTCCTAGCCACCATGGCTATCGAAACACCATTGAGCTCACTCAAGGAGCCAATGTCACTCCCTTGCGATCCGACACCATCCGGTTGGTGCAAAGCGGATGCGCATTCCATGGACTTCGTTCTGAAGATCCTAATCAACATCTCAAGGACTTTCTCAAAATCGTTGATTCTATAGACCTTGATGTTGCCACTCGAGAGACGACCCGACTACGTCTCTTTCAATTCTCTTTGCGGGACCAAGCTAGTCAGTGGCTAGAACGTCAACCCGCAGGATCCATCACCTCTTGGGATGATCTCACCACTCGTTTCCTTGCTCAGTTTTTCCCACCGGGAAGAACTACCAAGCTAAGGAATGATATCTTGATGTTCCAACAATGTCAAGGCGAAACCCTCTACGAGGCATGGACTCGATTCAAGGACTTACTCCAAAAAGTCCCTCACCATGGCATAGAACTTTGGCTCCAAGTCCAAATCTTGTATGACCATATCAATCTCTACACAAGGCAAATCATTGACCAATCGGCCGGTGGTAAGCTACGTGATCTAAGTGCAGAACAATCATGGGCTCTCCTAGAAGATCTTGCTCTTTATGACAATGAAAGTTGGAGTGATCCCCGTGATTTGAATAAAACGGTCAAGGCAATATCTTTGCCTTCGAACAATTCAAGCACTTCCGACCGTAGGATCATAGAACTTGAAGACCAAGTCAAGTTTCTCATGAAATCCTACGAGGCTCCTAAACCTTCAAGCCAAGTGAACAAAATCACTTCTTCATGTGAATTATGTAGTGGTCCCCACGACACTCGTGATTGCATGGAACTCCCCGAACAAGCTTTTGCGGACTACGCATCCTCGCGTACCGACGGAGCGGGAGACAAGTGGTACACTTTCAAACCCGAGCCAAACCCCTACGATGATACATACAACCCCTCATGGAAAAATCACCCGAACCTTAGGTGGAAACAAAACCAAAACGCACAACAAACCAATTCTTCCAACCCACCTAATCGTTTCCAATCAAGCGGTTCCAACTCGAACCGTACTTTCAATAACAATCCTTCCAACAATTATGGTAGTACCGATAACTTTGAAGGATTGATGTCCCAATTTATGGCATCTCAAGAAGCTCGTTTAGCCAAGTTTGAAGCCGATTTCAAACAAAAACAAAGCGAGATGACCAATAAGATTGACACTTTGTTGAAAGCCCTCAATGACCGAGAAATGGGAGCACTCCCTAGCAACACGGTCAAGAACCCGAAACTAAACGTCAACGCCATTTCATCAGTTTCGTCTCCTAGTTCTTGTCCACAATATTATTCGGTCAATTCCATGAGCACGTGTTTCAAACAAACCCAAGTCATAGTTGAAACACCTCCCACTCAAAACCTTGACGAAGAATTCAAGGAGCTCCACCTTGAAAGTCCGGTTATTGAAGTGTTGGATGAGAAGAAGCTCAAGTTAGGCGAAAAAGGGACCGCCTTTGTTCAAAACAAGCTACCTAAGAAGTTAGATGATCCGGGCTTATTTGTTCTACCTTGCAAGATCGGTAATTCGGAGGCTTATGACACATTAGCCGATCTTGGATCAAGCCTTAACCTACTTCCGTTACCTCTCTACACCTCTCTAAAACTAGGAAAACTTGAAGAAACCGAGGTAATTATAGGCTTAGCGGATGGAAGTGTTGCTTACCCGGTTGGAGTAGTTAAGGACGTGTTAGTACACATTGGAAAACTAACCATTTTAGCCGATTTCCACGTCCTTGATATGGTTAGCGACCCTACTTGCCCCTTGTTTATAGGTAGAGGATTTTTGGCCACCGCTAGTGCTATGATTGATTGTAAGGAATCTAAGATAGCGGTAGGAGAAGGGGATACTTGGTCAGTCTATGATGTTAAGAAACATGCCTATGATACTAGTAAGGAACCGACACCCCATTGGTTAGAATCAAATAGGAGACCATCTAGATATGGACCATGGATCGTTAGAGACTTTATAGGACCCCAACGCCCATTTTACCTAGAAGAGGACTTTGTCAACCGAACACATACGGTAGAGCAACTCTTGGCTAGGGACACCGAATTGGATCCATTTGAAGACCCTCTAGTTTTTAGGAAGATGATTGATTTCCTAGGAGTTTTGCCAATTAACCTAGGGATGAATAAGTGGAATTGTGAGGAAGATGATCATAAGTGGGATTGGGACAAACCACCCAAAGATGGAGATGGGTCATGGCATATTAAGATGACATTGTATGACCCGGATGGAGAGAAGTTTGAAAAGATATATTGTACTAAGCGGACCAATAGGAAACTTCAATCCAAGCTTAACCCTAAAGACGTCCTCGATGAAGAACTCACTTACATAGGGTAGAAGGACTTTGAGTCTAGCTACAAGACTCGTTAATAAAGAAAAGCGCTTCTTGGGAGGCAACCCAAGCTTTATTTGCTTTGTGTGTTTATTTATTTGTTTGTTTGATTTTATTTGCTTCCGTATGTGTGTTTAAATTTTATTATTATTGATTCATGTTCAAAACTAAATTGTGAAAATGCTTTATCTTGTTTTTAACTTCGTCTTAACTACATATAAAGGTATTTTGCAAAAGTTAAGTGTAAGGGAAATCCAAATCGGTTTATTAGAACACAAATGAACATGAATCATAATAATAATAAATTAACATACATATTAGTATTTGTTTGAGTCAAATGCTTGTATCGAGTCATAATGATGTTTTGCAGGAATTCCAGGAAGTAAGGTATAGGTTTTTCCAAAAATTTTCCGGAAACGTAACATGAGAATTCTGTCAGATCATTTCTGACGGCGTCAGGGTTTACAACCTGACGGCGTCAGGTTTAATTTTCTGAAAATTTTTGAAAGTTTTGTTTTCATAAAAAGTTTTTATTAAATCTCTAACTTATAATCTCCAGGAATCTGCAAAATTATCATTCCACAAGCATTATATCCTTATATATAGAGTTTATCCCGCCGATGTTATGCAGGTTTTCGTGTTTGTTTTCTCAGGTTTAACAGGTTATTTTGGACAAGGAAATGTTTGTTGGATCAAGCTTATGGCGATGCATTAGTCATGGAGCTTCAACATTACTTTGGAAGAAGATCTAACCGTGTTACCACATTATCCACCAAGCGAATCAGGGGAGTATTTGATTTCATTCTTTTACCTTATTTACTTTTACATCTTGTTATTTGAACATTGGGGACAATGTTCATCTTAAGTGTAAGGGGGGGTAAAAGTACGATTAGAGAATGCTATTACGCTTGATTTTTGTTTGTTTAATAGTAGATGTGTAATAAAACTGAGATAAATACCTGTTAGGGCAATTTTAGTGCCAAATTTAAAATTTTTTACAACATATAGGAGTTAAACTTTGATCTTAATGAGCGTCTCACGGATAGGAGTTATATGACTAGCACAAAAACCGTACCACTAAAAAATTTTCCACCCCCAAATATGTGAGGTTCGCCCCTAGAATTGGTAGGAAAAGCATTTATGCTATGATGTGTGTACCGGTAGCACTTAGATTCTAGAGCTTGCGTTAGGACCATTCCGAGGCCACAAGTGAGACTACATTCGTGTAGTTAGATTTACTACATGATAAGAGGCATTAGGATTAACCCATTGTTTTACACCTGTATTTTTGTTATAATTACGTTGGCTACATTGGTCAAGTAATTCTCCCACACCCTTTGCGTTGTACTCATTTTTAGTACACGATACCCCTAGTACACCCCTCAGAGCCTATCTTTTCGTTTCGACCTTTAAGAATTTTACTTAAAGGAAGAATTTGTTACACTCCACTAAAATGTACACCCAAATCGCCTTAGCTTACCTTGTATGCACTCATTTTTAGTGCATTATTGTGACAACATTTGTTTAAACCCAAGTTAAATATCTAGTTGATTACATGGTTGCTAAGTCGAGTCATATCCTTGTACATATTGTTTTGGGACGATTGGGACTCATGGGTAAAGTACTAGTGTAATGGAGTAATGGGGAAGAACATCATTTATTACCCCCATATGTGCTAAATAATTTTAAAAGTACTCCAAGTGTTTTAATTATCTTAATTCGAGTCATTAGAATAGTTATTTGTAAAGTTATGTAAAATTTCAAGTGTAAGGGGAATGCAACGCCCCTATGATGTATTATTTTGGATGGTAGGGCAAAAGTGTATGCAAAAAAAAAAAAAAAAAAAAAAAAAAAAAAAAAAAAAAAAAAAAAATCGAAAAATCAAGAAAAATACAAAAAAAATGAGAAAAAGAAAAATAGAAAAAACATACGGACTACCATCCCTTTTCATTTTATATTTGTTTTATGTTTTTGTTATTTTGTTTTTAGCTTAAGATTGAGTCGAGTCTTGGCTTAGCAACATTGTATAGTACATGTAATTAATCAAGATCTTTAACTCGCCACCAGTAAAATATCCCTTATCCAACAAATCCGTGTTTATCATATCCCTACACCTAACGTTATAACCCATGTAAAAGCCCTCTTTGATAGTTTATCTTAGGTGCTTACGCCTAGTGGAGGAGGTTTTTGATCCTTGCCCAAGCCTATGGTAATCTATTTGCTATGACAGGTAGTGAGAGATATTATCCGTTTTCATTTATGAGATTTATTTTGATGACACTTGAGAGATGTGAGTATCTAAACACTACTTGTGAGGTGCTAGTTTGTAATCTCCGTGCTTATTATGATTAAAGTGGAACGATTATTTGTTGTAATTACTTTTATGTTAGCATTAAATGACCCCTAACTTGTATTTTGATTAGAATAAAAGCGCATTTGCTTGAGGACAAGCAAATCTCAAGTGTAAGGGTATTTGATGAAGCGAAAAGTGTACCGCTTTTAAGGGGTCATTTAAGCCCTAAATCGTATTTATTTGATCAAATATTGCCCTAAATCGTTCCTTTTGTCATTTTAGGTACTTTGGAGAAGAAAATCTGGAAAAGGAAGCATTTTGGACGTTTTTGGAGCATAAAAGTGAAGAAAACGGCAAAGTCTCAAAATTGTGCTGGAAAGTACCTTTGACGGCGTCAGGATTTGTTCTTGACGGCGTCATGGCTTGGCAAAAGTGGTGGATATGAAAATTACTCATGATAAGCCAGAGAAATTTGCATGGGAATTCTGACGGCGTCACCCTTTGGAGCGATCAAGGTCGTCACGACTTAATTTAAAGAGGGACGGCGTCACGCCTAATTCTGACGGCGTCAAGCCTTGATAAGCCAGAACGGATTTTGGAGAGCTAAAGAGGGACGACGTCAAGAAGGCCATCCGGGAACCCTAAAAGCGGCGAGGTGACGGCGTCACACTCCATAACGTGACGCCGTCAGATCTGAAAGTCTATATATAGTTTTGCAATTTTTTGTCATAATGGTGGAACTTGTGTGGAACTTTGTGTGTGAAAAACCCTAGGATGATTTTAGCAGCTTTTTCAAGGCTTTTTGCCTTGAGATCTTCCATGTTACATTGAAGATAAGTTATCAATTAATCATTCAATATGTCTATGTGTTGTTTGATTCTATCTTGTTCTTGTCTTTTGTTTAACATGCTAGGCTAGGTTTTCTTTGTGTTTGCTTAGATCTAATGAAACCTAGCTATTGATTATTGGTTATTAGTATGTTATTAGTTGTATTGGATGATTGTTTATCTATGTTAGGCTTAAGAAAACTGGCTAACCTCCTATTCGGTAACTTGCTTGAACGTCTTAAGAAGCATGAACCAATGCGTACTAAGGTTTTTATTGTTGTATTTAATGCACAAGCGAATTCTAGTGATCCCATGTTAGGAGCTTCCTAGCCGGCTCGACATAGGAGTGAAGTAGGAGCTTGTAGAGTTGGGGAAGTACGTACGCCACCCCACGATTGGTATTAAGGAATACACCCGTCATCCACGCAATTAATACACACTAATCAACCGGTAAAAGATAGTTAGGGAGTAAGGAAATCTAAGTAAACACATTTCTCACCACATAAGTTTTACCACCTTTTCATTTTCTGTTATTTTATTTTATTTGCATTCGTAGTAATTTGGGTTAGTTGACTAGCAACTAATTCCGCTCACTCCTTAAAACCCGAGATTTTACTTGCTTTCATAAAATTATAAAAACATAAAAAGAATCTTCTCTCACCCTTAGACCTATTAGAGTAGTTTTTCATACCTAACGAACACTATTCCCTGTGGAGAACGATCAATCCCCCGTACTTACCACTACACTATACTACATCGGTCAGGTACACTGCCTGGTGGGGTTGTAAGCCTCTTTAGATCCCTCGAGAGGTAAAACCTGTTGTAAGGTTGCAAAACCACGCATCAACGGGAGTCGATTAGAAACGTGTGATTGTACACGTTTGTAACAGTTAGTTTATTTATTATTGAATAAAAATGGCGCCGTTGTTAAATAAATTACAACCTTGTTAAGCATCATTGTTCTTGTTAATTCCGCTGTATGTTATCAATGATGTTTATCCTAGATGAGCATAAAGATTCTTCAACAAGTGGTATCAGAGAGGGTTGCTCTCGATATTTAGGATCTACAAGGTTTAATGTTTGACAGAAGGAGCAGATCTGAAGAAGTCAGTAGCATATTGGAGCAGCCACGATTATTGGTGATAAAATTGATCGATTTGTTTGGTCAACGTGAGGTATTTTTTAATTTTTTTTGGTATCGATAAGAGCAGATCTGATTGTATATTCAAAAATTAAACCTCGTACAATAAATGAAATCGGTCGTTGATCAACATGTGGGGCTGAAATTTTCGCTTATTGTGGTCAATCGTATATTAATTGGGACGGTGACAATTGATTATTTAAGGGTCAGTATATCCAAACCCTCCCTGTAGGGAGGGTGTTGACTTT
Organism: Artemisia tridentata subsp. tridentata; assembly: GCA_021014915.2. Taxonomy (NCBI): domain Eukaryota; kingdom Viridiplantae; phylum Streptophyta; class Magnoliopsida; order Asterales; family Asteraceae; genus Artemisia; species Artemisia tridentata. The sequence goes on from CP139503.1 coordinate 325,561,137, forward strand.
GTACCGCTGCCGCCACTTGTACTGTCTGCTTTTTCGGATTGTACATTCCATCAAAAGTAGGCGGGTCCCATGCATAGGGAGGGTATGGTTAGTAGCACCCTTATTTAATTGGTCAGTCAATAAAAGAGTGTGTCGGTGACTGTTATTAATTGACCGGTTGATTGATGAGTTAAGTATTTGTGGAGTGTGATTGGTTAAAAGTTTTGTGGGGTCGATGTGAATTTTTGTTGTTGCTTGTGGTTGGTCAATAGAAAGTGTCGCTTACTGTTATTGATCACTGTGAAAGTTGTGCTGCTGCTGTTGACTCTTTTTGATTGATCACGTGGGTCTGATAAAGCAGATCAGTTTATTTCAAGGATGATTAATTCTGGTTGCTATGGAGAATTAATTCTGGTCTGTTCATTAATGCTGCTCTTGGTAAATTGTTATGTCTGTTCACCAGACTTAATTAATTCTGCTCTCACTCGGTTAATACTGCTAGTCTTCAGAGTTAAGTCTGCTCTCATATTTTAATGTTGCTGCGTTTTCTTGGTTAATACTGCTCACTTCAGTTAGTACTGCACTTGGATTTCGTTTGTACTGCTGGGCAGTTTTGGATCGCGAACAATTTTTTTTATGGCTTGTTTTGGTGATTATTTGAAGAAGACAATTGAATATTGCTTATTTGATGTTGTAGTTGAGTTTCACAGGTGCGTGTTCTTATCATACCTTTTAGCAGGAGGTAACTTGTTTGTGCGTTAATGAGGTGACAAAGACTTGATGAATCTAGCAAAAGTGTGTGATCTACAAACTAGGGTGCTTAATGCTCACATTTGATATCACTTAAAGGAGTTACGTTATAGTGCTCAGTGTCTCATATAGTTGAGGATTTGTCAAGAGGTTGCGACCTACTTCTAGTATGAGTTTGGAGTCATGTGGATAGTGCAAGATATAAGACGCAAGTTTGGAAAATTCAACTTCTTCATCAAGTTTGTTATACTCGGTTTTCTTCATCAGTAATCAGTTCATAAGGCCTACAGAGTTCGTGATTCAAGAGATGGTTATTGGTTTCAGGGGAAGCTTGTTTAACCATCTACATGCACCACTTAAGGGGAAGTGTTTCGATTGAAGTTGCATGGAAGACCCCTATTCGATGATTACAAAAAGGGGAAGATGATTGATTGATTTGTCGTTAATCACTTGTGCAAGTGAGCAGTGTGCGGATTAAATTCAGTCGTCATTTGCTCATGTGGTTATTTGTCGTTATTCACTTATGCAAGTGAGCAGTGTGCGGATTAAATTCTATCGTCATTTGGATGTGGTGAATTGGAGGCAACTGATTCGATTATTTTATTACTGATTGATTTGCAGCTTGTTATATGTGGTGACATGTTCAAGAAGACCTCAAGGAAGCTTTGAAGATTGTTTCATGGAGATAGTTTTGTAATATCAAATAGGGGAAGATTGTTGGGAATTATAATTTGATATTTACAAAACTACATATGCATAAATGAAGACAAATGAAACGAAAAGGACTAAATGTAATAATTTAGTTATGTTCCTGTGAAAGTTAGGTAATCTTGTAAACCCTATATATAAAGGGTATTAGCCGTCGGGTTTAGAATATCTAGAAAAATGTAGATCTCTCAATAAGAGTCGATTAGAAACGTGTGATTGTACACGTTTGTAGCAGTTAGTTTATTTATTATTGAATAAAAATGGCGCCGTTGTTAAATAAATTACAACCTTGTTAAGCATCATTGTTCTTGTTAATTCTGTTGTATGTTATCAATGATGTTTATCCTAGATGAGCATAAAGATTCTTCAACACATATGATTGTCGTATAAAGTGTATTCTAATCTTATTGTATACTTGGTAATTCTCTTTATGTTTTTGTAAATCTAACTTTTTTTATTAGTTTATAATTTATTATATTGTAGTTTTTTTTTTTTTTTTTTTTTTTTTTTTTTTTTTTTTTTTTTTTTTTTTTTTTCTAGTTTTATTTTAACTTGATATTGATCATTTAATTGGAATGTACTTTTAAAATTCCTTTCTATAGGTTATATATTCTTAGCATAACATGGAAATTTACATTATAAAAAAATAATACACCTATGTCTTCTCCTCTTGTTTCTCATCTTGTTTTATTAGGGCGGTTAGCAGTTGAAGCTAAGTCAAGCTATGTTAAAGATATGATGCTCGTACATTATGGTCTAGAAGTTAAATCTACATTTGCTGATGAAGAATATTTAAGGGAAAAAGTGATAGAAATTATTGATCTTGTGAATCATAGGGACTTGATTATAAAGGAGTTGAAGGTTGTTGGTACTTATGATTCTTCGGTTCAAACCATTGTGGATTTGAGGAGAATGCAACAGGAGGATTTGGATGAAGTTGATAGGTTGATGTTTGTTGTAAGTCAAAAACATGTTTGTCTTCGTGCACTGTTATCTTTTATCGATAAGATGAAGGCAATGAAGATTTGATATTTATTTTCACTTTTTAAGATTTTTATATATATTTATTTAAGAGTAAACTGCAAAATACATCTCTGTGGTTTACACCTTTTGGCACTTTACATCCCTGTCAGAAACTATTGGCAATATACATTCCCCGTTAGGCAAACGTTTGCCACATTACATCCCTGAGTTGGATGGGCGTTATCTTTCTCCGTTAAGTGTTTGCATCGTTAGTCCTTCTGTTAAAATGTTTGCACCGTTAGTCCTATGGGTTAAGTCTATTTGCACCGTTAGTCCTTCGTTACGATTTCGTCTAGTTTTTTACGTTTTCGTCCGGTTTTTTACGTTTTCGTCCGATTTTTTATGTTTTCGTCCGATTTTTTACGTTTTCGTCTGTTTTTTACGTTTTCGTCCGATTTTTTACGTTTTCGTCTGTTTTTTTACGTTTTCGTCCGATTTTTTACGTTTTAGTCCGATTTTTTTCGTTTTCGTCCGATTTTTTACGTTTTCATCCATTTTTTTACGTTTTCGTCCGATTTTTTAAGTTTTAGTCCAATTTTTTTCGTTTTCGTCCGATTTTTTACCTTTTCGTCTGTTTTTTTACGTTTTCATCCATTTTTTTACGTTTTAGTCTGTTTTTTTACGTTTTCGTCCGATTTTTTACATTTTCGTCTGTTTTTTAAAGTTTTCTTCCATATTTTTACGTTTTGTCTGTTTTTTTTTACGTTTTCGTCTGTTTTTTTACGTTTTCGTCCATTTTTTACGATTTCGTCTATTTTTTTAAGTTTTTGTCTTATTTTTTCGTTCTCGTCCAATTTTTTTAAGTTTTTGTCGGTTTTTTACGTTTTCGTCTGTTTTTTTACGTTTTCGTCCATTTTTTTTCATTTTTGTCCCTTTTTTTTACGTTTTCTTCTGTTTTTTTTCTGTTTTTTTACGTTTTGTTCTGTTTTTTAACGTTTTCGTCCGGTTTTTTTTTGTTTTCATCTGTTTTTTTTTACGTTTTCGTCTATTTTTTTAAGAAATAAATTAGACGAAAACGTAAAAAATTAACAAAACGTAAAAAAATGGACGAAAACGTTAAAAAACAGACAAAAACGTAAAAAGTGAATGAAAACTTAAAAAAACAAACGAAAACTTAAAAAAACAGACGAAAACGTAAAAAATCGGACGAAAACGTAAAAAAACAGACGAAAACGTAAAAAATCTGACGAAAACGTAAAAAACTAGACGAAAACGTAAAAAAAGGGACGAAAACGTAATAAATCGGATGAAAACGTAAAAAATCGGACGAAAACGTAAAAAAACAGACGAAAACTTAAAAAAATGGACGAAAACGTAAAAATCCAACAAAAATATAAAAAAACAGACGAAAACGTAAAAAAAAGGGACAAAAACGTAAAAAAAACGGATGAAAACGTAAAAAAACAGACAAAAACGTAAAAAAATCAGACGAAAACGTAAAAAAATAGGACGAAAACGAAAAAAAATCGGACAAAAACTTAAAAAAACAGAAGAAATCGTAAAAAATCGACGAAACGTAAAAAAAGACGAAAAGTTAAAAAAATACAGACGAAAACGTAAAAAAATGATGAAATGTAAAAATATGAGAAAATAAAAAACGACGAAAACGTAAAAAATCGGACTGAAAACGTAAAAAAACAGACGAAAACGTAAAAAAACGGACGAAAACGTAAAAAATAGACGAAAACGTAAAAAACGGACGAAAACGTAAAAAATCGGACTAAAACGTAAAAAATCGGACGAAAACGTAAAAAAACAGACGAAAACGTAAAAAATCGACGAAAACGTAAAAAGAAAACGTAAAATCGGACGAAAACGTAAAAAACGGACGAAAACGTAAAAAACGGGAAAACGTTAACGAAGGACTAACGGTGCAAATAGACTTAACCATAGGACTAACGGTGCAAACATTTTAACAGAAGGACTAACGATGCAAACACTTAACGGAGAAAGATAACGCCCATCAACTCAGGGATGTAATGTGGCAAACTTTTGCCTAACGGGGATGTATATTGCCAATAGTTTCTGACAGGGATGTAAAGTGCCAAAAGATGTAAACCACAGGGATGTATTTTGCAGTTTACTCTTTATTTAATAATTAAGATGTTTTTGTATGATAATGTTTTTTGTAGTGTTTTTGAGGTATCTTTTATCATAATTGACACACTTTGAGGGTTAGTTATGTAATATTGCAAATCTTTTTTGTAATTTTTAGCCATCTTTTATCATAAGTTGAAGGGCTGAATGTGTCATTGAAAAATTTATGTCTAAAACCGATTTGATATTCTGCATGGGAAAATAAACCAATTGTGTACATTAATGAATGAGTTAAGTTTTGTAATCATGAAGTCTGTTGAGTTCCAATTCAGTTTGGTTACTTATAATTCATTAGTACTTGTTTTTTTAGCTTTAATAATCTATATTAAACTTTATCATCCAAAAAACCCTTTGTGACCTAAATACTCAATCAATGGCTGATACGCCTGAAACTCCACTCATCAATGAACTCAAAGAGGCTTTTGGGTCTCAGCAGATACATAAAGCATTCAAGTTTCTCTTTGGTCAAGAACATACTGAAGATGAAGCTTTCATCAGGGGGCTTGGGGAGAAATGCAATGAGCTGCAAGTAAAGATTGAAAAAAGGACTACGATGTTAGTGCAAATATTATGATATTTAAACTAAACGATTTTTTCGGTTTTAATAATGACATACAAGTAACTTGTAATACATAACGTAAAATGTGCAAGTTACTTGTAAACACAAATCATCAATGCATACTTACACCAACACCTCCCGACGTCTCAAGTATGCTTCAACAAAGCCGTAGATTTCCATCCCGACGTGAATCACTCAAGGTATGGACAAACAAATCTACTACTTGACAAATGATCAAAGGATTATATTTTTCTCTAAACTTCACATTTTTAATGTGACAAAACATTTCTTTCAAAAATATATTTTAAAAATTATTTTTGAATTAAAAAGAAATGTTTTATTTTGAAAAATAAGTTTAAAAATCCCAACAGTCAATTTTCCCCCCAAAACAGCTCCAAACATTCCCAAATAAACCCTCCCCACTAAAAACAAACGGAGGAACATCCATGGTACCACTAAAGTACTGACGGCTCCACTAAATTTAGTGGAGCCGTCTGACAATTAGTTGAGTCGTGCCTCTGTAACGGCTAGTTTTCCCCTTGCCTATAAATAGTGGACCATTTTACACTTCCAACTTGATTTTTCCAGTCATTTTTCTCTAGTCTAATCCCTCCACACTTAGAACACTTTCTTTGATCATTTAGAGAGTCTTAGTTTGTTTAAGAGTGATCCTTTCATCCCACCAAGAGATCCTCTTCATTCCTCTTCAAGTGCAAGAGAAGAACACAAGGTATCCAAGTAGATACAAAGTGTTGTCATTCCTCTTCAAGTGCAAGAGAAGAACACAAGGTATCCAAGTAGATACAAAGGGTTGTAGTTGTAGGTAGAAGCACTTGTAACATTTGTTACACTCTTGATTGTATCATAGCATACATCAAGATCATTTTTCTTTTGAGAGTTTGTGAGGGAAGATCATTGTGATCTTATAGAGATATTGAATATCTCTAGTAGCCATTTGGCTAATGTGTTGATCAAATTGATCAAAGATAGATAGGGTAGATTGAGTCAAGTGAGGGTTGATCATTGTGATCTTGTCGAGATCTTGGAGATCACTTGAAGCTTGTGGGCTTGTGTGATTGATCAAGAAGATCAAGGGTAGATTGGGTAGATCGAGTCAAGTGGGAGTAGATCATTGTGATCTTATCGAGATCTTGGAGATCTCTTGAAGCCATTGGGCTTGTGTGTATTGATCAACTGGATCAAGGGTAGATCGGGTAGATCGTGGTAGATTGGTGCTAGCTAAGATTAGCACTCGACATTTAGCTTAGTGTCGGAAATTGGATAAGCGACGTGTACGGTTATCTCCACCTGAAGGGAGCTTGTTGATTAGTGAAGTAACTCTCGAGTTGGGTACTCGGGGAGTGGAGTAGGGCGAAGAGGAGCTTCGTGACCGAACCACTATAAATCACCGTGTCCGGTTTGCGCCTTCTTACTTATCTCTTTACTTTCGTTTCAATCTTTATCGCTTTATATTTATATTTGAATTGCATTTATGTTTGTGTGGCTAGTTGCTTATGTTATGTTGATTAAGTATGTGTCATGGTTTGATTGTGCTTGTGTTGTAGTTTACTATATTCATCTCTAGATATTATATGATCATAGTTGACACTTTTCATATTACGTCACACTTGACCGGGTGTTTGATACAAAAAGTTTTTAAGTTTTTTAAATGGAAACGTATTCACTCCCCCTCTACGGTTTCCACAATTGGTACCAGAGCCACGTCGCTCAAATTTTTAAAACAAATGGTTTTCAAAATTGAGTATGATCCATGTATCAAATTACCCATGAAGGTGATAAAATATGAAAAGCATTTACTTGCTTAATACTTACAATTTTTGTTGTTAAGTATACTTTGTCATACTAGCTTGAAAGTTTTCTTAAACCACTAAAAGAATAGAGTTTTTAAGTGTCCGGTCATGTTTTTAGAGCGAGTCATTAAGTCACGCAGTTCTGAATCAGAAAATAGACCACGGTACCACTAAACATAGGACGGTACCGTTATATTTAACGGTACCGTGGGGTATTTAATGGTACCGTGCCTATGTCTGTCAGTTTTCAGTATTGGGTCATCTTCAGAAATTCTTATAAAATCAACCATAAGTCCGTAGGAGTCGTGTTACCTGATCCGTGCTAAATAGTGTATATAAATAATATGCAGACGGATACACGTGAATAAATACAAATCACCCCTTTGTGATTTGGGATACTTGCAAAAACTCACGTTTGTGTGTGTGATTACCAGGTAAGTGATTACCCGGGTCGTTTCCCAACGAGGATGGAATGGACAACCATTAAAGGTTTGAGATAAAAGTGACTGATGATTAGATATGAGATTTTGATTTTTTTAATATTCTAATTAACAAATGAGAAACAAATTCTCAAAAGAAAATAAAGATTAACAAATTATATTTAAAAAACGCAAAACGGGAAATCTAAAAACGGGATAAAAACTAAAATATTAGAAAACTAATCCTACAAGTGCAAAATTATTTTTCTTAAATCCTAAATAATAAAAGAAAATTTTAGAAAAAAGATTTATATTTTTCTGATTTATATATTTTTTATTATGAATTAAAAACTATTAAAACTAATTAAAAGGTTTAAAAATAGTAAATGACTTAGGAAAAATCTGAAAAATTCAGGTTAAGTCTAAAATAATATTTTGAACCTAGGAAAAATAAAATTACAAGTTATCTAAGCCGTAATAAGCAAATGGGCTGAAAAGCAGTTTTGCAAATAAGCTAAAAATAAGCTAAAATTATCCAAAAATTCCCAAAAGCTCAGGAATAGCTCAAACAACTTATTCAAGCATAAAACAACAGATTAAGCACAAATAAGCAAAAGAAATAAGCAGATAAGCAGTAGTACAGTAGTAACAAATTATGAAGTAATATCAGTTTGAGACCCCAATTTGCAGACATATTTTAAGCACTTAATTAAGCTGATAAGGGGAAACTTATGGGGGCAAAATCTTGCTAGTACTACTGGCTACTCTAAAAACCAAAAAGCCCCAAATCTAACAACCCAATTGAACCCTAATTGTCACCTAGATCAGATGGTTTGTCAAACCAAATCTGATGCAGGATTGAATACAGGCTCAGGGCAGGGAAATAGGGGAGTTTGCAGGCTTATTTTAAGCTATTAAATAAGCTCAGAAATGGAATCCAGGCACATAAACAAAAAGCTAGTCATGTAAACTATTTGTAATCAAAAAAATCAAGGCCTCAGCTTATCTAGTTAAGCCACAAATAAGCTGAGATAAACAGTTGGTCTGCTCAGTATATACTGAGTCTGCTAATGCAGAGTTGTGCAGAAGGCACAAATCCAATCCAACTCTTCTGATATGCACTAAATAGTTTGAAAGGACTTTAAAGAAGCCAAGATTAAGGGCCAAATGAGCTTGTGGCTTATTGGAGCTTATTTGGACAGTTGTTGACTTTAAAATACCCACAGTCCACTCAAATCTATAAAAACTATTAAATTAACTTTAAATAACTTAAAAACAACTTAATTAGACTATTTTAAGCAAGATTAAAGATGGGCAAATGGTCAATGAACAGTGAGTATGGGTTTTGACCCGTTTGACCCAATGAACCAAACACCCCTTTTTGAGGGTCTGTGTTGGTTTTTCACACAAAAACAGATGTTTTAAACTAAAACTTGAAAGGACCAACTTTAATTAAGCTAAGTTAAGTGCTGAAAAGCAGGTTTTAACATAAATTAAGCACTGAGATAATCTACTCTAGTTATAAGCTATTTTTGGCTTTTTATGTGTTTTTTAAGTAAAGTAAAACAAATGCTATTTAAGACTGATTAAAACAGATGAAATACAATAAAGAGCTAGTGATAAGCAGTAAATTATAATAATAAGCTAAAATAAGCTATAGTACAGTAAAATGGAAATAATGCAAAATTATGAGAAAATAAGCTTACAACTGAATTGGAATATGAAACAAGGGAAAGTGATCAGGAGTAAACCTAGCTTGTCAGAACCAAGCTTTAAACCCAAGTAAGCCTTCCAGAACAGCTTATTCACAACACAACTGCTTATTTTGACTTTTCCTTGACTTTTATGATTTTCTTAGAAACAGAACAAGTGAGCAACAATAAACTCTTAATAAGCTGTCACAGGCTTATAAGAGCTTATCTAACAATAAATAAAAGCTTTTGAACTTAAGCAACAACTGATTCGAATTAAGCAGGTTAACATCAAATTTGAACTTCTATTAAACTTGAAATGGTACAAGGTTTTTGAAACTGAGATTGAAACTGAAATGAAAATTACAAGAACATGAGATGATTACAACTAAAAGCTTATGCTAATTTTTTATTTAAAAACAAGTTACACTACGAAAGGTCTAAAACTAGTGACAACTCTTTCTTCTGAGACTTCTGGTCTTTATATAGCAATCCCAAAAGCTTCCTCTCTCCTTCCTGAGCAAATTCCACCACTTGGATAGCTTTGAATCAATCCCAATCGTTAATTTTACTTTTGGCGGGAAAAACTGATGTGAGTGGATAACACCACTTGGTCTGGTAACTTGGGGGGGAGGAAGATGCATTGAATGCGTTTTGGTTTGTTAGGTGAGTGGGATAGGAGGAGGTGGTGGTGTCAGGAAGATACGGTGGGTGGAGATGGTGGTATTGGTTTGGCGGTAAAGGAAGAAGGGATAAGAGTTTTACCGAAGTCAAACTCTGGTATTAGCTAAGGGTGTGGGTCGGGTTTATTTCTTTTGGGCTTGGGTTTAGTTTATTTTTGGTGTAGGTTGGGTTAAGTAACTGGGTTTAGTAACTGGGTTTAGTTATTTAGGATTTAAATTGGATTTTAGGTAAACCTTAGGGACCATTGTTGTACCATGCTGAAAATCCAAGGACCAAAATTGCCAAAAGTGAATATTAATTCTAGGGACCATTTGTGTTATTTTGGGATTTTGGGGGTTGACTTTGACTCCGTCTTTGACTTTCGTCTTCACTTGATCAAATGCACAATTATTACCGAGTCAATCCAAAAATGTTTGTTTTCGTCCCGTTTTTAATCCTTTTGCACATGAAACAGATAAAACCACAATTCAAAGATATTTTCTGTATTTTGAAGCATTTCTTAGTGTTTTTAAATGTTTTTGCAGTTCAGATGGGACAAAAATGATGAGTATTTACACACTCATCAATCCCCCACACTAAACTATTGCTAGTCCCTAGCAATACTTTTTGAAAATTTAATGGATTTTACGTCGCTTTACCAAAAGCCATTACTTCTGGAGTAGCCAATGTTTTAGTATGATACTTTGGTACATTAATAACCAAATGATTTTGAGCAAACCATCAGCTGTCAACGGATTTGTTTTATCTTTATCAAAAGCCGTTTGCTTCTGGACTAGCCAACTCTTAGATAAAATACAGTTATTATCTTGGTGAGCTGATTACCAATTATGGTTTTCCAATGCCTTTACCACAAGCCATAACCTTGCGGGCTAGCCAACTCTTCACTTATAAAGATATGGGGAGTTGAATACCATATAATTTTTGGCAAATTGTAAGCCATAAACGGATTTAAGATATCTTTACCAAGAGCCGTTTGCTCTCGGATTAGCCAGTCCTTATGTGGGTTAAACACGGTGGACTGATAACCATTTGCTGTGTAAGTGCAAAGCACTTCCACCAAATGAAAAAAAAAATATTAAAATTTTGGCCAAAACTGGGGTATTAGGGCACTAGAAAGTACAATGTGACAAAATTCGAGAGAATACCCCCCCACACTTAGAATTGAATATTGCCCTCAATATTCAAAGCACCGGCTATTATGCCGAGACTTAGAACGTAAAAAGGGAACACTACTAGCTAAGAGAGGGAACCAAAACTTTTTATTTATAAATATACACACATTTTTTATTTTATTTTATTATTATCATATATATATCAGCAAGGGCAACTCCCCCATACTTAGGTGGTAGAACAGAGAAAGAAGACAGAAATATGGGTGAAAACCCATATGGTGTGCTAATATTTTTGTTCACCGAGTCACTTAGCTTGACTCGACCCCGCATTCATTGGTTCATGGGGAAGCAAGTGGAAGAAACAATCTCCATCGGACTTTCATTCAATATGTTTAGATAAACATTGAGTTTCTTGAAAGTTCCACTCCGATGAGATATATGCCCGGCTCACAAAGAATGGTAAATGGAAATGCTGGGGTCAAAGATAGTATCCTCACTCCCGAAAGAGTGAAGAACAGGAGATGTCATCGTGTAGGTGAAGAAAAGAAAGAAAGTCATGATAAAAATCATGACAAGATATTCATCCTCAAAAGGAGAATTCATGATTTCCACATCATGAATCTCATTATTTAAGCTCGGCTGATCAAGACATATTCTGGGTGGGAGGGATGGGATTTTGATATCAAGCAAATTCTCAGTGTTGAGAATATTTCCCTCCGGGACATAAAGATAATCTTTGTCAAGATCAAAGTAGAAGTTATCATACTCCGGCGGAGATATGATATGAGTGAGTTCATCGGAGAACTCCTCGAAGGCAAATGATTCATATTCGGGGAGAGAAATATGAGAATGAGAAGTGGCTCTGCCACTAGTCTTCTCTCCCATATGATCAAAATGGAAGGCCTCAAATTCCGGTATAGAGTCATCGGAAAACAGGTCACTATCCTTTATGGGGATAGGAGATGAAATGGATTTTTTTATTGAAAGCCTCGATTTTAGAAATGAGAAGATTAACATTTAATAATGTTTCACGAAGAGTTTCGTCTTTGATTATTTCTTCATCATTCTCTTCTTCTAAGCTGAAAAGCTCAGAAGGTAATTCCTCCATATAAATGATGTCTCCACATGATAAAGTATCGTCATTAGTGGAATCGGAGAACATCTCAACATGATCTTTTGAAAAATCAAGAAGAGGAGGGATATCACACATTTGATCAAAAATTCCCCGTGACTCACTTGGGATTGGGACAAGGTTCTCAGCACTAGACTTTATGAATTCGTCCGATTCCTTTTCAGGAACAGTGCTAAGATGCTCGTCTCCCATAATAAGAGAATTAGTGGGAACTTTGGGTGCGATAACAACTGACTGAGGGAGTTGAGAAGGACTAGCATACATGGGTTTTACAAATTCCATTTGTTCTTCTGCTAGTAATTCCATCATGCTCTTTTCTCCCTGAAAATTCATGGAAGGAGTCTCAACTGATGAACTTGATGAATCATCAACAAAGATATCTTCATCATCACTGTCATCAGGAATGAAACAAAATCGAGAGCTAGATTTGGCTGCTTTTTCTTTTGCAATTGTTTCCCTAACAGATTTTTCAAAGGCATCTTGGGAATTTATTTTAGCAGCCTGCTCTTCAGCTAACAATTCTTCCATGGATTTCTCATGAGGATTTTCTTGGGCATTTTTAACAGCCGAATCATTAAGTGTATCCACAAAATTTTTAAGTTTTTGTAATACATCTTCGAAAGATTCTTCAAGAGGAGATGGCTGAGGTTGAATCATTTGATACTGTGGAGGTTGGTCCTGACAAGAATAATCAAAATTGTTACAAGGACTGTGCTCATAGACAAGCGGGTTCCTCGTTTGACAATCAGAATCATAATGCGGACCTCCACAGTACTCACAACAATACATTTGCTGTGACTGATTCGTGGAAGTACATGGATATTGGTCATAACCAAGATTTTGACTGTTACAAGAAACATGCTCATAGACAAGCATGTTATTTGTTTGACACTCAAAACTTTGGTGAGGACCTCCACAATACTCACAAAGATCATTTGGCATATTTTGAAATGATGTGTCATCGCAGTTTTGATAGCACGGTTCTTGCCAAAATGAATTTTGAGGAGGGGAGCTGAAATCGTTTTGGAAATTTGTAAGCGTATTTTTGATTTCAGAAGTGCAACACGTGCAAAGTCCATGAATATACCCACATCCTTTGCAAAAGCATCGTTCACAAAGTGATTTATCCCCCAACGGATCTCTACAAATAAGGCAATTTGGCAGATAGAGTGAAGATGGCTGGGGTTGTGGAGGGTGTTCGGAAAAAGAATCCGGAGGTGGGACAAGTGGTGTGCTCTGAGAGCTAGGAATTTTCACTACTTCCGTTATGGTCTCTAGTTCTTGTTCTTGATAAACGTGAAGATTAGGCAAGTTGTTCCTTTTAGCCACCGCTTTAAACTCAGTACGTTTGCTTGACAAACTTTTAACCGTAAATCGTGAAAGGTTAGGATCGATTCTTGACGGTTTGTCACTAATAGCATGTATCTCGGGCTGTGAAGGGTAGTCAGAAGAACTTTGAGAATCATTGATGGAATTAAGCTCTCTTTCGAGGGCTACTTCACACCAATAACAAGATCCTTTTGGTGCATGATTTCCACACCGCTCACACTTACACTTTGAACAACGAAGGCTGTCAATCAATGGGCTTTTACAATCAAAACATTTGTAGCCGAGTGACGCCATAGAAGAAAGGTATAAGAAGTTTAGAATCAAATGGATAGAGGGTAAAGGGATAAAGAATCAAAAAGGGTAAGAGGGTAAAGATGAATATTTTTGAGTTTTTGGTTTTTCAATTTTTTGGATTTTCAACAATTTAATTAAAACAAGATCGAAGCAAAACACAAGGAACTTAAACCTTAAATCAACAAGCGTACGGTAGCTCTCTGACTGAAAAACGCACAGAGTGGCGGAGAAGCAAAGGTGGGCAATAAATGCTCCTTAAAAACCCGTTTCTTTCAGTTCGACAATTTAATGTCAAACTATCCTTAAACCTCCGTTATAGTTTGTTTATCAATCAAAGGTGAGCCGAATTCGCAAGCGACACAAAGGCAAGTTTTTATCTTTGGTTTGGGAACTTATTATGATAATACCCAAGTTGAGGAATATTATATTAATTTTGCTTTTATCTTTTATTTTACAATAAAACAGAAAATGCTTTTGGGTTTTTGTTTTGTTTTTTTTTTTTATATGATATTATATATATATAAAAGAAAAGGAAAATATTTTTGTATTTTATATGGTTTATGGGAAATAGGAACTTCACAAGGAAGGATCTCAAATCACTAATCGCTTAAAACTTTAAACAATATTGTCGCAACACAACCTCCCCGGCAGCGGCGCCAAAATTTGATCCGTGCTAAATAGTGTATATAAATAATATGCAGACGGATACACTTGAATAAATACAAATCACCCCTTTGTGATTTGGGATACTTGCAAAAACTGACGTTTGTGTGTGTGATTACCAGGTAAGTGATTACCCGGGTCGTTTCCCAACGAGGATGGAATGGACAACCGTTAAAGGTTTGAGATAAAAGTGACTGATGATTAGATATGAGATTTTGATTTTTTTAATATTCTAATTAACAAATGAGAAACAAATTCTCAAAAGAAAATAAAGATTAACAAATTATATTTAAAAAACGCAAAACGGGAAATCTAAAAACGGGATAAAAACTGAAATATTAGAAAACTAATCCTACAAGTGCAAAATTATTTTTCTTAAATCCTAAATAATAAAAGAAAATTTTAGAAAAAAGATTTATATTTTTCTGATTTATATATTTTTTATTATGAATTAAAAACTATTAAAACTAATTAAAAGGTTTAAAAATAGTAAATGACTTAGGAAAAATCTAAAAAATTCAGGTTAAGTCTAAAATAATATTCTGAACCTAGGAAAAATAAAATTACAAGTTGTCTAAGCCCTAATAAGCAAATGGGCTGAAAAGCAGTTTTGCAAATAAGCTAAAAATAAGCTAAAATTATCCAAAAATTCCCAAAAGCTCAGGAATAGCTCAAACAACTTATTAAAGCATAAAACAACAGATTAAGCACAAATAAGCAAAAGAAATAAGTAGATAAGCAGTAGTACAGTAGTAACAAATTATGCAGTAATATCAGTTTGAGACCCCAATTTGCAGACAGATTTTAAGCACTTAATTAAGCTGATAAAGGGAAACTTATGGGGGCAAAATCTTGCTAGTACTACTGGCTACTCTAAAAACCAAAAAGCCCCAAATCTAACAACCCAATTGAACCCTAATTGTCACCTAGATCAGATGGTTTGTCAAACCAAATCTGATGCAGGATTGAATACAGGCTCAGGGCAGGGAAATGGGGGAGTTTGCAGGCTTATTTTAAGCTATTAAATAAGCTCAGAAATGGAATCCAGGCACAGAAACTAAAAGCTAGTCATGTAAACTATTTGTAATCAAAAAAATCAAGGCCTCAGCTTATCTAGTTAAGCCACAAATAAGCTGAGATAAACAGTTGGTCTGCTCAGTATATACTGAGTCTGCTAATGCAGAGTTGTGCAGAAGGCACAAATCCAATCCAACTCTTCTGATATGCACTAAATAGTTTGAAAGGACTTTAAAGAAGCCAAGATTAAGGGCCAAATGAGCTTGTGGCTTATTGGAGCTTATTTGGACAGTTGTGGACTTTAAAATACCCACAGTCCACTCAAATCTATAAAAACTATTAAATTAACTTTAAATAACTTAAAAACAACTTAATTAGACTATTTTAAGCAAGATTAAAGATGGGCAAATGGTCAATGAACAGTGAGTATGGGTTTTGACCCGTTTGACCCAATGAACCAAACACCCCTTTTTTAGGGTCTGTGTTGGTTTTTCACACAAAAACAGATGTTTTAAACTAAAACTTGAAAAGACCAACTTTAATTAAGCTAAGTTAAGTGCTGAAAAGCAGGTTTTAACATAAATTAAGCACTGAGATAATCTACTCTAGTTATAAGCTATTTTTGGCTTTTTATGTGTTTTTTAAGTAAAGTAAAACAAATGCTATTTAAGACTGATTAAAACAGATGAAATACAATAAAGAGCTAGTGATAAGCAGTAAATTATAATAATAAGCTAAAATAAGCTATAGTACAGTAAAATGGAAATAATGCAAAATTATGAGAAAATAAGCTTACAACTGAATTGGAATATGAAACAAGGGAAAGTGATCAGGAGTAAACCTAGCTTGTCAGAACCAAGCTTTAAACCCAAGTAAGCCTTCCAGAACAGCTTATTCACAACACAACTGCTTATTTTGACTTTTCCTTGACTTTTATGATTTTCTTAGAAACAGAACAAGTGAGCAACAATAAACTCTTAATAAGCTGTCACAGGCTTATAAGAGCTTATCTAACAATAAATAAAAGCTTTTGAACTTAAGCAACAACTGATTCGAATTAATCAGGTTAACATCAAATTTGAACTTCTATTAAACTTGAAATGGTACAAGGTTTTTGAAGCTGAGATTGAAACTGAAATGAAAATTACAAGAACATGAGATGATTACAACTAAAAGCTTATGCTAATTTTTTATTTAAAAACAAGTTACACTACGAAAGGTCTAAAACTAGTGACAACTCTTTCTTCTGAGACTTCTGGTCTTTATATAGCAATCCCAAAAGCTTCCTCTCTCCTTCCTGAGCAAATCCCACCACTTGGATAGCTTTGAATCAATCCCAATCGTTAATTTTACTTTTGGCGGGAAAAACTGATGTGAGTGGATAACACCACTTGGTCTGGTAACTTGGGGGGGAGGAAGACGCATTGAATGCGTTTTGGTTTGTTAGGTGAGTGGGATAGGAGGAGGTGGTGGTGTCAAGAAGATACGGTGGGTGGAGATGGTGGTATTGGTTTGGCGGTAAAGGAAGAAGGGATAAGAGTTTTACCGAAGTCAAACTCTGGTATTAGCTAAGGGTGTGGGTCGGGTTTATTTCTTTTGGGCTTGGGTTTAGTTTATTTTTGGTGTGGGCTGGGTTAAGTAACTGGGTTTAGTTATTTAGGATTTAAATTGGATTTTAGGTAAACCTTAGGGACCATTGTTGTACCATGCTGAAAATCCAAGGACCAAAATTGCCAAAAGTGAAAATTAATTTCAGGGACCATTTGTGTTATTTTGGGATTTTGGGGGTTGACTTTGACTCCGTCTTTGACTTTCGTCTTCGCTAGATCAAATGCACAATTATTACCGAGTCAATCCAAAAATGTTCGTTTTCGTCCCGTTTTTAATCCTTTTGCACATGAAACAGATAAAACCACAATTCAAAGATATTTTCTTTAATTTGAAGCATTTCTTAGTGTTTTTAAATGTTTTTGCAGTTCAGATGGGACAAAAATGATGAGTATTTACACACTCATCATTACCCATCATTTTAAACAATGTTGAGTCTACTTTCATTTGAAAAATACTTTTATGAATTAGTTCTAAATGAAAGTATGTTAAACTCCTTGATTTTCAACTAAAAGTCTTTTTGGTTTTGCAGTTTGCATAAATTTTTGGTTAAACTAAAAGAGGGCGTTTCAACTCTTGAACCTTGACGTGTTCACAAAGTGATTTGGTAAAAATCTTTGAAATGGGGAGGAAACCAATTCATTGTCAAATAAAATCAAGCTAAGTATACATTGTTATACTTAATACACAAAATGACGATAAGTATTTTTGTGTGTTAACCTAAATGGCTATTTGTTTTTATTTGTGTATTAGTATTGTTAGTTAATATTTTTGTATCACTGGTACAGAATGTGGATTTAGTCACACATGCTGTTTTTCGAACAGCCACACAGTCGCTTTTTTATGTGACTAAATGTACCAGAATAAAGTAAACAGTCACACTTGATCCGACTTGTGTGACCATTTCGGAATTACATCTGAGGCTACAGCCACACATTTGAATATTTTCGTGACTATACGTATCTGGTAAAAAAAAATTGATTTTTTAGTCACTTATAATTTGGGACGTGTGACGGATACAAATACGGTTGAAACATTAGTCACACTATATATATACATATGTGACAAATATATGTCACGCAATTGAAAAGTGTGACCAAAATCCATATATGGTCACACGAAGTAATTGTGTATGTGGCTAAATCATATACTCAAGTTTTTCACACATTATTTAAGCGTGACTGCTAGTTTTTGTTGAAAATTTAGCCACATATGAATTTGAAATGTGTGACAACTGAAAAGTAAGTTTGAAGCATAGTCACGATATGCATTTAAAAGTGATAAATATATGTCACACACTTGAACAGTGTGACCAAATGTCATATATGGTCACACTAAACCATAGGCATACATGATTAAGTGTGACCATAATTCGATACAAATGGTCACGTAAGTTAATATGTGTGTCTAAAGTTAAGTGTGTGTTTGCCTGCCTATTCCTAATGTGTATGGTCACATTTAATTGTAGCACAATCATGTGACTATAGGCTATACAATAGTCACACCATATCACAAATGTGCATCTAAATTATGTTTATGGTCACATTATAAGGGTAATATATGTGACCAATACATTGAAAATAGTCACACTGTGAAATATTCATGTGACTAATATGTATAGCAAAATGTGAACTCAGTTATCATTAACCTTGATATTAGTCACATTGGGTGTTTGTGTGACTAAATTCAAGATGTTACTGATGAAGCGAAAAGTGTACCACTTTTAGGGGGTCATTTAAGCCCTAAATCGTATTTATTTGATCAAATATTGCCCTAAATCGTTCCTTTTGTCATTTTAGGTACTTTGGAGAAGAAATCTGGAAAAGGAAGCATTTTGGACGTTTTTGGAGCATAAAAGTGAAGAAAACGACAAAGTCTCCAAAACTGCTGGAAAAGTACACGTGACGGCGTCAAGGATTGCTCCTGACAGCGTCACGGCTTGGCAAAAGAGGTGGATATGAAAAATACACATGACGCGCCAGAAAGTTTTACAAAGGAAGTCAGACGGCGTCACCCTTTAAGGTGATCAAGGCCGTCACGGTTTAAGTTAAAGAGAGACGGCGTCAAGCACAATTGTGATGGCGTCAACCCTTGACGCGCCAGAGTGGATTTTGGAGGATTAAAGAGGGATGGCGTCAGGAAGACCATCCGGGAACCCTAGCCGCGGCGAGGTGACGGCGTCACCTCCTACAACGTGACGCCGTCAGCCCCTAAATTCTATATATAGTTTTGCAATTTTTAGTCATTAGTGTGCAACTTTGTGAGGAGAAACCCTAAGACGAATTTTCTGCCATTTTTAAGGGTTTTATACCCTTGGATCTCCCATGTTTAATTGAAGATAAGTAATCATTTAATCATTCAATATGTCTATGTGTTGTTTGATTATATCTTGTTCTTGTCTTTTAATTAACATGCTAGGCTAGATTTATCTTGTGTTTGCTTAGATCTAATGAAACCTAACTATTGATTATTGGTTGTTGGTGTATTATTAATTGTATTGGATGATTGTTTATCGATGTTAGGCTTAAGAAAACTGGCTAACCTCCTATACGGTAACTTGCTTGAACGTCTTAAGAAACATGAACCAATGCGTACTAAGGTTTTTATGGTTGTATTTAATGCATGAGCGAATTCTAGTGATCCCATGTTAGGAGCTTCTTAGCCGGCTCGACATAGGAGTGAAGTAGGAGCTTATAGAGTTGGGGAAGTACGTACGCCACCCCACGATTGGTATTAAGGAATACACCCGTCATCCACGCAATTAATACACACTAATCAACCGGTAAAAGATAGTTAGGGAGTAAGGAAATCTAAGTAAACACATTTCTCCCCATATAAGTTCCACGACCTTTTCATTTTCAGTTATTTTATTTTATTTGCAATTGTAGTTATTTGGGTTAGTTGACTAGCAACTAATTCCGCCCACTCCTTCAAACCCGAGATTTTACTTGCTTTCATAAAAAAAATATAAAAATACAAAAAGAATCTTCCCTCACCCTTAGACCTATTAGAGTAGTTTTTCAATCCTAACGACACTATTCCCCTAGAGAACGATCAATCCCCCGGTACTTGCCACTACACTATACTACATCGGTCAGGTACACTGCCTGGTGGGGATTGCAAGCCTCTTAAGATCCCTCGAGAGGTAAAACCTGTTGTAAGGTCGCAAAACCACGCATCAAGTTTTTGGCGCTGCTGCCGGGGAATAGTTATTGTTTAGGTTGAATTTTTATTTTATTAGGTCTACTCACTAGATTCCTTTCTAGTGAGATTTTTATTTTATTTTTCTAGGTTTTCTTTAGTCTATTTTTTTCTTCGTTCTTTGTTCGTAACCATTACCATCCGACATCATGGAAGGTGGTAACATCCTTGATCCCAACAACCCACCACCACAACAACACCCACCTCCTAGAGCCCGTACCTTAGGAGACTACTCCCGTCCTAGCCACCATGGCTATCGAAACACCATTGAGCTCACTCAAGGAGCCAATGTCACTCCCTTGCGATCCGACACCATCCGGTTGGTGCAAAGCGGATGCGCATTCCATGGACTTCGTTCCGAAGATCCTAATCAACATCTCAAGGACTTTCTCAAAATCGTTGATTCCATAGACCTTGATGTTGCCACTCGAGAGACGACCCGACTACGTCTCTTTCAATTCTCTCTGCGGGACCAAGCTAGTCAATGGCTAAAGCGTCTACCCGCAGGATCCATCACCTCTTGGGATGATCTCACCACTCATTTCCTCGCTCAGTTTTTCCCACCAGGAAGAACTACCAAGCTAAGGAATGATATCTTGATGTTCCAACAACGTCAAGGCGAAACCCTCTACGAGGCATGGACTCGATTCAAGGACTTACTCTAAAAAGTCCCTCACTATGGCATAGAACTTTGGCTCCAAGTCCAAATCTTCTATGACCATATCAATCTCTCCACGAGGCAAACCATTGACCAATCGGCCGGTGGTAAGCTACGTGATCTAAGTGCGGAACAATCATGGGCTCTCCTGGAAGATCATGCTCTTTATGACAAAGAAAGTTGGAGTGATCCCCGTGATTTGAATAAAACGGTCAAGGCAATATCTTTGCCTTCGAACAATTCAAGCACTTCCGACCGTAGGATCATAGAACTTGAAGACCAAGTCAAGTTTCTTATGAAATCCTACGAGGCTCCTAAACCTTCAAGCCAAGTGAACAAAATCACTTCTTCATGTGAATTATGTAGTGGTCCCCACGACACTCGTGATTGCATGGAACTCCCCGAACAAGCTTTTGCGGACTACGCATCCTCGCGTACCGACGGAGCGGGAGACAAGTGGTACACTTTCAAACCCGAGCCAAACCCCTACGGTGATTCATACAACCCCTCATGGAAAAATCACCCAAACCCTAGGTGGAAACAAAACCAAAACGCACAACAAACCAATTCTTCCAACCCACCTAATCGTTTCCAATCAAGCGGTTCCCCTCGAACCGTACTTTCAATAACAATCCTTCCAACAATTATGGTAGTACCAATAACTTTGAAGGATTGATGTCCCAATTTATGGCATCTCAAGAAGCTCGTTTGGCCAAGTTTGAATCCGAATTCAATCAACAACAAACGGAGATGACCAATAAAATTGACAACTTATTGAAAGCCCTCAATAACCAAGTGCTATCACCTCCACATAAGGACGCTAGGAACACAAATAGCGGACCCCAAGTAAAAGACCCCTCTTCATCCAAACACGTCCACTTCGTCAACATTGTCACTATTAAACCAATTGATAGGAATGAGGATAATAGTGAACCTGAGGATGAGGCTAAGAAAGTCGAGGTTGATAAAGAAGTTAGGAAAAGTGAGATTGAAGAAGTAGATGATGATGAGGACTACTTCAATAGGCTACCCGCTAAGGAAGAGCGCGCATATCATACAGACTTATTCGATGACCCCGAGACACCATACTTCCTAGGTAGACCAATTATAAAAATAGGCGACCCTTCTAATATCAACATACCATGCAACATCGGACATTTGCATGTGTGGAAAGCTTACATCGACCTTAGATCGCCCATAAACATCATGACTAGAGCCCACTACAACTTAATAATGAAAAATCAACTTGGGTATAGGATGTTCCCTGATAAGGGTTGGATGAGTAACTTCACGGGAAGAGTTAAGGGATTACCGGTTTATGTAGGAAACTTCACCTATGTCACCGACTTTGTAATTGTAGAAGATATCCGCCCAATAGTTGATGCATGCTTAACTCAAGTAGTTTTTGAAAAACCATTTGTTGAGGTCTCTAGAATGACTTATGAACCTTCCTTAGGGATAGTTAGATTTAAGGATGAGACCGATGAGGTAAACTACCAAATGCCATATAAGATAGAGCAATTCCAACACTTGTCAAATGTTGAGAAGGAGCTTAAGCAAGCGGTCTACTATAGGAATGATGAAGATAGAAGTAAAGGAGTAGACTATGTTATGGAAAGGATATCCTGTTTCTACAAGGATTGTCTGAAATTAGGACCAGAATATAAAACCGGACATGAGAATGGTCTAGAAACCGTGACCAATGATGGAATCACGTAATGTACGTGACTTTGAGTCTAGCTACAAGACTCCTTAATAAAGAAAAGCGCTTCTTGGGAGGCAACCCAAGCTTTATTTGCTTTGTGTGTTTATTTGTTTGGTTGTTGGATTTTATTTGCTTCCGTATGTATGTTTAATTTTTATTATTATTGATTCATGTTCAAAACTAAATTGTGAAAATGCTTTATCTTGTTTTTAACTTCGTCTTAACTACATATAAAGGTATTTTGCAAAAGATAAGTGTAAGGGAAATCCAAATCGGTTTATTAGAACAAATGAACATGAATCATAACAATATTAAATTAACATACATATTAGTAATTGTTTGAGTCAAATGCTTGTATCGAGTCATAATGATGTTTTGCAGGAATTCCAGGAAGTAAGGTATAGGTTTTTCCAGAAATTTTCCGGAAATTTAACATGAGAATTCTGTCAGATCATTTCTGACGGCGTCAGGCATTACAACCTGACGGCGTCAGGTTTTAATTTTCTGAAATTTTTGAAAGTTTTGTTTTTCTACCGGAATCATAAAAAGTTTTTATTAAATCTATAACTTATAAACTCCAGGAATCTGCAAAATAATCATTCCACAAGCATTATATCCTTATATAGATTTATCCCGCCGTTGTTATGCAGGTTTTCGTGTTTGTTTTCTCAGGTTTAACAGGTTATTTTGGACAAGGAGATGTATGTGGAATCTAGCTTTTGGCGATGCTTTAGTCTTGGAGCTTCTACATTCTCTTGGAAGAAGATCTAACCATGTTACCCCTTTATCCACCGAACGAATCAGGGGAGTATTTGATTTCATTCTTTTACCTTATTACTTTTACATCTTGTTATTTGAACATTGGGGACAATGTTCATCTTAAGTGTAAGGGGGAGGGGGGGTAAAATACGATACTTTAGAGAATGCTATTACGCTTGATTTTTGTCTGTTTAATGGTAGATGTGTAATAAAACTGAGAGAAATACCTGTTAAGGCAATTTTAGTGCCAAATTTAAAATTTTTTACAACATATAGGAGTGAAACTTTGATCTTAATGAGCGTCTCATGGATAGGAGTTATATGACTAGCACAAAACCGTACCACAAAAAAAATTTTCACCCTCAAATATGTGAGGTTCGCCCCTAGAATTGGTAGGAAAAGCATTTATGCTATGATGTATGTACCGGTAGCACTTAGATTCTAGAACTTGCGTTAGGACCATTCCGAGGCCACAAGTGAGACTACATTCATGTAGTTAGATTTACTACATGATAAGAGGCATTAGGATTAACCCATTGTTTTACACCTGTGTTTTTGTTATAATTACATTGGCTACATTGGTCAAGTAATTCTCCCACACCCTTTGTGTTGTACTCATTTTTAGTACACGATACCCCTAGTACACCCCTCAGAGCCTATCTTTTCGTTTCTAACTTTAAGCATTTTACTTAATGGAAGAATTTGTTTACACCCCACTTAAATGTACACCCAAATCGCCTTAGCCTACCTTGTATGCACTCATCTTTAGTGCATTATTGTTACAACATTTGTTTAAACCCCAAGTTAACTATCTAATTGATTACATGGTTGCTAAGTCGAGTCATATCCTTGTACATATTGTTTTGGGACGATTGGGACTCATGGGTAAAGTACTAGTGTAATGGAGTAATGGGGAAGAACAACATTATTACCCCCATATGTGCTAAATATTTTAAAAAGTACTCCAAGTGTGTCGATTATCTTAATTCGAGTCATTAGAATAGTTATTTGTAAAGTTATGTAAAAGTTCAAGTGTAAGGGGGATACAACCCCCCTACGATGTATTATTTTGGATGGTAGGGCAAGAGTGTATGAAAAAAAAAATCGAAAAAATCAAGAAAAATACAAAAAAATGAGAAAAAGAAAAGTAGAAAAAAACATACGGACTACCATCCCGTTTCATTTTATGTTTTTGTTATTTTGTTTTTAGCTTAAGTCGAGTCTAGTCTTGGCTTAGCAACGCCATATTGTACATGTAATTAATCAAGATCTTTAACTCGCCACCAGTAAAATATCCCTTATCCAACAAATCCGTGTTTATCATATCCCTACACCTAACGTTATAACCCGTTTAAAAGCCCTCTTTGTTAGTTTATCTTAGGTGCTTACGCCTAGTGGAGGAGGTTTTTGATCCTTTCCCAAGCCTATGGTAATCTATTTGCTATGACAGGTAGTGAGAGATATTATCCATTTTCATTTATGAGATATACTTTTATGACACCTGAGAGATGTGAGTATCTAAACACTACTTGTGAGGTGCTAGTTTGTAATCTCCGTGCTTATTATGATTAAAGTGGAACGACTATTTGTTGTAATTACTTTTATATTAGCGTTAAATGACCCCTAACTTGTATTTTGATTAGAATAAAAGCGCATTTGCTTGAGGACAAGCAAATCTCAAGTGTAAGGGTATTTGATGAAGCGAAAAGTGTACCGCTTTTAGGGGGTCATTTAAGCCCTAAATCGTATTTATTTGATCAAATATTGCCCTAAATCGTTCCTTTTGTCATTTTAGGTACTTTGGAGAAGAAATCTGGAAAAGGAAGCATTTTGGACGTTTTTGGAGCATAAAAGTGAAGAAAACAACAAAGTCTCCAAAACTGCTGGAAAAGTACACGTGACGGCGTCAAGGATTGCTCCTGACGGCGTCACGGCTTGGCAAAAGAGGTGGATATGACAAATACACATGACGCGCCAGAAAGTTTTACAAAGGAAGTCAGACGGCGTCACCCTTTAAGGTGATCAAGGCCATCACGGTTTAAGTTAAAGAGAGACGGCGTCAAGCACAATTGTGACGGCGTCAACCCTTGACGCGCCAGAGTGGAGTTTGGAGGATTAAAGAGGGATGGCGTCAGGAAGACCATCCGGGAACCCTAGCCGCGGCGAGGTGACGGCGTCACCTCCTACAACGTGACGCTATCAGTCCCTAAATTCTATATATAGTTTTGCAATTTTTAGTCATTAGTGTGCAACTTTGTGAGGAGAAACCCTAAGACGAATTTTCTGCCATTTTTAAGGGTTTTATACCCTTGGATCTCCCATGTTTAATTGAAGATAAGTAATCATTTAATCATTCAATATGTCTATGTGTTGTTTGATTATATCTTGTTCTTGTCTTTTAATTAACATGCTAGGCTAGATTTATCTTGTGTTTGCTTAGATCTAATGAAACCTAACTATTGATTATTGGTTGTTGGTGTGTTATTAATTGTATTGGATGATTGTTTATCGATGTTAGGCTTAAGAAAACTGGCTAACCTCCTATACGGTAACTTGCTTGAACATCTTAAGAAACATGAACCAATGCGTACTAAGGTTTTTATGGTTGTATTTAATGCATGAGCGAATTCTAGTGATCCCATGTTAGGAGCTTCTTAGCCGGCTCGACATAGGAGTGAAGTAGGAGCTTATAGAGTTGGGGAAGTACGTACGCCACCCCACGATTGGTATTAAGGAATACACCCGTCATCCACGCAATTAATACACACTAATCAACCGGTAAAAGATAGTTAGGGAGTAAGGAAATCTAAGTAAACACATTTCTCCCCATATAAGTTCCACGCCCTTTTCATTTTCAGTTATTTTATTTTATTTGCAATTGTAGTTATTTGGGTTAGTTGACTAGCAACTAATTCCGCCCACTCCTTCAAACCCGAGATTTTACTTGCTTTCATAAAAAATATAAAAATACAAAAAGAATCTTCCCTCACCCTTAGACCAATTAGAGTAGTTTTTCAATCCTAACGACACTATTCCCCTAGAGAACAATCAATCCCCCGGTACTTGCCACTACACTATACTACATCGGTCAGGTACACTGCCTGGTGGGGATTGCAAGCCTCTTGAGATCCCTCGAGAGGTAAAACCTGTTGTAAGGTCGCAAAACCACACATCAGTTACATATGGTCACATGAAGTATTTATTTAGGTGTCTAAATCATAGAGTCATATTTTGAGTTCAGACTGTTAGTCATGACTCTTCATTTAATTTGCCCCATTACAATGCTGGGATTTTATAGTCTATCTAGTTTAATGTAGTAGTATGTAAGTATGTTACTTGCCCCTAGGAACCAGATTACTTGACTTTCTAAAGTTGATTTTCAACTTTATAATGAAGTAAGATGTTACTAAAGTGCCTGCAAGTGCATATACATGATAAATGAAAACTGCAAATACAATAAAGCTTGACTGCAAGTGGATATATAACAGTGAAAACCGCAAAAAATTTCATTGCCATCTAAAAGCTTGACTTTTTTGAGTCAAAATCCATTACAACAGGCTAAATTACAGGAACAACTATTTAATACTAAAACAGCTATTCATCTAACAGTATTAACTTAACAATACCAGCAGTAACCTTGCACTTAGCCTTGAGCAGCATTCTTAACTTCAACCAGCAGCCTTAACAGTTACACTAGCAGTCTTAACTTGTTGCATGACATGCTTCACTTGGATTTTCGTATAACAATACCTTCAATGTCGGTTCGATAGTAGTCACTTCGTGATTCCTTGCCCAAGTCTTCTTTATATACACGTGGCAATACGTTTTCATTTTCCTCATGAATGACTGTACTAAACTCCTCATCGACTTCGTCATATGTATCTTTGTAATTCTTGGTAGGTGTTTTAAAGACAATGGACAAATTTTTTGTACCTGGTCTTTCACATAAAACACTTGTGTTGCTTGTGATGCTAATATGAACGGATCATCCTTGTGGCCGAAAGTATTCAGGTCTACAAACGTATAACCAAGAGTATCGTGTTTGACCCCATGAGTTTTGCGATTAACCCAATCACATTTGAAAAGAGGAATTTGCCTGAAACGGTAATCTAGTACCCATATCTCTTGTAAAACCCCATAATAACATGTTTTTTTTGTGGTTGCAACTTCTTTGGATATGTGAACATCTACTGCCTCAACACTAACCCCACTGTTCTGGTAAACTATGCCATCATTACTTTTCGTACGAAATGTATACCCATTGATGTTATACGCCTCGTATTTCACTACGCTGGCGCGTGGTCCAAATGATATCCACCTCACAGTTTCTGATACACTATCATTGGATATCGCTAACTCTCTCTCAACCTGAATTTCATTACAAGTATATATTACCTTTAAATTGCAGGAACAACAAACAAACAAATAAAGAATAGGAGTGTTTGGGATAATGAAATGGTGTGCTGGTTGACCTCTATCTAATGTCATATACAGGAGGGACAATTATGATGATAGCAACAAACAAACAATTATAAACAACATACTAATTACCTCTTCGAGTAACCACTTAGCAAAAGATTTACTGTGCTCATTCTCCAGCAATGCAATTTTTTTACCAAGGTTTTTTCTTTTCAAAACTTCCTTGTGTCACCTGAAACAAATAAAAGTCTTTGATTATTATATTTGATAGAACATTTTAAGCAACGAAATCGACATGTGTTAGTAATACTTACTCGATATACGGTTGAATTTCATCCGTATTTTGTATTACATACAAATGTGCTTTCTGAAAGGATTCTCTGGAAACTTCACTTGGTTTGCCGGCCGACAATGGCTTTCCGTCCTCATCTTCATTGGTTACATGTTTATCAGCTGGGATACCAATAGTTTTCATGGTTTTATGATATTCGCTAAAAAACTCTATTGTTTCTTCCGCGATAGTCTCCTCAGCAATGCATCCCTCTGGTCTATTTCTGTTTCGCACATGTCCTTTAATAACATTCATACATCTTTCGAAGGGATACATCCACCGAAAGCATATGGGACCACATAATTTTACCTCCCTAGTTAGGTGCACAGTCAAGTGTATCATAATATCAAAAAATGACAGAGGAAAGAACTTCTCGAGTAGGCACAGTGTAACAACAAGTTCTTCTTGCATCTTATCTAGTTCTTGCAAGCTGATTTCTTTCCTACATATAGATTTAAAGAAAAAGCAAAACCTGATAATAGCATATCGTGTGGGCGGGTGCATGACTGAACGTATAGCAATGGGTAAAAACTCTTGCATTAGCATGTGATAGTCATGCGATTTAAGGCCAATGAGCTTCCTATCATTTATGCTGACCAAACTAGAGAAATTTGAACAATAGCCTTGTGGTACCCTGATGTTGCTTAACGTTTTACAAAAGATGTCTTTTTCAGCATTCGTTAATGTGTAACCTGCTGGAGGTAGTGTTGTTTTGTCTGCTTTTTGCCTAGCAAACAACTCTTCTTTTATCCCCAACTCATCCAGATCCAGTCGAGCATTCATTCCATCTTTTGTCTTTCTAGGAACATTCAGCAAAGTTCCGAGTAGACTCTCACCAACATTCTTTTCTACATGCATGAAGTCAATACAATGCGGAACAGAATGATGCCTCTAATACCTTAGCTTTCGATACCAAATGTTGAATTTCTTCCAGTATGCTTCATTTGCTTGGCTTGAACTACCCTCTTCTTCTATTGTTTTCCTTTTCTGCTTTTTAATCTTCCCACCTCTGCCTCTGGTATCTTCTTGGTTTTTCGAGGTTTTTCCTTTTCCCCACTTATTTTCAATATGTTGTACCTCGTTGTATATTTGTTCCCCGATCAATGGATTTGGAGCATGACGTGATTCTTCTTGTCCATTAAACGCCTTCCTTTACGTTCTGAACATATGGTTGTATGGTAGATATCGTCTGTGACCAGCATAACTTTGCTTGGATGAGGCGGAAAGTCTAACACAGTGTGTATCTTTCCCACATACTACACAACCTTTGAATCCACTGTATGGGTAGCCACATAATGTACCAAGTGCAGGGTAATCATTTATCGTCCATAACACAACGGCACGCAGATTAAAGTTTTCTTTTTTAGAAGCATCGTATGTATCAACCCCTTCCTCGAATAAGGTATTCAGATCATCAACCAACGGTTCTAAAAATACATCGATATCATTTCCCGGGTATCCCGATATCAATACCGAAAGCATGATAAACTTTCTTTTCATACACAACCATGGAGGAAGGTTGTATATGATAGATAAAACTGGCCATACACTGTGATGCCTATTTCCTGAGTTGACGTCAACCCCATCAGCCGATATTCCTAGCCGTAGATTTCTCGGATCTTCAGCAATTTTGGGGAATTTTTCATCTATGGTACGCCATGCCTGTGAATCTGTGGGGTGACGTGAAACACCATCTGTTATCCTCCTTGTTGCGTGCCATGTTAGATCTTCTGAAATACTTTCTAACTTAAAGAGGCTTTGCAGTCTTGGTATAATTGGAAAGTACCACATTACCTTTGCCGGAATGTTTTCGTACACTTTATGTGTCTTACTATCCACCTTCCATCTTGATGTCCCACAAGTTGGACAAACAGTCAACTCCTTGTTAACCTTCCAGTAAAGAATGCAGTTGTTGCTACATACATGTATCTTTTTGTATCCTGATCCCATCATTCTCACTAGTGTTTTTGCGTCATAAGTTTTTTCAACCATTTCGTTGCCAGCAGGTAGCATCTTTTTCAACAATCCTAGTAATTCAGTAAAGAACTTATTAGAAGCTCCATACTTACCCTTCAAGTTGAGTAGTTTAACTATTGCGGACAACTTTGTGAAGTCATGACATCCTTCGTAAAGTGGCTTCTCCGCGTCTAATAATAGTTGTTGAAACTTGGCAAGGTTAGCCTCATCAAAACATTCTTTTGTAGCATTAACCATGTTTACTGTTGCTAGGCCATCTGTTGGAATTTCTGGAACAAAATCCATGTCGAAATCCGTGTCGTCAACAAACTCCTCTGTTGTAGAATTAACAGGTATTTGGGCAGTTGTTACTTGTTCATCATTTTCTCCATGTTTATCCCATTTTGTGTAGCTTTGATTAATCCTGTGGCAGAATAAATGGAACTGCACATCCTCCACTTTATGCTCTATGTGGTTTAAACATGAGATACACGGACATGGCATCTTAAGCTGTTGTTTATTACCTCGTGGGTCGATGTTCCTCATCTTCTGCAAGTTGTGTTCTGCATACTGAATAAACGCTTGTACTCCAGCACTATATTGTTTCTTGGTCCTACTAGTTTTCATCCAAGACTTGTCCATGCTATTGTTGAGGTCAAATGGTAACGTATGTCTCCTACAAGTCACAAATTAAACCAATATGAGCATCAAATCATTTGTACATAAGTAAACCAAGTATTTACCACTACTAGTACAAAAGATACTACTGCTAGTGAAAGTTAGTACTGCTAGTATAAAGTTAGTACTACTAGTACAAGCCACAAATTAAACTAATATAAAATTGTAAATGTTTGATACGTTTGGGCCCAACTCTAATGTGGGATAAAATGTTTATTTTGAAAGTATTACAACTATAAATTAGTAAAATCTAGTATTAATGGTTTTTGTTGCAAATTGTAAAATTAAAATAATACTCTGTATAGTATTAATGGTTTTTGTTGCAACTTGCAACTTGCAAGTAATTATGGGGAAGGCTATTTCATCATTACACACTATTCACATTGCTAGGCTCGATACATCTTCCTTTCTCTAGGTGTTTCTTGATTTTTGTTGTATATAAAGCAACATACCTCTCTCATAATTTTCATCTCTTCTTAACAAACCAAAATAAAATTTAAAAATTACAAAAAATCTCAAAATTTTTTGTTATCAAAATCATATATGGAAACTAAACTAGTGATTTGTTCTGAATTGGCAACAGTTGCAAACTCAAAGCTTGTGAAAGACATGATGCTAGTTTACTATGAGCGACAGGTTGAAGCTACTTCCAAGGAAGTTCATGATTTGAGGCACAAGGTTTCTGAGAAAAGAATGCTGATAAACAATAGGGATAAGATGATCAAGGAGTTAGAGCTTTTATATGGTTTTGATTCTGCTCTTGAAAGCATTGCTGATTTAAGGAGGATGCAAGAGGAGGACATGATGGCATCCGATAGGTTGCTTGTTGATATTGCCCAAAAGCATAAGCGTCTAGGTGATTTGTGCAACTTTATCACGAAGCTTGGATCAATGGACTACTGATGTGGTTGATATGCTAGTTGTCTATGTTTATGTCTTTTGTGTTTTGTAGTGTCATGGTTGATGTTGTTGGTAGTTTTTCTGATGTTTAAGATGGGTGCTTTTTATTATGTCTTTTGGGAAGTAAATGGAATGATAATGATAGATGTATGATGTTAAATATTAATGGAGCTATGTTAATGTCAATATTATTTTCTAACTGCCTTTTGATTTGTAAGTTTTTTCTTACCACAAATTTAATATGTATAATTTAACTTATTAAGAAAAATGTGGGATTAGTACAAGTTACGTACAATGTCAAGTGTTTAGTACAAGTTACAATGTCAAGTGTGTATTACACCTAAATGCAGGAAGTTACCTGCACATACCAACCAAGCCTTTAATGGCATTTACTTATACATTGAACTATGTGATCCTCTTTATTTTAAATGGCCATTATTACATAAACACAACATTACACACAACATTACACCATCAAAAACCTCATCCATAATGACTTCCAAGCCAAATGTTATTGAAATATCCTCTGATTCATCAGAACTAATGTCTCCTAAACCTGATTGGAATTTCCCCTACCCTCATACAGGTAGCTTTCATAAGAGAATACCACCTAAGGGAAATGTTGTTGACTCAAGCTCTGACGATTTTAGCTCCTTTAATAGTAGCTTTTTTAATGATAGCTGGGTTTCTAGCTATCATTCAACATCTGAAGATGAAGCTGTCTCAAAAAAAGCCACAATGTCCAAAAACCCTCCTCCAGTTCACACTCTGTCAATCCCAGGAAAAAGGGAACAAGTTCTAGGCCTACCAAATTAGGCAACTTGGGAAGAAATCCAAGCAAAGAAGAGAAAGGGAAAAGGCCTAATTGAACTCACTAAGGGTAAAGGGAAAAGGACAATTGGCTAAGCATTACTAGTCTTGATGTTATGATGCTACTGTAACAAGTACTATGTTTTCTCCTTGTACGTAATCAACTATGCAATCAACAATGCATCTATGTATGCAGAATTTTGTTATGTAATAACAGTTGGTTTTTCAAGTTGAAGATGCTATTTTTCATTCATGTTAAACCCAAAATACAACTTTAAAAAACTATATATCATACAAGTCACAAATTAAACCAATATAAGCATCAAATCATTTGTGTATAATTACAATGGACAGTGGGTATTGTAGTGGGCAGAATTTGCTATCTTTATAATTGTAAAAAAAACAATTTCGATAATAATATAATTTCACCATTGCATAAAAAAATGATTTCCTAATTAAAAAAATTACTTAATTTAGATCTAAATGAACCTCCCTCCATTGTTGATGGCCGGACCGGCGAGTGGTGGATGGTGAGTGGTGGCTGTGATTGGTTATTGGTGAACGGTGGATGGTGACTGGTGGCTGTGATTGGTGAGAAATGTGCAAAATTTGAAATTTGCTGAAAAAATATGGAGGGCTTTAATTTTGAAATTTGCTGAAAAAAATGGGGGCTTTTTAAAAAATTTGGGGAGGGAAATACCAAAAAAGAAGCCACAGCCCACAGGTATCGAACCTGTGAGCTCCCCTTCACAACACCAACAACTCAACCATCTCCGCCCTTGGGTCTTTTTCGATTATACCTTTTTTTGTATTCCTCTTATAGACTATCTGTTTTATTAAAGAAAATTGTTACAAAATCCAAATATCTTCTATACAAAGTTAAACCTGTTAGTACAACGTTAAACCTAGCAGTACTAATATTTACACAAGCAGTAATAAAATTATTTCCTTTTTGCTTGTCTAAAGATCTTTCTCAGTAACTCTCTTGCCATTACTGAGTCTTCATCAGTAACTGTAAGCTTAGCATCTAACATAACAAATAAGCTAGCTGCCTTTAATGGATAATCTTTTTCTATCATCATGTAGACATCCACTCCATTCTTTGTAGATACATGGTGAACACCACATGTATCATACAGTCTCCATTTTGTACTCAACTCATGAGCTCGAAAATTCCATAAGATATCTTTTGGATTAGGTTCATACAACCTCTTCAATTCCACCCATAGCTCCTTTTCTTTGTCTTGTATACGATCTGTAGATCTGAACATTTCTTGAACCAGACTCCATAGATCGTCCAAGTCTTCTCTATCAAAAATCTTCATCATATCTTCAAAATACTTATAAATTTCTGAGTGTCCTCCTACCCTGATTATCTTCCAAGCTTTCCCAAATGTATCTTTGTGTATCTCCAAATCAATAATTGGATGTTTAGCTTGAATAGGAAGATGAACATCCAATGCTTCTGGGATTATAACATTCATATGCTGCTTGAGTCTTTCTTTAGTTAATTCCTCTGCTATTTCTTCTTCCTCTGCTGTAGGTACTTCTTCTTCACCAATCTTCTGTTTCTTTAAAGATTCAGACTCCAATATTATACCATATCTTCTTGTAGTTCTACATGGTTTTTTTGTTCCCATGGGAGTAAATGTGTTCATTCTTCTGTAAACCCTTTCAAACTCACTCTTGATCTCCTCAGAACTTCTACCTTAGAAATGTTTCCTTTTGTATCTAGCCATGTTCATCATGTAAACACACATGGTGTGTCTTTGCTGAGCTTTACTAGGTGGTTTACTCCTCTTTTCTTTGGCTTTTTGTTCTGCAGCAGACTTTCTTCTGGAATTTATTAGTTCAGCAAGTTTTCTTGACTTCTCATCAATGGACAACACTTCATCTGCTCTGAGTTCACCAATATTTGCCTTTAAAACATCATCAGCATCAATCATATACTGAACTTCTTGAGCGTGATCAAACATTGCTTGAGTTGCTTGATTTGCAAGTCTTGTTTGATCAAGGAAATTTGCAATATCATAAATTTCTGATCTTTCATCTTCCTGTGCTTTATTAGCTACCTCTGCATCAAAACTAATCTGAGCAAGAACACTCATATCTTGCCTCCCCTGAAACTCAACATTCTGTTCAACCAAAGAAATATTGGGGTCTTGATCAATATCAGCTGTCTTCCTCCCCTGTTTGGAAGAATCATCCATGTTATCATCTAAATCATCATCATCTGAGCTTGTAGACTCCACAATACTTTCCTTTCTCTTTGCTTTAAGTGACTTGACTTTATACTGTAATTTCTTCACTTTTTCAATGACCTTCTTGTAAGCAGTACTATACAACTGCTTTGTCTCCTTGAGTGCTTGCTTTGTCTCCTTGAGTTCTTGCTCTGTCTCCTTGAGTTCTTTCTCCAACCCAGTTGTCTCCTTGAGTTCTTTCTCCAACCCAGTCACCCTTTGATTCAATTTGGTACAAATATCCATCAATTCCTTTAGTGACACTCTGCCCTCATCACTGCCAGGTATGTTACCTCCCGATCGAGGTGAATCATGGGGCATTTCCACCATATTTGGTTGTGAGGCTGATTGAGAACCAGATGAACATGTGGGTGTGTGATGGGACTCAACTAGGCTTGTTAATACTTCACCCTGAATGTTTTGATTTTGAACCAACATTGTTTCGAAAAGTGGAACTACTATCCCATTAAACCCCCTAGAAGCCATGCTCATGTTACTGAACAGTTTTTGAGTAAGGCAAGGAGTTGGATAAACAATTTTATGAGATAGAAGCAAACTTTTCCGTCTATTCAAAACCGTTTGTATAAACCTTGGATACATTAAAAACTTGTATTTGTTATCCACATTTTTCACCATACCATAAAAAATTAATTTTGAAAAGTTAAAAGTCCTGTTTGTTGCTAAACAAATGAGAGCAGTTGCAATATTGCTACTGAATTGCTCCCATGAGGTTTTCTTTGGACTTAAACAATGAAGGATGGTATGTATGAAGAATCTCCATTGTGGGGCAAAACATCCTTTTTGAAAAGTCAGAATTTGAGAAGATGTGTCATACCCCATTTTGGAAAGGCGATGAAAAATTTTAGTATTAGGCAAAGAACTAATACCATTTTCATCTGCTAAATGGAGATGCCTCCTAACAGATGCCTCAGTAATAGTTATTTTTTTTGCCATCAACTGTTGCAATTAACTCTTTGTCTCCATTCTCAAATGTATTGGTAGTAACAGTCCGCTAAAACTGTTTGATTTGAGAGACATAGATAGTAGGATTGACTGTAAGAGCATACCTGATGTGGGTAGTGTTTAGAAAATCTACTATCTGGTGGAAGTGTTGACTCCCTTCTGGTTTCTCCAAGAATGCAACCTGGTTATGCGTATCATAAAACTCTAAATTTGCTATGAAAATTGAGTAAATGCTTGATTAGAGTGCTGGGTTATGATTGGACCGACTTCAATTAATTGTTTCTCAAGTTTGAAGAAATCGTATAAATTATATAAAGAAAGAGAGTTACCCAATTTATGAAACCCTAACGCTATGTTCTCGAGGTTTTTTTTTAAGGAATGGAAGGGGATTAGAAGGGAAATAAAAAAGCGAAGTAATTGAAAAAAGTTACCCCAACGGTTAGAAATAAACCACGGTTAAAACCCAGACAGTAGTAACGGCTACCCAGCAGTACAACGTTTTACGCTAGCAGAACAAAAGTTTGCCTAGCAGTAAAAACTTTGTGTATCCACTCCATTCTCAGCAGTATGATCGAACTCAAACATTCACAAGCAACCATAAACAATTAATTAAACATCAAATATTTCATTGATATTTTTTTAAAGGCTACAACCATATATACATCTAATTATCCAACCTAAAAACTAAACATACTAAAAACATAAAAAAACCATCATCCTAAACTGCTTCACTCCATTTCACCCCAACTTGTTAGAACCAGAGCTCTCTTCCCTGATTCCCATCAATTTCTGCCTTTCCTTGAGTCGTTTAAACAAAATTTCAAGATCGCTAACCCTCTTTTCTAGATTATAAGGGTCCTGAAACCCATCTTGTTGCTCCCCCTGGTTTTGAGGCACCACCACATTTTGCTGTTCCACCACATTTTGCTGCTCCACCACAATTTGCTGCTGATCCTCTTCATTTTGCTTCACCACCTCCTCCTCTTCACCTTCCTCCTCCTCTTCACCTTCCTCCTCCTCTTCATCTTCATCTACATCTTCCTCTTCATCTTCTTCCTCCTCCTCCCCGTAGTCACTCAATCCCCAAACCTCATCCCAGTAAAAGTCTTGCGCATGCAGCCAGTTCAAAATTTGACCCCTCATCCACGTATCTACCTTCCTATACGACCCATATTCTGCAACGGGTTCATACCCGAAAGCATTAAACACTGCGTCAAACAACAAATTGTTGTTTAACACCCACTCGTACTCTTCAGCATCATTTTGAAAGTTAACATTATTTGCTGCCATTGTTGAAGTTTTCTTTGAATTGAAAGGGATATACAATCGATAGGTATAAATAGGCTGGAGAGGTAGATGAATGGTTCCCAAGACTTTAGGCGGGAAAAGAGACCGACGGCACGCGCCAAAAGTAAACTGTGAATTGAAGTTGTACGAAAAAGTCTCCAATTTCCTTTTACCAAGTATTGACTTTCCATGTACAATGAGTTGATGCAACAACTACTTGTATATCATGCTTTGTGAATAATAAACTTCCAAACTCAATATTTCCAACTAGTTGTTTGTGATGTTTGGGATGATTTGGGATCGGGTTCATTATTATTGACCCGAGGGAATAAATGTTTGACCGTGACTCGAAAGGAAATATTAACTCATTTGTTGTGGCTTGATATTGATTCGACTTGGACAAAAATAAAAGAAAGAAATAAAAACAATTGTTAAATTAAAAGTTAGTTGTAGAGATATTTGTTATTAAATTTGGTTATTAATGAAGTAAGGAAATTAGAAGTGTATGTGAGACCATGGTTTTCAGGATCCCAATCCTGATCTTAGGATCTTACGATTTTACGATACTGCAAAGCAAAAACGATCCGAATCTTACAAAGGATCTTTAAAAGCTTAAGATGAGTCGATTGGTAATCGTCGGTATTTTCCCATAATCCCGTTTATTAGTACAAGGTATACTCGTTTTATGATTTAAAACAAGTTAGGACTTACGACAAAATTAATCTTTGGAAATAACAAAATTTCGCCAAGACCCTTTCATTTATCGAACGTTTCCAAGTCAAAAGACTTTATTGAAAATCAATTTCCCGAGTAATTTATAATAATATCGAGTATTTATATAAACCCTAAAGCCTAAACCCTAAACTCTA
Organism: Artemisia tridentata subsp. tridentata; assembly: GCA_021014915.2. NCBI lineage: Eukaryota > Viridiplantae > Streptophyta > Magnoliopsida > Asterales > Asteraceae > Artemisia > Artemisia tridentata. The sequence goes on from CP139503.1 coordinate 325,598,789, forward strand.
AACCTTAAACCCTAAACCCTAAACTCTAAACCAATCTGTAACTCAAACAATAACCAAACGAATAGTCCAATAAATCCAAATATGTTAGTGTACGGGTAGCATGTCTCGAATAGTCCAATAGCCCTCGTGTGTTCCGTTTTTATCCCAAATGTCACACGCAAGGTTTTCAAAATCGGGATCCTACTTAAGATCCTATGGTAAAGATCGGATCTTTAACTTTTAATTACGGATAACCTCGATACCCGCGGGGAAACCCGAAAAATCGATGGATAATATTAATCGGGTATCCGGTGGGATATGGGGCGGGTACGGGTATATTATAAACGGGTTCCGGTACGGGTACACTAAAACCCGCCACGAACCCGAACCGTTGCCATCCCTAGTTACCGACTATAGTTGGTTTTCACCGCCACTTCAACACCATTAGCCTTTTTTTTTTTTTTTTTTTTTTAAACTATTATTTTTTTTTACACATCTTGCCATGTCTTAGTTAAACCAAACCACCACTTGATCAATAGTAAAGCGGCAATTAATCCCTTTACCGATCAATTGTAAACACACACAAAAATCAATAAACCCTAATCAAAACACACATTCTTCTGGCAAACAAAAACACGCAAACAATGAATCCAAATGACAACAAAGGTATGTTTTTTAATGTTTTCACATATCAGTTGATGATTCATTGCACAATAATTAGTAACACGCTTTTGTTCTATAAATGGTGATGTTTGGGGTTGTTACCGATTCTAATGTAAAGTTGTGTGAATTTATTGTTGAATGTAAAGCTGTGTGAAGTTTTAATTTATTCAAGTTTATGCTTTAACAGGTTCAAAGGCAAAAATCCCTAGGTCCAAATTCAAAATCATTTCCAACAAGGTATACTAAAGTTGTTATGTGTTTGTGGCTAAAGTTGTATACCTTTATACCATTAATTAAATTTTTTGAAACACATGGTATGTTGAACTATTAGGAGGTATGGGAAAACACAGATTGGAAGAGACAGAGCCCTTTCTATTTCTCTAGCGATGAAGAATCTGGTGATGCTGACACAAAAGGTGTGAATTTATTGTTGAATGTAAAGCTGTGTGAATTTTTAATTTATTCAAGTTTATGCTTTAACAGGTTCAAAGGCAAAAATCCCTAGGTCTAAATTCAAAATCATTTCCAACAAGGTATACTAAAGTTGTTATGTGTTTGTGGCTAAAGTTGTATACCTTTATACCATTAAATTAAATTTTTTGAAACACATGGTATGTTGAACTATTAGGAGGTATGTGAAGAGACAGAGCCCTTTCTATTTCTCTAGCGATGAAGAATCTGGTGATGCTGACACAAAAGGGGTAATAATGGTCCATTTAATAAGTGTTGTTTCGCTACCTTTATCACATTCTCAAGACTCAATCCATTATACTCGTTCAACTTGTATGTAAATGACAAAGATGAATCCTCTGAAGCTACTCCCAAAACTCAATCCTCTCAAATACCAGTTGAAAAGGCACACAAAAAGAAATTTACTCAGGATATTGTCTTGGGACTGCCGTGTAATTAAGAAGATGTTGTATCAACCGATGGCCGTGAAGAAGACTTCTCGTACATTAAATGTGTTGAGAATTATGTAAAGGTGGTGATCATCTCAACTATTATGAACTAGAGGATAATTAGTTTAATATGGTACGTAGTACCAGTTCTGATATTTAATTTGGATAAATGTAATTATTAATGGTGCAATAACTGGTAACTAGCAGTTTAACTGTATCTATTTTATAACTGTAATGATAGTATTTTGGTTTGTTAAATGGTAGCAATTTGTGTTCTTGATGTGATGATAGCACAGTTAGATCTAATGGTAACAGTTTCTGTTGTTGATTTGATGATTGCACATATTTATTTAATGGTAGCACTTTGTGTTCTTCATTTCATGTTGGTTTATGATTTAATGGTAGCAGTTTGTGTTAAATGGTGTCAAGTTGTGTTCATGATCTTGGTGTAATTGTGTAAATTTGAGTTCTTGATTTGATATGCAGTTTGTGTTCATGATCTTTGTTCTAGATCTTGGTTCATGATTTGCGATTAAGATAATGATATATAACATTTGGAGCCAAAATTTTTATTTTTTCAAGTTTATGCTTTACTAAACAGGTTCAAATTAAAGGCAAAATTTTTAAATAATTCAATTGTTATTTTGAAATTAGAATTTGGAGCCAAAATATTGATCCAAAATTTTGAAATCGCCTAATTAGAAGTAGGTACCAAGAATAAGGTACGATTCATCTTCTTCCTATACCCTCTTTTCTCTCCTTAAAAAAAAAAAAAAAAAAAAAAAAAACACAACTGCAAAGAAAACACAAAAATCAATTCTTATATCACCATTACTCTCAAACCCAGAATCATTTTCTTGTACCCATTGTTACTCAAGAGTCATGGGAATTCAACCCATTGTTGATAATCATCTTTTGCTTCCTGTTGATAATGAACATGATGATAACAACATAGACTATGAATCCGAAAAGTATTCTGATGAGGAAGATCTAGATGCGCCTGGAACCAACCAATCAGATCGGATACTAGCTAAGAGAGGCATAACCAGGCTATTTAAGTTTCGCATGAAATATGGCAACCCTGGTGGAATAAAGCTCAAGGTAACCTTCGATGCATTGAATAGGGTATCAGGGTTACACAGAGCACTATTTTCGAGTTTTTTAGGAGATCTGGTTCGTGAGCACATAGGTTTGAAGAATCTTTCCTGGAGGAATGTGAATAAAGAAGAAAGAGATAAACTATGGACTGACATCACTGTACATATATACTATTTTTTAACCCAGTACTACATAATTTTATCTATGCAGTTACATTATGTGCAACTAATTAACAACATTGTGTTAATCTTTGCAACGATATTTTGATGTTGACGTGACATTCAGAAAATTGGTAATGACTCGTCTTGGTAAACTACTAAGGACTTTTAGAACGAAGCTCAGAGAAGAATACATTTTGCCCCACCTAAATACACCTTCCAAACTGAATGAAGTCCTGGCCAAGTATAGTCGATTTGTGAAATCAGAAGACTGGGTCGAGTTTGTAAACCACACGACCACCGATGCATACAAGGTTTTAATTAGTCATATTTATTTAAGTCTATATTTCATTTCATAATTTTCAGTTTGCAGCATTACCACATATAAACGCCTTATGATTTTGTGTTTTTAGAAGATAGCTGATAAAGCTAAAATGTCGCGTTCCAAAAATATTTATCAGCATAAAATGGGACGAGGTGGATATGTTTATTTGAAAGAGAAAATGGTAAGATCACATGTGTATGCATCTTCATATTTTTGTTTTTCTTGTTTTAACTTTACATGTGTATGCATTTGATGTTTATTAGATCGAAAATAAAGAGATTGAAGCAGATGAAGAACCCCCGCGTGGTATAATGTGGTTGAAAGGAAGGGTAAACAACGATGGCGAATTTCCAGATGATGAGATCACATCAGTGGGAGATACACTTGTAAGTTTGTCTACAAATTCTATTATTATGCTTATATACCAGCATGATTAACTGTGTACTAGCAGTAATAACTTGTGTACCAGCAGTATTAAGTGCGTACTAACAACAGTAACTGTGTACTAGCAGTGGTAAACACTAGCCATATTTGTAATTGAAGTTCATGAGCATCACTAACTCCAGCTGAGCAGCATTGACACAAATAAGAGCATCAGTTACTCTAACAGCATCAAGAAGACTTTTATTCCCAACATTTCCTATATTTTTTTTTACAGAAAGAATCTAATGACCAGATCAAGAAATTGTCCAATGAGATTACTGAAACAAAGAGAATACTTACTCAACTGATGGCACAGTTGAGTCAACAAGGGGTGCAGTTAAATTTGTCATCTCAATTGCCAGCAGCCTCAAATGCAAGCCAACAAAGGTCTACAGATTCCCAATCGCAAGGAAATGAGTCTCCAACACAAAGAGTACCAACATTATGTATTTCAAAATATTTCTTGTTATTCTTTTGTTTATATAATGTAACGTGTTTTGTATATACATATAGGAACCTGCTAAAACTGTAGGACCTAAGAAAAAGCCTAAGTCACGACAAAACGGGCCTCCAGATTCCCAATCGGAACAAAATGTGTCTCCAACACAAGCACTGCCAACAGTATGTATTTCAACATGTTTCTTGTTATTCTTTTGTTTAAATAATTTCTGATATGTACATGCAAAAATTCTTTTTTTTAGCCATTTAAGTGCAAACTGTGGCACTTAAAGAAATCAAATATCGTTTCTTTGGGTACATGCATGTGTTTTTTCAATGTACATATATATAATTCTTGATATATAATTCAATGTTTGATACAAGCGTCTTTTGTTACTACAGGTTACACCGCCAACTACAATGCAAAAGAAAAGTGACAACAACTGTGGACCAACAACACCATCGAAGCGCAAAAGTAATGTCTCTATTGAAGCCCTAAAGCAAGCTAGGGCGACGAAGAGTCAAAAGTCTTTAAATTATGGTACTTGAGAATTTGATTATGTCCGACATTACAATTGTATATTCTGTTCAGTTATATACATTCGAGTTTTATTCAATTTCAAATTTCTTTTTGTTTATGATTCTGTTATATATATATATATATATATATATATATATATATATATATATATATATATATATATATATATATATATATATATATATATATATATGTACTCATTCCAGAAGCACTATCATAGTACTAGCAGTAGTTACTCTGCTTCAGCAGGACTAACTTAGTACTAGCAGTAGCAACTATGCTCCAACAGTACTAACTTAGTAATACCAGTAGTAACCCTGTGACTAAAAGATGCAGTCATGTATTATGGTCACGCTTATCAACATTATTGGTCACTCTTTGTTTAATTCGATGTGTGACTAAATATTACAAAAGGACACACAAACATAAAATTCAAGTGGCCATTGGATGATCAATAGTCACACAAAATGATAATTTCTTCACTTTAAACAGCATATGGTCACACTTATTAACACTTTTGGCCACTTTATGCTTAATTGTATGTGACTAAATACCCAAAACAAACATGCTTTGTGTGACTAAATATTACAAAAGGCCACACAAACTAAAAATTCATGTGGCCATTGGATGATCAATAGTCACACAAAATACACATTTCTTCACTTTAAACAGCATATGGTCACACTTATTAACACTTTTGGCCACTTTATGCTTAATTGTATGTGACTAAATACCCAAAAAAAACATGATTTGTGTGACTAAATATTACAAAAGGCCACACAAACTAAAAATTCATGTGACCATTGGATGATCAATAGTCACACAAAATACATATTTCTTCACTTTAAACAGCATATGGTCACACTTATCAACACTTTTGGCCACTTTATGCTTAATTGTATGTGACTAAATACTCAAAAAAAACATGCTTTGTGTGACTAAATATTACAAAAGGCCACACAAACTAAAAATTCATGTGACCATTGGATGATCAATAGTCACACAAAATACACATTTCTTCACTTTAAACGGTATATGGTCACACTTATTAACACTTTTGGCCACTTTATGCTTAATTGTATGTGACTAAATACCTAAAACAAACATGCTTTGCGTGACTAAATATTACAAAAGGCCACACAAACTAAAAATTCATGTGACCATTGGATGATCAATAGTCACACAAAATACACATTTCTTCACTTAAAACAGCATATGGTCACACTTATTAACACTTTTGGCCACTTTATGCTTAATTGTATGTGACTAAATACCCAAAACAAACATGCTTTGTGTGACTAAATATTACAAAAGGCCACACAAACTAAAAATTCATGTGACCATTGGATGATCAATAGTCACACAAAATACACATTTCTTCACTTTAAACAACATATGGTCACACTTATTAACACTTTCGGCCACTATTTTTTAAATTGTACGTGACTAACTCAAAAAAAACAACACACGTTGTGTGACTAAATCATCACAAACGTCATATTTATTATATTTTCATGTGGCCATAGGATGGGAAATAGTCACACATACTGATGAATCCAACAAAACTTGTGCCTAATTAGTCACACATATTCAGGTTTTGGTCACTCTTTTTCAATGAAAACGGCCACAAACTAAACAATGTGACCATATGATACCTACGGTGGCACGACTTTTTGTCACACACACCCAAAAAAACGTGTGTGACTATATGCATATAGTCACGCATTTTTGGTGTGACGAAAGGTGAAATCTGTACCAGTGTATGCTTATTGTTATCTTTAGTTAAGCTAATTTTATCTATATATTCTAATATACAGCAGTTGAAAAATACCATGAATACCCCTCTCAAAAAGGAATACTAAAATTCTAGAGTGTCTACTTTTGTCATTTTACTTGATAAATTTTAAATCAAACACTAATTAAGGAATGTTTCAAAGCTTGTGTTGGAAGCCTCATATTTTTCGGCCCACCCCTGTTGTAACCCAACCCATACCCCATCATTATTCATGAAACCAATGGAGCGTAACTCAATCAAACGCAACACACAATAAAAAAAAAGGCAATTTCTCACCCACCATTTTTGCAACACTATTAATAACAATTAAAAAGTCAAAATACACAATTTTTGAATTTAAAATTCATCACAAGTCTACACCGAGGCTTTATTTTTGCAAGATTATTGATATACTCCTTTATTCAACATCTTCGACGAATTCTCAAATCAATTTTTAGTGATGTACTTCTTTAGTCTGCATCTTCGTTGCTACTTCCTAATTTTCATTTTGCATTTTAACTGATTTTTTTTATTATTTTCGTAAGATTTTGGGCTTTGATTTATGTGAATAGTATTTTTTTCATTGCAGGCATCTATAGTATGTGGGAAACTAGCTACAGCTAAAGCCTCATAAATCAGGTAATTTAACAATTGGTTTTTATACCATGATATATTTATTGATTGAATTGCTTTTATGTTTGATTTTTAATGAAATTATACTTTGGATTCATAATCAATTCATGATGACATTTTATGCTCACCAAGTGTTTGATGAAATGTCTTTGAAGTTATATTTGTAACAAACTGATTTTGAGAGTTTATTCACATAAATGTGATGTTTATTGTGAGGGTGTAATAATTTTTATGTGTACATGTTGTACTTGATAAACACGAACACATGGCGTGGTTTAAACTATAGTTAATTTATACAACGCCCGATGTTATTTGCTTTTAATTATCGCTTTCTTTCTGAGAATAATGCGAATCAATGTTTAATCTGTTAGAGTTAAGGTATGCTGCTTGAATTTTGACAGTTCTGTTATGTTAACTGATTGCAACCTTATGCCTTTCTAATTTCATATCTTAAGGCTACAAATCATGTTGAATGCCCACCCAAAGAAAGACACATTAGAAGTAAGTTATTTGTTTTGTTTGAGTTACTAATGACGTGTTTTTATGTGTTTAATGGTAAATATTGAATGTGTATGTGGTTAAATATTGAATGTGTATGTGGTTGTTGTAGAGATATTGGGTGCTACTTCTTCCATTCGGCCACAAGCAGATGTGCAATATTCTTTACATGCTCTAGCGAGACGATTAGCGAAAACACGCAATTGGACGGTATTGTTAATTTTGAGTTTAAGATCAAGTGTTCGTGTTGATATGAATTGGGGTTTCTGCAAAAAAAAATTTATTGAAGTTGATTTTCGGGTATAGATTTGGGGTTATTACACCAAAATGTAAGCAACTTTAACTAAATTGTCATTGAATGTAATGAACTACTATTTTTTGTACCTTTTGATGTAACAAACTTTTATTATGTTACCAATGTATGTAAGTGATATTCATAGTACGTAAAATGGTGACGTGTCAGCTTTATATTGGTTATGGGAGGCCATTTACATTCATTTGTGACTGAATAAAACTTTGTCATATCAAAAGGTATAAAATATAGTCCATTACATACAACGACAATTTGGTGAAAGTTTGTTACATTTTGGTGCTTTTCCCAATGAAGAACTGCGACTATAGGTGGTATAGGTCTGATAGTAATGTGTATATTTTGTTTCTTATCAGGTAGCATTGAAGACATTGATAGTTATTCATCGGGCATTGAGGGAGGGTGATCCTACTTTTAGGGAAGAACTTTTGAATTTTCAACAACGAGGGCATGTTTTGCAGTTAGCTAATTTTAAAGATGATTCAAGCCCAATTGGTTAGTATTAACACCATGTATTTGCTTTTATTCATTTGCTAGGGGTGTTTGGCATTGCGTTTTGAAGTGGTTATCTGATTACTATGTTTTCAGTTTAGGGGGTCATTTTACATGTAAATCCTTGAACAATCAGATTTTGGTTGTGATTATTTAATATCACTTTGAATATGTATTTCCAGCTTGGGATTGTTCTGCTTGGGTTCGTACGTATGGACTCTTCTTAGAAGAACGACTTGAATGCTTTAAAGCTTTAAAGTATGACATTGAATCAGAGCGTATTCCTAAACCTACACCAGGTGAAGATAAGGTATGCACACAAGTTTCAACATATATAACTAAGTCACACTCGCACACTTTTAACAAGAGGTGGCAAGACAGGCAAAGTAGGCTGGTAACGGGTCAGATCGGGCTTTTCTTTATTGTTTGGGTTGACCCAAAAAAACACTTATTTGGTAATCTTCCTTTGTTGTTTTCTTATAAGTTCAGGGTTATAGCAGAACACGTGATTTGGACAGTGAAAAACTATTGGAGCATTTGCCTTCTTTAAAGCAGCTATTGTACCGTCTTATGGGATGTCGGGTCAGTTACCATCTCTGTAGTAAAAACGGGCATTAAGTAATTTCGTATTATAAAAGTTAACAGTTTCTTTTTGTGCAGCCTGAAGGAGCAGCTGTTGGTAATTATGTCATACAATACGCCTTAGCTATGGTACTCAAAGAGAGATTTAAAATAGATTGTGCAGTAAACGATGGAATTATAAATTTTATTGATAAGGTGATTTTTCATTATTCATTCTAAACAAACATGGACTTTACACTTCGTTTCTGTTTCTATCATTCTATTAATAACCATTGATTGATTAACATTTCTTGATGTCAGTTTTTTGAAATGCCAAGACATGAAGCCATTAAAGCCTTGGATATATATAAACGAGCTGGTCAGCAGGTGACATTTTCATTTCATTCAATTTCGATCTACAAGCCTTCAGTTGTGTTACAACTATTAGATGTGGCAAATGCATGGGCCAGTCAAAACATGCAACTTTTTTTTGGTACAAATATAAGTTTTTGAATATATGGGCGACTTTCGGCCTGTGTCTTTGTAAGCTAGGTCATTACCATTTTGACCCATTAGTGATCGAATATAATCAGTATCAATCCTTTCATAAGTAAATGGATCACAATGCCACACTGAAAAATTATGAATTGCCACTTATGTATTGATTTTTTTTCAGGTCGGGAGTCTTTCCGACTTCTATGAAGTTTGCAAGGGATTGGAGCTCGCTTGAAACTTTCAGTTTCCCGTTCTCAGAGAGGTAGATTACTCGCTCCTATTTCATCTAATCTACTATATTACCTTTCATTCAAGTTGGCAGAGGGATTTAATCGGTAATTTAAACTTCTGCAGCCTCCACAATCGTTTCTTGCAACTATGGAAGAGTATATAGGAGAAGCACCACGGATGGTATCTATCCCGGCCGAGACACTGGTGCGTGTATATTTAGTCTTCAATACTTGAAATTAGATTTTTATTTTATATTATATTTATGACATCTCATTATATTTTGCATGTTCAGGAATATCCTGAAAGGCTTATGCTGACTTATAAACCAGAAAAAGACATTGAGCCTGCTGAAGATGGAAATGCATCTTTAGATGAAGCAAAACCCGAGCCGACGGACGATTTTGATGTGTCAAATGATGACCCTGCCCCTGCACCACCGCCTCCCCCACCAACTTTCAATGAACCGTAAAAGAAGATTGGCAATATGGTGACCAATTTCTGATGTAGGTATGGCAAATATCGAGTTTCATAATTTTTTAATATAGTTAAGTCAACAGGTTACCGTTTTTAAAAAAGCGGCAACGCACATATTTTTGAAAAAGGCAAATCAAAATTTCTGATGTAGGTAAGTTAAAAGGCTAGGATTTTGAAATTTCTTATATAGGCAAGTCGATATCGAGTACTATTCATTGGGTTTATATCTCAGCTATTTACTTGAATTTCTTAGTACTTAAGTTTGAAATGAACATCTTATTTTGTAGTGATCATATTTATAATGTATTTGGGCAGTTAGAGGTAATACAATGTTTACATGTTTAGTGATCATATTTCTAATATATTTGGGCAGTTATTTTGAAATGAACATCTTATTCACATCACGTTTTTTGATACACAAACAAAATCACTGCATATACTGCTGGGAGAACAAAAATAGCACCAAGTGAGCTTCTCTATTATCCTCTTTTCATATAGGCATGTTTTGTTTCAGCCCCCTCTTAGTACAATAAACGGTATTGGCAATTCGAAAGTATATAATGTTTTCTATTTCTCGGATTTAAGGATTGATGGCGGTTCTTGGTAAGTTTGTATTTTTATGCAGGCATGTCGGGTGGGTTGGGCAACAGTTTTAAATGGGTCAATTTGAGTACAAGTCAAAACCGATCCCTTTCAATAGTGACAAAGCATGATAATAATGTGCATCCAAATGAGTATCATCAGTACTTGCTAATGGTCAAGTAAGTAATTAGAGCTCAATTTTAAAAAAAAAATACAGTATGTGATATAACTAATGCTCCCACCTCAAATTGTTCTTTTTACTGATGTTTCTATATTTTGTGCCCCCTTTATCACACAGCTTCATTAAACATCGGGTTTACATGTCAACAAATTTGGAACAAATTGCTTTTAAAAGGACCATTAAAAAATATATATGACAAATTATAGCATAACCTTTAAAATTATAACATAAACATTAAAAGGACCATTAAAGATCAAAAAGTGACCCATTTCACTATCAATATAATTTAAAAGGACCATTAAAAAGTATATATGACAAATTAATTTTACGAGTTTAAAAATATGGAAATGTGCATCAACACTTTAACATCTGAAGAAAACTTTTCACTTTATCATGAATGCTAAAATTGTGTTCTCCACCTATTAAAAAGCATATGAGCATAATTGCATAGGGAAGTATTGAGCATTTGAATGTATAAGATAGTAAATTTGTTAAAGTGTCACCTGCAACTAGGAGGCATTCAGACGGATACTAGATTTCATGGTTGCTAATGGAGGACCAAAAACAAAGAACCTATAAGACGTCCATATATGACAGAATGAAAAGGCCATTACATAGTTTGCTTTTGACAAAGTAATTTGTGTCTTGTGTTTGTGATGGTGTATTGTTATGTCGAACTTATGTGTATTCTTATAATTTCAAATGGGTAGCGGGTCAAATGAGAGTTGACAGTGACATAGTTGAAGTTGCTAAATTGGTAGCGTACAACTACATTTGATGGAGATGGTTTTAAACATGGAGATAGGAGTGTAGTTGGTCTATGCGACAATATCCATAATACAAGTAGCATGCCAACAATTTAAGGAAGACAATATCCATATTACATAATATCAAAAACTGTTCTCTTCTATAAACTAATTTCTTTTCATAACAGATTCAAAACTACTATTCCACGGTTATCAATTTAATCCCGTGAATTTCACGGGTCAATAACCTAATTTTATCTATAAGCATAAGTGTCTTTCATGTCTTGTTGCTATTTGTTTATTATAGTTTTCCGATTCATGCGTTTATAAGGCTCATGCTAAATTACTTGCACTATATTAAGTAATTAGTTTGCATTGCATGTAGGCATAGACCATTTCTCTTGCATTCGTTGCAAGTTTTTAAAATGGTTTAGGAACCTTCTTAGGAATAGAACTAAGTTGGTAGATCATGTGTGTCGAAAGATATTGTCTTACACAATTATTTTTCCAAAGGTTTAAGTGTAAAAAGTATATCACCTCAAAATACTTAACACTTTCATAAAATCCGTAACATGATCTCTAAAATATTACATCATTTTGTCTTGCTTGACCATGGGTTGTCTAAACAAGATAAAAGATCACATTAATACATTAGTATTTAAGTAAAAGAAAATGTATTAAACTTGCATTGATCTTACTGTTAGGATTTATTTTAAAGTGATGGTCATTTGTCATTGTAATAGTTTAATTAAGTGTGTCGTTGTTTGGGTTAGTTAGTTTAATCAACGGGCTTGGGCTCAAGCTTGTTAGTTAAATGTTATGATCATGTAATCCTTGTATAAGCCCATCTCAAGCCCAAGCCCACCCAAGTCATGAAAACTATAAATAGCACCCTTCCTCTCACTTGGAAGGGTTGGATGTGTGTGTTATTCTTTCTCTTGTATCTCTTTCTTATCTTTCTCCTTAATCTAATATACACCATTCCCATTTCTTATCGATTCTTCTATTATTCTCATATTGTGTGTATGATAAAGGATCAATATTAAGCTATAACAAGTGGTACCAAAGCAAAATATTAAAGTCTAGGATTATATACGGTGTATTCACACGTTACTGTTTCATATATTTTATTTTGTCTCATTGCTGTTCCATTATTGTTGTGTTTTCATTTGCATTAACCAATCAAAGGCTTGCTACTGTTACACTGTTTTTGTTACATATATTTTGTTTTCATCTCTACAGTTCTTAGCACCATTTTTCATCGAAGCAAAATATAGTTGTAGCATAATTTCATCTACCAGAACGATTCAGTCGAACAATTTACATTTCATCGAACGATTTATCATCGAACAAAAGAGTAGTCGAGTTAGACTTTCTCTTCGGCTGATCGAACGATTTCATCGAACGATTACATCGAACGATTTCATCGAACGATTTCATCGAATGATTTATAGTCGAACGATTTATAGTCGAACGATTTAGTCGAACGATTTATAGTCGAACGATTTATAGTCGAACGATTTATAGTCGAACGATTTAGTCGAACGATTTATAGTCGAACGATTTATAGTCAAACGATTTAGTCGAAAGATTTATAGTCGAACGATTTATAGTCGAACGATTTAGTCGAACGATTTAGATTTAGTCGAACGATTTAGTCGAACGATTTATAGTCGAACGATTTAGTCGAACGATTTATAGTTGAACGATTTATAGTCGAACGATTTAGTCGAACGATTATCTAGTCGAACGATTATCTAGTCGAACGATTAACTAGTCGAACGATTTCACTTGATCGAACAATTTTTTTTGATCGAACCATTTTTTGATCGAACGAGTTACCCTTCATCGAACCAGTTAAGCTAGTCGAACGAGAAATTTTTTGATCAATCCAAGTAAAATTGTCGAAGCTCTTAACATAGTCGATCCAAAGTTTAATCTTGTCGAGCCACATACCTAGTCGAACCTCTTTAGGCTTGATCGAACCTATTTGCTTGTCGTACCATACTTGATCTAGTCGAAGAATAAAAGTTGGCAAGTGAATTTGTTTTTGAAGTGTGTGGTTTGCAAAAGTTGCTTGTGTAGTGATAAACTTTTATATCAACATTTTAATACTGTCTCTTGCATTTTAATACTGTCAATAGCATTATAATATTGAGTTCATACTGCTACGTGTGTTACATGAGACGTGTTGCTTGAGACGTGTATGCTGTTGACGTGTATTTGCTTTTTGAGACATAAGTATAATAACATCACAAGTGTTTATTCTATATTAGTCACTTTTGCATGCAACGTGTATTCTAATATTTGCATGAGACGTGGTTATATTAGTCACTTTTGACGTTTTTTTTAGACGTGTTTACTTTTGACGTGTGTTTGCATGTGACTAATATAATACAATATAATTGAGTTAACGTGTGTTTGCATGTGAGTGTGTTTGACGTGTGTTTGACGAGAGTTTACTTTCACGTGAAGTTCGTTGAAGTTTACTTTAGAGTATCACGTGAAGTTAATATTGAGTATCAAGTGGTCAATATTCTTTTGGACAAGGACAAAGGACTTAAACCAAACATAACTCGTGAACCGTAACCAACCGTATCCTAGTTCTTTAACCGATCCATCACCATCTTTATCATACAACTTCATCAATGGCCGCTCACCAAAACAAAATCACAACTGATTTGGCACATGCGTTTGCATTAATCACCAAAGCATTAAACATCCCACCACATAACAACAACCAATGGAATTCACCGTACACTGACAACATGCAGTCATATATAGGACAAGAAGGCCAAATGGTTGAGGTTCTTGAGCATCAGCAAGGAAACGCTACGGGTATTCAAATGGGGAATCAAATGCAATATGCTGGGCAGTATACGAGAAATCAAATGGATCAGTTTGTGAATCAGAATGGGGTCAATCATAATGAGAATTATTGTTTCATGACTTCTTCCGCAACCCAAAGGAGTGATATAGGTAGAGCTGGAAATGTCAATGCAATGGATAAAGTAGAAAAGCTCAAGTACATGTTGATGCTAGAAAAAAAGGATGATTCGGGAATACCATTGACTAATGAAGAATATGACTTCATGGGTGCAAACTATTCAGCAGAAGTCACTGGAATCTCCGACCCTATGCCTAATCAGCAAGAATCAACATCATGCAGCAGCGATTCTGACATTCCTCCTACTTATGACAAAGAACCACTCCATAAGACATCAATTTCAAGTAATGAGGTTAATCCATTTGCTCAACAAAAGCCACATTCTGTGCCTCTCGAACCTACTTATGATACATATATGGACTCGCCAAATTGTAGCAATATTAATTTGGCATCTCCAAAGATGGATCCTAATGAAGTTCAAGCTGCACAAAATAATGCTAATGATGAGGAAACTCGTGCTTTATTTGAATCATTACTGAATAATTGTCGTATTGAGATTGAAAAAGTGAAAAAGGTCAATAGCGATCTTAAGACCGCGAATGAGAAATTGACCGCTGAGCTTGAGAGATATAAGGTAAACGAAAAAGCTTTTGAATTTCACCACAAACGACTGTCAGAACTTGAAAATGGTTACAGTGATTCTGTTTCAAGGGAGAAACATTTGCAAATCAAATACGACACTCTTGATGTTAGACTGAACATGCAAATTAAATCCCTAAAAGCAGAAATTTCTGATCTAACCAACCAACTTTCTAAACAAAAATCAATTTGTTCTGATCTTGAAAAAGAAAAGAACGAGTTGCATTCAAAGTTTTCAAAACGAGAAGATGAACTTCTTGATGAAGTACTTGACAAACAGGAAACTATTAAAAAGTTGGAAGAAATTCTTGTAAAAACGGGTCATTCAACTCAAACGATTAATATGTTAATTAACGACAAAAACCCGATTTTATATACAAGAAAGAAAATGGCTCTCGGTTGTGAAAACCCTTGTTATCTCAAGAAAGCTCAGCAAAAATAGAATGTGCTATTTAATGGTAATCTTATAAATGATGTGCATGATCCACCTACTTGTTATGATTCGCATGAAACGATTGAGCTTATGAAAGAGAGTCGAAACAAAATGAGACAATTGAATAGAGAAATCAAACCGATTGATTATAATGAAGCCAACAAACTTGCTGGTGTTCATCTTGTTAAAAAAGAGTCACCTTTGTTTTTCAAAAAACCAGTGGCTGCCTCAAAGTTCAAGGTTGTGTCAAAACACCTTTCTAACATCGAACAAATGTACTCTAACGACACTTCCACAAGTGAAGCTAGAATATTTTTGGTTGATCTTAAAAGGAGATTTGAAATGCTTCAAGATGTTGTGGCAACCAAAACAAATGCTAAAATCAACGATTGGTTCAAAAGTTTTGAAACTGAACAGAAAAAGATGTTCGAAACAGAGATTACTCCCATTGTATCTGGCATATATGAAAGAGCAATTCATGTTGAGAACGCAATTATCAAAGAAGTAACTGAATTTGTCAAGGACCACACATCCTTGGTAATTGAAGCCAATGAAAACATTGAAAAAATCAAAGTTTTGGAAAAACAAAATGACGCACTCTCTGAAGAAGCTCTTTCAACTGATATTATGTCCATTATTTATCAAATGTATTCTGTCGAAGATGATGAAAGACTTCGAGCTGAGACTTCCGAAATTGTTTCAAAATATGAAAAGGCGCTTATTAAGCTTGAAAAACAAAATGTAACATATTTTAAACAACTTGATCAGAAAAAAGAAGAATGTAAGTATGACAAATTGTCTTATGAGCGTTCTTACAAAAACATGCAAGAACAAATTGATCTTTTGAAGTCTCAGCTTGATAGTCAAAAAGGAAAGGGTGAGGAAAATAAGTCTGCTAGACCAAAAATGTCCATTTCCACACCCTTGCCTAAGGAAAACGAGAAAGGAAAAAGAAAAGCTGTTGTCGAAAACTCAACTGTGATAGCACCTGATCTTGATAGGATTAGTCTCACTACTGCGTCTGCCTCTACATCTCAATCATATAGGGTGATAGACAAAAGTGCCAAAGATAATCCAAAAGAGTCTAGGAATGCTACTACTAATTCAAAGGACAACAAGTTGAATCCTAATGTGTGTGCCCCCAGGAATAGCTCACCAAATGTGACCACAAATACTGTTAAAGAATCTGTTGGTTCAAACAACATGGTCCACAATTCCTATCTAGAAAAAGCTAGGAAAAAGGCACAGATTCAAAAAGATGGAATTTTAGGAACACCGTCTACGGTGATCAATTCTACAACATTACAAGGCACTGCTAGTAGTTGTAAACCGCTACCTAGGAACTCTCAACAAAAGACTAGGGATTGGCCTGCATCTAAGAGTAGTTGCGAAAAAGAAAATGTTAAACAAGTAGAATGCAACACTAAGAATTCCTCTTCGAACAGAAAACAAGCTTCAAATGACTGTAGTGACAAAGTTAAGGTTGCTGTTTTGAACAAGAATGTTGAATTTGTCTGTCCTACATGTCAAAAATGTGTCTTTTCAGCTAATCATGATGCATGTGTGGCACAGTATATCAAGAAAGCAAATTTGCGTGCTAAGGCACAATCCTCTAAGACACCAAATAGAAACACACCCGTTGATAAGAAGCAAAAAGCTAAGAATTCTACCAAGTGGATCCCTACAGGACGTAGTTTTTCTCAAAATGAGACTTCCGCTGTATCTGAAAAGAAAACAACTCCTAGATCCTGCCTTAGGTGGATTCCCACGGGAAAAGTTTTTAAAACAGTCGGTCTTAGATGGATTCCCACAGGAAAGATTCTTGATAGTCGCACCACAACAAGTAGTAGTGAAAATCATCAGGATAAGGATGAAGAAACCACTACAACCATTGATAGTGAACACCCTCAGAGTGATGATTCATGTGCTGCTAACACTACTATTTGTGCATATTCTTCTTTTGTGGATTTTGTGAATGCAGGAACTTGTGAAAGTGCAGATGGTTCATACAACCAATGTGGAAAAGAAGAACTCTATGCCAACATCGCATTTGGAAATCCTGGTCTTATTCCTCTCTTAACTCCACTTCTACTTGTTCATACTTAATTCTTCTTTGTGAATACAATTTTTTTTAGAAAAAATCAAAAACAAAATACAAAATTTGAAAAACCAACAAAAGCAAAATATAAAAATAGAAAATTTCCAAAAAGACAAAAACAATATAAAATATAAAATTCAAAAATATTCTTCTCTGGCATGTCTCTCGTATAATCGATATTCTATACGTACCTAGAAATGTCATTCAACAATGATACGGGCATGTACAGATGCTTGAGCGAGAGTTCATTTAAATGTTTTCAAAACATGTCGTTTCTCAAAATTTCTTCTGAAAATGGCTTCTGAGAGACTCACTCCAGAACCCGTGCTTAACCCAATGGCTTCTAATCATATCGGATTAGGACCCGCGCCTCAAAGAAAGGAAAGTGCTTATTCAAAATCTTTCAAAGCACTTATCCTAAAAATCTTAATGGCTTTGGAACATAACAGTTTCGGACCCGAACTTCAAATAAAGGAAAGTGTTGTGCAAAACCAATTTCTTTTTCTAACACTTATCCTAAAAACAAATGAAGATATTTCTCCTTACATATCTTCAAAAATTTTCAAAATCTTTTCTATCTTGAGCACATTTTCTTCAAGATTTTTCAATAAGATTTTTCCAAATCTTTCATAAAGTGCTCAAGATAACTCCCTCCAAAACAAGATAAATCATGCTTTATTTAAGGGGGAGTATAAAAATGAAAAACAAAAATGTTCCTATTTCATGCTAAAATCCGTCTTTCTCTCCAAAAAAAGTTTCATTTTAATCAGTTGATATCAAAAATATCACTGCATGCTATTTTTGAGGGGGAGAAGACGTGATTAAAATGTGATCAAAAGGTTTAAAGTTCGTGGAATCTCAAAGTATGCTCTCCAGACAGACTCAGTTCTAACCCTCGAATTGACGAAAGCTAAATGTCAGTTATCGAAAAGACTTGTCCGGGACGGGTAATAATTTCAAGATGGTTATCCATTGATGTAAACGTGTCTCGCGAAGGACTTGTCTGAGTAGAATGTACCAATTCGAGAGATGATCATTGAATATGACCGGGACGGGTAATAATTTCAAGCTAGTCTAACTAGTGATGTAAGCGTGTCTCGCAAAGGTCATGTTCATTGAAAACCGATCAATTCAAATGTGCGATCTCTACCCAACATGTGCAAATTTATATCAAAAATGCATGAGCACATGTGAAGGGGGAGTATTTCAAAAATGTAAAACTCTCAAAGTGTTAACAAAAATGTGTTTATTAATCATAAACACTTTGAGAGATTTTCACAAGGTTTTATGGCAAGTGATCAAACCTAGGATAATCATGGTGTTATAAGGTGATTATGGTTACGCTATGTCCTACGATCCGCCAGAGCCGGATGGATCTACCCAAGGACAATTCCAATAGATTAGAATTAGAAGTCCTTAGGTAAGATTGAAAAAAAGGAGTAAATGAGAAAGGAGAAAGAAGGGGTTGAAGAATGAAAAAGAAAAGTTTAATGTAAGGGTGAAAAGAAATAGCCCTCCATGAAAACTTAGGGCAGAAACCGGGTCAATACATCTGCTATCGGTATTCACTTAAGGTGATACTAATATTGAAGACAAGACGTCATGGACCCAGTGACGCACTGCACCACCCCTCCTAGCCACTCAGATATCTCTCAAAAGATATTTGTTTCATTTCTCACGGAGAACAGTGCATAATCTATCGGCCTCTCATTCCGAGATGAGTTGATATTGAAAAGGTGGCACTCTGCTCCATGCCTCCGTCTACTAAAAACCAAAACGCACATTATTGAGTCTAGAGCCATGAGATTCATCAAAAGATCTCTTAGGATACACTTCCAATTTGATGCACCTGGAGTTCACCAAAAAGGACACAAGGTGTACATGAGTCTTAATGAGATCCAAGGATCTTGCCATTATTATCATGATGGTTTCTATGCTTCAAACGGTCTACAGTCGTGGGGTGATCTCCAGCGACTCACTGAATCGTGGGTGCACTTCGGTGTGTCCGTGTAAGCCCTTTCGGGGGTATCCGGTTCAGAACGGCCTGGGGAAGGATTAGAGAAAGTCTTCACACTATGCTGTTGACAATCTCAAAGTCCCAACCTGTAAGCGCTGGATGATTATTACTAACAGTTTTATGCAGCTACCTATAAACATCCATTAACCATCACCACATACATCAATCATCTTCACCTCAGCATACTCATACTTATGAAGAACATCTCCAACAAAGCTCAAGTGTAAAAGTTCAAGACAAAAGAATCAAGTTAAAGACAGAGTGTAACGTCAAAGTCAAAAGGCTAATCAATATGTCAAGAACAAGTTCATATATCAAATGATGAAAGAAAAGGGGAGATTGTTAGCATAAGTATAAAGTTCAAGATGTATGAGTATGTTGGAGGTCACGACGTCATAATCACATGAAGATGTTGATCGAAGGCAAGAACAACCTCAAAAACGATACTTTGAAGATCACATAGCATGAAGGAACCAAAAACAAAAACTGCTATACAACGACACTCAAAGCTCAAAGACATTGAAGACGAAAGACCATCTCACATGGAGCATCATATTGAATGACCATCCCTTAGGGGGAGATTGTTAGGATTTATTTTAAAGTGATGGTCATTTGTCATTGTAATAGTTTAATTAAGTGTGTCGTTGTTTGAGTTAGTTAGTTTAATCAACGGGCTTGGGCTCAAGCTTGTTAGTTAAATGTTATGATCATGTAATCCTTGTATAAGCCCATCTCAAGCCCAAGCCCACCCAAGTCATGAAAACTATAAATAGCACCCTTCCTCTCACTTGGAAGGGTTGGATGTGTGTGTTATTCTTTCTCTTGTATCTCTTTCTTATCTTTCTCCTTAATCTAATATATACCATTCCCATTTCTTATCTATTCTTCTATTATTCTCATATTGTGTATATGATAAAGGATCAATATTAAGCTATAACACTAACACACATACAAAATGTTTTAAACATTTAGTATTTTACGTATGTTGTATAAAAATAGTTAAGATAATTATTTTTGTACGAATGAGGTGTCAAAAAACTGAGAATATTATACTTAATAATATAAATAGTTTTTCTCAAATAAAAATAAATGACAATATCGAAGTAGTAACTTAATATGTCATTAACCTCACACATACAACTAGTATTAGAATAAATGGAACACATTCCTTAAATTTTTATTTTCTTTTTAAATGGAGTGATTGAGAGGGTCAAGAAAGATTTCGAGTACATATCAATTCATTATTCAAATTATGATTGATATCATTATCGAATCTAATTGACAAGTTTTCGAGTATGGACATGAAATCGGAGTCATTATTTGTCTAGCTTTAAGATAACATCAAAATATGATAAAATATATTATCTTGAATCTACATACTCAATCACATTCGATTGTTATGAAAATAATGACGTCCTCTCAAGACGAAAATAATATGCATCGGATCATAACTCACACTTGTGTTGAAGATGCCATATTGAGTCTTCTTGTCTAATGGTTGTGTTCCAAACTTTAAACTAATATGTTTAAAAGATGCATAAAATACACAACTAAGTAGGATTGACAACTTGGATGTTTCATCCGAAATATACAAGTAATTTACATTGCGATGCAATTAGTAAACGTGACATTTCCGAAAAACCAAACACGAGCAAACAAACAACATATGTAAACTTTGCTCATGAACAACTCAACACTCAAAGTCACATGTCTAGTAAAAGTGTCACACATAATATGTTATTAACTATTATGTAAGTCATCAATCTTTGAGAATATCACATGTATTTCTCTTATCAAAAGATTTACAAAAGATAACTTATATCTTATGCATCTTATTTTCTTTGTAACATGAATGGTTAATACATTGCATCCTGTTAACAAATATATGATATTAGAGTTGAATAATAACCTAATACAACATGTGTCATTGCATAAACAAGTAAAATTGGTCATACACTAAAATACTTGTTTCACTAAGCATTCGTAAGAGTGATAAGTTTCCTCTTAGAAAAACATATTTGTTGAAATATACAATATGTCTCATTTCAAATATAATACTCACAAGATCTATTAAGGTAAATAACCTTTACTAGATTCTTTTCTTAAGATATGCAAAGGAGCATTCTTGAAACACACACGATGTAGTAGATTCTACATTGTATCACATTAGAGTGTCTCTTGGTTCTAGGAAACCAAATCATGTTAAAATAACATGCAACAACTCAACAAACAAAGATGTTGTCCAAGAGATCATAAAATACACCATCTCCATCAAATAACCTCTAAATCTCAAACACAAAATTAAAACATTTCGCTTGCCTTTGTTAGGAGTTGTGTAAGACATGTCATTCTCTTGATCGACTTTCAAAGTATGGTTAGTTGAGTCATATTAGGCCATGTATTAGCGAATTAAGCTAATATCATCTTTGCTACACTTCAATAGGCAAATATAGGAATTTGAATTTTTCTAACATGAGAATGACTACTAGAGAACCTATCGCACTAGAAATTCAATTTGACCTAACGGTTGAATTGCTTCCAGGAGAGAAGTTGGGTTCGTGGTATAACCCGTAAAAATGGTCGTGTTTAGCCTGAATTGAGCACCATTAGTGATAGTCTCATACTCATTCTCTAACTTGAAAAATTTTCATTCCTATATTTGACTAGAGATAGTTTATATCGGTGAACTTTATCTCCCGTTAGGATTTCATTTTAAACAAGTAGTAATTAGGATCTGCCTTAGCAAACCTAGATTGCTTGCATCCCACATACGTGTTTCAAAATGATAACATGTTCTTGTAAGATATGATTAAATGTCTTCATGATCTTAAATGCTAAATGATTATCATGTTTCGCATGATGTTTGCATTTATTCCTTATGTGCATTTTACATGATTTGCTTGTAAAGTTTGCACACACACTATATCCCTTTGACACATTAGGAATTAAGTATGCCTATCACTATGAATCCTTAGAAGTCATAGAGTCATATATTAGTGTCAAAACCTATAAGTCAAAGTAGTCGCGAAGTTATCCTAATTCCCTAGTCATCACTTCGCCTTCTTCCAAGTAATACACCCTTCTGTCATGGGAAGGTTAGATACAAACCTAGTAGAACTCGGAGTAGGGTTGACAACTTAAATATTTCATCTAAAATATTCAAGTAAGTTTAACTTGCGATCGCAATTGTTAAATGTCATATCCGAAACATCATACTCAAGTCTTTTAACAACATATGTTAAAACGCTCATCCAAAAGCGAAAAGCTAACATCAACCCTCGGGTGACAAAGGACTCGCGAGTTACTATATAAGTGATTAGTAGTTCATTTCATCCTCGTGTGATTATACACTTCTTAAGATCCCAAACCCTGCTGCGAATCAGCACCATAGGCCTAGCTTTACGTCTTTCAAAACCTCGTGAAACACTCGCGTGCGAAGCACATCGAAATCTGTAAATCAACCAAACCTCTCAACCGAGAATCCCCTAACCATCTTCGTCTAGGTCTAGGAATGATGGAACATATTCCATAAATCTTATGACTATTTAAATATTTCACTGGAAATATTAAAGTCATCCCTCGTACCCCTCTTATGACTACTTGAATATTTCACTGGAAATATTGTAGTCATCTCGTGTGTCTCGTCTCATGACTCTTCAAATATTTCACTGGAAATACTGAGTCATTCTTTAAATCCCTCTTATGACTACTTGAATATTTCACTGGAAATATTGTAGTCATCTCGTGCGTCTCGTCTCATGACTCTTTAAATATTTCACTGGAAATATTGAGTCATTCTTTAAATCCCTCTCATGACCTTCTAAAATATTTCACTAGAAATATTAAGTCATCTCTCACGTTCCTCGTATGATCACTTGAATATTTCACTGGAAATATTGAGATCATATCTTCTATTTTGTGTCATGACTTTTAGATATTTCACTGGAAATATCAAGTCATTCTAAAAGTCAAGTCATATCCTGTGTCTCGTCTCATTACTTTTTAAATATTTCACTGAAAATATTAAGTCATCCTTTACATCGCTCTAATGACTACCTATGTATTTCCTCGGAAATATAAAAGTCATCTCTTCTCGTCCAGTACCGTTCAAAGAATTTATTAGGTATAAATTCTCTCCTCGTATCGAAAAGTCTCACTAAATCAGCGAGATTTATTCGTAAAATCCTCTTAAATTCTAATGACAACTTAAATATTTCATCCGAAATATTTAAAGTATATTTAATTTGCAAAATGCAATTAAATGTCATTTCTCGTTCTCGATTAACGTTCATCGAATCCCGTTGGATTCATTCATAAAAGAATTTATTCGGTATAAATTCCTTTAATCTAAGGTCCAGAAAAATCACAACATATGTGAAATTTCTTTGTCAAAATCTAATTCTGGGTCAAAACTGATCTCAGCAGGTTACGGTACCCTTAAATAGGGGATGGTACCGCTAAATTTAACGGTACCATCGGACCATTGTCTGCTGAGATAGTTTATCTTGGTTTCAATTCTCACCAACACCATCAAAACCCAATCGATGTAGTCTTGAACCAGAACCGTCTCCTATCAGAATAGATTCTATCTATCTTCTGATTCCTTAGATTTTTCCCCTTTCACTTCCGCATGGTACTGAACATACCATATGTATGGTTACTTCCGTATCCTTTATCTTCCTAACTTATCTACACCTTTCAACCTTAGTTCTACACTACCAATGCTTCCGTATCTCACTCACCTTCCACACACTTCAAGCGAAGAACTGCTAGGATAAGTTAAGATAAACCCACTAGAACCTTATCACTAACCTCACAACCCTGAAGATTTTATCTTCTTAACCCTTAGGATATCTCCACGTGATCATATGCCTCATCATATGAATGTTCTATGAATATTCACAATGATTGAGAAGAGCTACGTGACTTCAAAGGTGAAGTTTATTGTATGCTATCCACCACTTGTCATGACATTACTAAGCTCATCGCTTCCGTCAACGTTTGTTTTCCTCTTTATTTTTTTTCACATCCTGTCCGGATGGTCATAGATTAAGAGGGAGCTAAAACACACTCACATAGTCTTTCAACAAACACTCTCAAGAACACACAAATGTGATTCTTATTCCCTAGAAAACTTCCCTTTAGCTGCCCAGAACTAGGCTGCACAGGAAAATTCGTGACTTCCAGGTAACGGTACCGTTAAATAGGCTACGATACCGTTAAATTTAATAGTACCGTGTGGTATTTAGTGCTATCGTGCCTATGTTTGACGAATTTTCACTGTTTCCTTTAGATCCCTGCATCCCTAACCTCAAACCTGCAAAATTTTGCAAACTCACATACACCCTAGGATTCCCTCAATACACCATAGAACTCTACCACCAACTTTAGTTCGAATCCCACAACTTTTGCCTATATAAGGCATCACCACTGCAAGCTTATCTTGCACCTCATCTTCAAACCTTACATTAACATCATTCCTCATCACACTCAACCCTTATAACTAAACTTCACTCTTGACAGTGATATTTAGTTCCAAAACCTTCAACCCTAATATCAATCCCACTCAAACCTTTTAGCTAAACTTCACTCTTGACAGTGATAGTTAGTCTAAAAACCTTCAACCCTTATAACAATCCCACTCAAACCTTTTAGCTACACTTTACTCTTTGACAGTGATTGTTAGTCTAAAAACCTTCAACCCTTATATCAATCCCACTCAAACCTTTTAGCTACACTTCACTCTTGACAGTGATAGTTAGTCTAAGAACCTTCAACCCATTAATCATCACACTCAAACCTTACAACTATTCCTCACTTTGGATAAGTGATAGTTAGTTCACCAACCTTCAATCCTCACAATCACACGAAACCCTTCATGCACCAAATTATCTCTAACACACACCTAGGATCATCCAAACTAGATATCTAGAACTTCGTTATCTCAAACCCGTTAGAGATATCCACCCACAATCCTGTTAGGATCACATGCAAATTTTTTTCTTTTGAAATATATCATGCATCTCATTGTCAGTGCAAACGATATATTAATCTAAACCATCCCAACACCAATCATCTTAGGTAGATGATTATGTTGTTCAAAAGGTTTGTTAGAACTTGCCTTCCCAATGAGAACTTGGAAGAAGTCATTTTATGTGTCAGTCAACAAACGAATCTCGTTCTTGTTAGTGTGATTGATTGAACAATTACACCTTAGGTTGTCGGTCAGGTTGTGACACTTACGTGTTAACATAGTTTAACTCTTGCATGTCTTGCTATGTGTATTCTATCCCTATAATGCTGCTCCTATTCTTTTATATATTATGTTGCACGAAGCTAACCCTTGATGTAGGAAAAGCCTTTGTAAAATTTGATCCATGGATCCGCTAGATACTAAGGTAAATAAACAAGGGGATAAAGTCACCATAGGGGAGCATTGAGCTAGGGGGAGCTCGGGAGTATTTGAATACATAGCACGGAGTCTTTCTAATAGTGGTGATAGAAGACTTCACTGGGATGATGCAAGCTCGACTTTCTGGGGAGAATGGAAAGTAGTGCAATAAGGGGGAGTAGGGAGTGAATTCAAGGGAGCGCTCGAGGCAACTATCTTTTTTATTCGACAAAAGGGGGAGAAGGGAGTGTAAACAGGTAACTTTTACATTTTACTATGTGTTACGGTTTACATATTTGTCATCATCAAAAAGGGGGAGATTGTTAGTGCAAATATTACGATATTTAAACTAAACGATTTCTTCGGTTTTAATAATGACAAACATGTAACTTGTAATACATAACGTAAAATGTGTAAGTTACTTGTAAACACAAATCATCAATGCATACTTACATCAACACCTCCCGACGTCTCAAGTATGCTTCAACAAAGCCGTAGATTTCCATCCCGACGTGAATCACTCAAGGTATGGACAAACAAATCTACTACTTGACAAATGATCAAAGGATTATATTTTTCTCTAAACTTCACATTTTTAATGTGACAAAACATTTCTTTCAAAAATATATTTTACAAATTATTTTTGAATTAAAAAGAAATGTTTTATTTTGAAAAATAAGTTTAAAAATCCCAACAGTCAATTTTCCCCCCAAAATAGCTCCAAACATTCCTAAATAAACCTTCCCCACTAAAAACAAACGGAGAAGCGTCCACGGTACCACTAAAGTACCGACGGATCCACTAAATTTAGTGGAGCCGTCTGACAATTAGTAGAGTCGTGCCTCTGTAACGGCTAGTTTTCCCCTTGCCTATAAATAGTGGACCATTTTACACTTCCAACTTGATTTTTCCAGTCAGTTTTCTCTGGTCTAATCCCTCCTCACTTAGAACACTTTCTTTGATCATTTAGAGAGTCTTAGTTTGTTTAAGAGTGATCCTTTCATCCCACCAAGAGATCCTCTTCATTCCTCTTCAAGTGCAAGAGAAGAACACAAGGTATCTAAGTCTAATGCCTGGCCTTTTGCTTTCCTCTCTTCCGAATTATTCAATTTGAAAAATTTCTTTCGGATGGACTGTCCCCGAAAACGGTTTTCTGAAACAGAAAGTGATCCGCTATCCTTACTCCCTTGCTATTTCCGCCGAGAAGTGACAGATACAAAGTGTTTTCATTCCTCTTCAAGTGCAAGAGAAGAACACAATGTATCCAAGTAGATACAAAGTGTTGTAGTTGTAGGTAGAAGCACTTGTAACATTTGTTACACTCTTGATTGTATCATAGCATACATCAAGATCATTTTTCTTTTGAGAGTTTATGAGGAAAGATCATTGTGATCTTATGGAGATATTGAATATCTGTAGTAGCCATTGGGCTAGTGTGTTGATCAAGTTGATCAAAGATAGATAGGGTAGATTGAGTCAAGTGAGGGTTGATCATTGTGATCTTGTCAAGATCTTGGAGATCTCTTGAAGCTTGTGGGCTTGTGTGATTGATCAAGAAGATCAAGGGTAGATTGGGTAGATCGAGTCAAGTGGGAGTAGATCATTGTGATCTTGCCGAGATCTTGGAGATCTCTTGAAGCCATTGGGCTTGTGTGTATTGATCAAGTGGATCAAGGGTGGATCGTGGTAGATTGGTGCTAGCTAAGATTAGCACTCGACATTTAGCTTAGTGTCAAAAATTGGATAAGCGACGTGTACGGTTTTCTCCGCCTGAAGGGAGCTTGTTGATTAGTGAAGTAACTCTCGAGTTGGGTACTCGGGGAGGGGAGTAGGGCGAAGAGGAGCTTCGTGACCGAACCACTATAAATCACCGTGTCCGGTTTGCGCCTTCTTACTTATCTCTTTACTTTCGTTTCATTCTTTATTGCTTTATATTTATATTTGAATTGCGTTTATGTTTGTGTGGCTAGTTGCTTATGTTATATTGATTAAGTATGTGTCATGGTTTGATTGTGCTTGTGTTATTGTTTACTATATTCATCTCTAGATATTATATGATCATAGTTGACACTTTTCATATTACGTCACACTTGATCGGGTGTTTGATACAAAAAGTTTATAAGTTTTTTAAATGGAAATGTATTCACCCCCTCCCCCTCTACGGTTTCCACATGCGAGAATGGCAAAGGTGTGGTCTCTCAACCATGATGATGAAGAAGCTGGTGGTGACAGTTATGAGTGCTTGCGTTTGGTTCAGATCAGGGAGCGCAGGAGGTTGGAGGCACTTACTGCCGTCTTGGTTGAGGTCCGTGATGGCTTGTCTGAGAAGGATCATCACATGGACATTATGGATTTGTATGATTAGGTCTTGGTGGGCAGTGCTTGTGCAGGTTCTTTTGGTTGTTTCATCATCCTGGTTGTTTATTATCCTTTTTGAATGGTATGCCAAGGGTGGCTGTTGATCATACCTTAAATGGTATTAATGTAATGAACTTTTAAATATTAATGGAATGGTAGATATATATTAGGTATCTTTCTATGTTGTGTTATTTTTATTTATATATATATTTATTTATTATTTTTTTTCTCCCCTTTAATTTTTATTTCTAAATTTTTTTATTTATAATTTTTAATGAGTTGGGTATATAGTGGTTGTGTTTGGGCACTTTGACTTTTTCTCAGTCATACACATGAACATAACACACACTTAAGTTTGATCGGTTTCAATTGACCATTCAAACGAATCTAGGGTTTTGATCTTTTTAGGGTTTCGCTGAAATCAAACATGATGAAGCAAATAGATTATAATCAAAACTATTTAAGCTGGGGATTGTTTAATCATTTTAGGGTTTGGCTTCCTATACTAAAACCCCAAATGAACATCAGCTTTATTCTCAGGTCTGTATTTTAACGATACACCATTACATTTATTTGTTGGATTTTGGGTTACTTTGATGAATTTATTTGTTTTGTTTTTCATATGGTAGAAACTTGTTAGTTTATGGGTCTAATTCATGTTGCATATATTTATTGATCAAAACAAATAGAAATGAATAATAATGCTTGCAATTATCCTAAACAGACTATTATATTGATTTTTTGGTTTTGATTTGTTAAAGTTTTGTGATATTGAAGCTATGAAAAAAAGGTATTTAATGGTCTTTAGGTGTTCTTGATGAAGATGGGTAAATTTATCCATCTTGATCCTGTGACTCACATGGGACTTATTGCTCTGGTTCAAGGATGTACCAATTTGGAGTATTTAGATATTAAACTCTTAGATATTTCAAATGAAGCTATCGAGTGTATAGGATCCCATTTAAAGAATCTGTGTGATATCCGTATCAATTTGATTGAGAAAAAACGGGTAACAAAAACAAATTTACCATTAGACAATGGGATCCGAGCTATGTCACACCCCAAAAATGACGCAGCGGAATGACATTCACGGGGTATGACTTCATAGTTAAGAACACAAAGTGTCACAATAGAGAAATACTAAATGTAATACATAGAACAGATAATAGTCACAACCTCCCACAACAGAGATACGTACAATATCCAAAACAACATAAGTCTCACAGCTAAACAACATCACTAAGCAATATCCAAATGAGGCTTCACGAGTTATAACCCGGAAGGGTCTTGTTTTAAGTCTTGCTAAGCCAGGACAAAACTCAACCTTCTATAGTATTCTCGTTCTTAACACCTGAAAATGGATACTCGAAAACGTCAACATAAAATTGGTGAGCTCGTGGGTTTAGGGCTTAAACCATGAGGCTGTGAATAATAAGTAGGACATAGTGAAATGAATACCAATTACAAGCACATTATCAAGTAGCAATAGTGTCACGCCAACTGAACCTATAGTGTTCCTCATACACATAACCAATATCACGTGGGGAGCTACCCCGATATATCTATCAACAAGTGGGCTCTTAACAGAGAGTTAACAGTTACACCAACTGAACCTATAACTTGTGGGCTCTCAGCAGAGAGTTAACAGTGGCGCAGTCATGTAATCACAAAACAAACATGTCACAGCATATAATTGCATCATCACACGTATATGTCCAAAATCATGTAAAACAGTAATTCACAGCATGAAAACAGTTAATAATATCATTTGAGTACCATTTTCCCCCAAGGAAAACATAATGAAAAAGGGGCTACGAGAACTCACCTTAGCAAAAGTAAATCCCGATTGGTAAATTGGCAAACGGTAAGTTAAGTCCGATAACTCTAATCGCGACCTAAATGATACACATGTCTTAGGTTCGAAAACAAGGTTATGCACGCAAGTTCATACTCTACTTTATCACTTGTACATGTTTTATCGTCAAAAATGTAGTTGCGTCAATTTGATCTTTCATTTTAGAAAATCACCCTTTTTAGAAAACGTAACTTGTAAATCTCATGATCAAATTTTTGTCGTCATGTTAATAGGTATTTCAAAAATCTCCAACGCGCCTAATAAGTGTATATAATGTTCTACCATTTTTGTTTATGTCATTTTGGCCAAAATATACTCTAAAGTGTCCAAAAACCCCATTATATTTTCCTAACAGCTTTCTAATAGCCATAAATATTAAGCTGTCAACGCATATGTCGTCGTAAACCTTCTTTTAGCCATAACTTTTTCGTCGTAGCTCCGTTTCTTGAGTTTTACCTATCCCCGCGAAGGTATTTAAGTATACTATCGGATTTCTAAGGCTCGGCTAGTCTAGTTACCATTTATCATCAGTTTTCATCTCTCCAAATTCCTAACAGATTCAATAATTTTCAGAAAATTTAGTTTTCGTCGCATAACTTAAAACTAGCGTATCTTTTTCGTTATAAGCCCGTTTTAACTCATTCAAGCGGCTAGGTTTTCGTTATTGAGTCTATTTTCTATATTTCTAGCCTAATATTGCAACTGAGTTACTGATTTTCCTGTATTAATCAAAACAGGTCAGAATCATTTTTAAGTGTGTCAAAACATTTTCCTAATCTTCTAGCTATTATAACCACTTAACAACAAACTCCAAATCTAGTCCTAGTTCACCCATCAACTTCTCAACATAACAATAGTGATCTAACCATAAGCTTAACAATATTCAAAGGTCCATGTAAATGATCATCAAGGATGTTTAAAACTTAATCTCTTGTTAAAGGATCATGGTGAATATAAAACTTTATCAACATGTACCAAGTGATAACTAAGTATATACTTGACTAGCATTATGACATAAAGAAAACATGAAGTTTTAGTAATGTAAGATTTACTTACAAAAGAGATTAGTGAGATGAGAGCGTAAGATACTTGATTAACCCCAATATTAATGTTCCAAAACCGTGCTAAAGTGCCCTAAGTATGCTTGATCTTAACCAAAATCAAGATTTCTCCTTCTTGCTCCTTATAGGGTGTCGAATTGTATGTATATATGGGAAGTGATTATATTTTTTTTTCTTTACTTGAACTAGCTAGGTGAAAAATGAGGAATGTTTGCTCTATTTATACTTGAAGAGTTTCAAATGTTTAATAGTGTAGTCAAATGGTATCATTGGCTTGGTTGGAGGAGGGGGGCCGATTAGGGGTCTTAGGGGGGACAACATGGAGGTCAAGCCTCCAAGTTGAAAATTACGTTCCATGTTTAAAGGATTTTGATGGCTCATTAAATGGACATGTGCAATTTGTCTAGCAAGTATCTATAATACAAGGGGGGGGGGCAGTAATGGGAATAAAATGGGATTAGATGAGTAGTTTTGATACAAGAGTGTATGTGTTGTATACTTGTATGTATTGGGTGTTAAAAATAGGTATTGGTTGTTGGTTTGGTGATTAACAAAAGTTGTACGTAATTAAACGTAAGATATAAGGAATTTACCTTAGGCGTATGGAAATATTTTTGGAACTTTTGTAATCTTTTTGGGAGTATAAAAATACGTTAGAAATAATCGTTGGGAGAATTGGGTATATCGAGTGTTAAATTTTGAATTACGAATTGCGTTTGTTGAATTAACAACCGTAAGTAGTTTAAGAAAAGGAAATTGTTTTAAGGTTTGAAATTGTGAACTGGAATAGGAGCAAGATACTGGAGCATTGTGGACTAAATATAGCCCAAGTCCTAGTGATAAAATATTTAATTTAAAACGAAATGCGGTAACTTAAAAAAAGTTCCTGAAATTTACTAGTTGTCACAGTCTCCCAGCCTCAGAAGAAACCCATCCCGGGTTTCAGTTCGAGTTACCCGATACGTTTGAAAACAGGTGAGGGTACTTTCGCTTTATCTCGTCCTCACGCTCCCATGTAAACTCTGGTCCACGCTTTGACTCCCAACGGACTTTAACTATGGGTATCTTACTACGCTTCAACTTCTTGATCTCACGTTCTAAAATTTCAACTGGTTTCTCTACGAAGTGTAACTTAGGATCTACCTGAATCTCTTCCAAGGGTATGTGTAAGGTCTGATTAGCAAGACATTTCTTAAGGTTCAACATGTGAAACGTATCATGAATGCCACTCAGCTCTTGTGGTAGTCCGATTCTCTCAGTGATCTCAAAAGGTCCTACGTATCTAGGTGCTAACTTGCCCTTCTTTCCAAATCGTACAACACCTTTCTAAGGTGATACCTTGAGTAAAACATGATCACCAACGTTGAATTCTAAGGGTCTCCGTCGGTTGTCAGCATAGCTCTTCTAACGGTCTCGAGCAGCCTTGAGCCTATCCTTAATTTGAATGATCTTCTCAGTGGTTTCTAACACTATCTCAGGTCCTATCATTTGACTCTCTCCAGCTTCCGCCCAACCAATAGGTGAACGAGACTTTCTTCCATAAAGTGCCTTGAATGGTGCCATATCTATGCTGGTATGATAACTGTTGTTATAGGAGAACTCGGCTAATGGAAGATGGGTATCCCAATTGCCACCGAAGTCTATGGCACACGCCCTGAGCATGTCCTCAAAGGTCTATATGGTACACTCGCTTTGACCATCGGTCTGTGGGTGATAAGCCGTACTCATATCTAAGTGTGTTCCCAGGGAACTTTGCAATAATTGCCAAAAGTTTGACGTGAAGCGGCTGTCACGATTAGATATGATCGATATAGGCACACCATGTCTCGCCACTATCTCCTTGATGTAAAGTCTAGCCAATTTGTCAATCGTATAATATTCTCGGATGGGTAAGAAATGTGCAGACTTAGTTAACCTATCTACGATGACCCAAATCGTATCGTGTCCACTACTAGTTCTAGGCAACTTTGTAATGAAATCCATGGTTATCCTTTCCCACTTCCACTCGGGAATCTCCGGTTGTTGTAACAAACCAGATGGTCTCTGATGTTCAGCCTTCACTTTAGAGCAAGTCAGACACTTGCTAACGTAGACAACTGTGTCCTTCTTCATCCCAGGCCACCAGTACAAGTCTCTAAGGTCGTAGTACATCTTATCTGCTCCTGGATGAACAGAGTACCTCATTGTATGTGCTTCGTTCATGACTAGGGTTCTCACGTCACTAGTTAACGGTACCCAAATTCGGTCTACAAAGTATAGTCCACCGTCGTCCTTTTTCTCTAGTTGCTTATCTAAGCCTCGCATCTTCTTTGTGGGTGCATCCATATTCATAGATGCCTCTCTCTGACGTGTTAGTATCTTATCCTTGATACCCGACTGTATGGTTATACTCATGGCTTTTACTTTCCTAGGCCTGAGTCTTTCCTTTCTGCTCAAAGCATCAGCTACTACGTTCGCCTTACCTGGGTGGTAGCGAATCTCGCAGTCATAATCGCTAAAGAGCTCGATCCATCTCCTCTGGCGCATATTCAACTCTTTTTTATCGAAGATGTGTTGGAGACTCTTGTGATTAGTATAGATAATACTTTTCATCCCATACAAGTAATGTCTCCATATCTTAAGGGCGAATACTACAACGCCAAACTCCAGATCATGGGTGGTATAGTTCTTCTCATGAACCTTCAGTTTTTGAGAGGCATAGGCAATCACCTTACCTTTTTGCATTAACACGCACCCAAGGCCTTGACATGACGCGTTACAGTATACTACGAAATCTTCGGGTCCATCGGGGAGGGCTAGTATTGGTGCATTACATAGGTTACCTTTCAATGTCTGAAAGGCAATCTCCTGTGCTTCGCCCCAATCATATTTCTTGTTCTTTTGAGTCAGTGAGGTAAGTGGTTTGGCAATCTTGGAGAAGTTCGCAATGAAACGTCGGTAGTAACCTGCCAGGCCTAAAATGATCGGACTTCTGTCAGGGACTTAGGGGCTTCTCAATTTTTCACTGCCTCAATCTTGCTAGGATCCACATGAATACCATCTTTGTTAACCACGTGTCCAAGGAATTGAACTTCTTGTAACCAGAACTCGCACTTCGAGAGTTTGGCGTACAGTTTCTCCTTCTTGAGTAGCTCTAGGATTATCTTCAGGTGTGTTTCATGTTCCTCTTTGGTCTTGGAATAGATCAATATGTCATCAATAAAAATGATGACAAATTTATCTAGGTATGGCCAGCAAACTCGATTCATCAAGTCCATGATGGTAGCCAGACCGCAGGCCCATTTGTTAGTCCAAACGGCATAACCGTGAACTCGAAATGACTGTATCGAGTTCTGAACGCAGTTTTTGGAATGTCATCTTCGTGTACTCGATTCATCAAGTAACTGATGGTAGCCGGAATGGAGATCTATCTTGGAGAAGTACCGTAAACCTTGCAGTTGGTCAAATAAGTCATCAATTCTCGAGAGAGGGTAGCGGTTCTTAATGGTTAGTTTGTTCAGTTCCCGATAGTCGATGCACATCCTGAATGAACCATCCTTCTTCTTGACGAACAATACTGGTGCTCCCCATAGTGAATAACTAGGTCGGATGAAACCTTTGTCTTGGAGTTCCTTTAGTTGATTAGACAACTCCTCTATTTCAGTAGGTGCCAATCGGTAGGGAGACTTTGCAACCGGCATAGTGGTATGTGTGTATACACATACCTTTATTTGACCAAAATCAGACCAAAACGACCAAAAACTAACCATAAATCCCAAAGATATTTGTGTTTTTGTGTTTGTGATTGTGCAGGTATGGATATGTAAAAAATTGACAAAACAAAGGCAAAAAGACAAAAAAAGAGCACGGGATTTGGAAAAGAGTATTTAAAGCCAAAGCCGAGGATGATATTCTACATATGTATCATGTTCGAGCTCAATATTACAAAATCAGCCCTTGGATCACTTTATTTTACAAAAACAGTCCTTGAATAACTTTTCACAATTGGCAGATTTAGTCCTTCAAAGTTAAAACCAATTCAAGCTATATCCTAAAATTAAAACCCAAAAATCCTACATATCCAACCCATAACCCGACCCTTACCCTGGTCAACCCCACATTAAATCCCCAGTCAAACCCCAACAATAAAACCCGCCATTCACTGTTTATCCTTTAACCTTAGTTTACCCTGCTTCACTAACTTACCCACCTCACTTAAATGATTCTAGAAGGCTGACATCACCAAGGGAATGACACGTGGACAAATCCCAGCTGTTTCATTGGCTACAACATCTCCTCACATGATCCAAGGGTCGACAATGGTGAATTGGTGACCAAGCAAAGATCAATGGCCAAGATTAGTGATCCAGAGCCTTCTACGGAAACCCTAGACCTCTCTCAGCTACTATAAATACAGAGCTCTCTACACACACATAGTTGTCCTTGCTTTTAGACCATTTTCCTAGTGTAATTTAGCTTATTTTATGTTTTTAAGCTTATTGTACCTTTAATTTCTGTCATTTACTTTTAAAAAAGCATTGTAATCTTTACATTTTAATGAAATTTAAGTTTACTCTTTATTTACTTGTCATTTTTATTTAAAAGCACTCTTTACTTTACTTGTCTTAATAGCTTAAAAGCTCTTTACTTTTCCTGTTTTATAAGCCCATTTAAGCTTTCTAATAGCTTATTGTGAGTTTATTGTTGTTATTTTCTTTTTTGAATTCAAAAAAATCAAAAAAAAAAATAAAATAAAAAAAAAAGTCAAAACAAAAAATAATAATAAAATAAAAAATAAAAAAAGTCAAAATAAGCTCATTGTTGGAAGTAAGCCAGAAATGAAAGGGCTTAGTGCTGCCACTAGCTTGTTTTCAACAAGCTAGAGCTTGTAGAGTAGCTCCTCGAGCATGTTGATGCCTTTGTTTAGCTAAGGCTTTAGTAAGTTCCTTTTAAATTTCAAATTCTAGTTCATTATTGCTTATTTACTGCTTACTGTTGCTTTTTATTTGCTTTTATGTGCTTAGTCTAGTTTAATATTGATTTCTAATGCTTAATTGAAGTTTACATATCACTTGTTCTAGTTTTTCATTAAAAACCTCAAAAATACAAAAATATTGCTTTTTAGTTGTTGATATAAATAATGCCTAAACACGTTATTAATAATGCCTAAACACGTTATTAATATTTTTCGATATCTCTACGTTTTGATAATCACAAAATGTAAAATCATTAATCGGAAAATTATGACGTAAACAAGTATTTAGTTGTAAATATCTATTTCTACAACTCAAATCACTTAAGGTATGAATGAACTAATGCTTAATGCATTATATGATCAAAGGAACATTTTCTTAATAACTAGATTTTTTATAAAACATCAAAAACATTTTATATATTTTTGAAAAACATTTTTGGCATTAAATAAAATTTTTTAATCTTTTATAAAAATATGAATTCAAATTTTTAACCAAAATCAGTTAAAATGTTCCAGAAAAACCTTCCCCACAAAAGGACAAAATTGGCCAACGGACAGAAGGGGCGGCCCCCTTAATTTTACTAGGCGGCCCCCTTAATTATTAAGGGGACCGCCCCCGCTCCAGTAGACTTCCAGCTGTCCAATTTTTCTCCTATAAATACCAGTCTTCTCCTGGACTTTTACTCACCTTTTGCACACTAAAACTTTCTGTTCTAAATTCATTCTAAACATTGTAAATCCTTTGATCATATTTTCTTAAGCATTGGTTTCTAAGTGATCCAAGCTTCCACCACCAAAAGTGCAAAAGAAGAACTCTACTTCAACTAGTGAAGAAGTGTTATTACTTACCTCATTCAATTGTGTTGTTGTGTAAAGTGTTGTGTAGTTGTGATAAGTAGATCTAAGTGTAACTACGTAGTAGTGTTGTAAATTTGTTGTGAAGTAGTTGTGAAGAAGTAGTCGTGAAGTAGTCGTGAAGAAGAAGTCGTGAAGAAGTCGTGAAGCCGTTGTGAAGAAGTCGTGATAAAGTCGTGTAGAAGTTGTGTATAAGTTGTGAGATTGGTTCTAGCTACGATTAGGACTCGACATCTAGCTTTGTGTCGTTAAGCCGGTGTAAGCTAAAGTTGTGTAAGGTTTCTCCGCCATAAGGGAGTTTGTTGACATAGTGAAGAAAACTCTCGAGTAGGTGACTCGAGGAGTGGAGTAGGGCAAGGAAGGTGTCCTTGTAGCCGAACCACTATAAATCTCCGTGTTGTGGTTTGATCTTTCCATCTCTATCTCTTATTTCATTATATTTACCTTACTTGCATTACTTATCTATATTTGCTTATATATGTTCATATTGATCAAGAGTTGAATTCACATAAGATAGAATCGAAGTTTTAAAAAGTAAACAAAAGTTTTCATAAATTAAAAAGACGTAAAACTATTCAACCCCCCTTCTAGTTTTCCACAATTGGTATCAAGAGCCACGTCAAACAAGATTTTTAAAATTAACTGTATTTTAAAACTTGAAACGATCTATGGAATCTGAAAAATATTTAGAAGGGCAATCTATGCAAAGACCACCACTATTTGAAAGTGATGGATTTTTATATTGGAAAAATCGATTCGAAACTTATGTGAAGTCAAAAGATCTAGATCTTTGGCATGTTATTACTAATGGTGATTTTTTACCTATTCAACATAATCTTGAAACTAAAAAGGATGAAATTGTACCTTTTGAAAAACAAAGTGATGATTTAAAAGAAAACTTTCTAAAAATAATGAGGCTAAAATGGTTATTTATAATGCGCTACCACGTAAAGAATATGAAAGAATCTTTATGTGCGAAACCGCAAAAGAAATTTGGAACTCTTTACTAATAACTCACCAAGGTAATAGTCAAGTCAAAGATAATAAAATAGATCTTCTTGTTCAACAATATGAACAATTCACGATTCCGGAAGAGGAATCAATTGATAATGCATTTGCTAGGTTTAACACAATCATCACAAGTTTAAAGGCACTTGATGAGAGTTTTTCTAGTAAGAATTTTGTTAGGAAATTTCTTAGGGCTCTTCATCCAAAGTGGCGGGCTAAAGTTACGGCGATTGAAGAATCAAAGAACTTGTCAACTCTTCAACTTGACGAGTTGATTGGCAACTTGAAAGTGTACGAAGCAATAATCAAGAAAGACTTCGAGATGGTCAAAGGAAAGAAAGAGCAAAGCAAGTCAATCGCGTTGAAAGCTAGGAAAGCATCAAGTGACGGGGATAGCTCAACCTCCGAAAGTGATGATGAAGAATATGCCATGGCCGTAAGAGACTTCAAGAAGTTTTTCAAAAGACGAGGAAGATTCGTTAGACAACCACATGACGAAAGGAAAACACTCCAAAGAAACAAAGACGACAAAGGTAGCAAGAGCGAGAGAAAGTGTTTTAAATGCGGTGATCCAAATCATCTCATTGGAAGATGCCTTATGATGTCAAAGGAGCAAAACCAAAAGGCGTTCATTGGAGGAGCATGGAGTGACAGTGAAGAAGACGAGAAAGAAACCACAAAAGAAGAGAAGTGTCTTATGGCTAAGACATCAAGTGAGGTACGTTCCGAAACCGAATACTTTAGTGATTGATATGTGTCTAAATACACATATATTTTACCCGGTTTAAACCCACATAAACGATCAAAAGCACACAAATGTCCATAAATGTTATAAATATCATTAAAAATGTGTTTTTATATGTTTCAGATGCAAAATGATTAAAATCAAGTGAAAACGAATAAAGTTTGCATAAATGGCAAGTCTAGTCCCTCGAATTTCAAAAGTTGTCAAAATTAGTCCCCGGGTGTTTTAAAAATGGAAAATTATGTTTTATACCCTTGTACTATTCACACTTGGCAAGATTGGTCCTTGTGATAACTTTGGAAAAATTACAGGTTTAACCCTTCAAGAATTCAGCAATTACAAGATTGGTCCCTATGTTTAACTATAACCAAAATCCAGACCCTTTATCTATTAAACCCAAAATCCAAATACCCAACACCTAATAACTAAATAACCCAACCCAGTTTTATTTACCCCAGCCCAATCCTTAAATTACACAAGCCCAATTCCCTTTAAAACCAACCCGACCCACTCACCTTTGCTAAATATAAGAGTTTGACTTCGGTGAACCTCTTATCTCTTCCACTTTCCGCCTAAACAAAACCAGTCATCACCACCACCTCACCATTTTCCATAGCTGTCTCACCACCTCATCCCCCCTCCATACACGCTACCTAACACTCCCAAATGCATTTAATGCATCTTCCTTCTCCCCAACAGTCAGAGATAGTGGATTTACCACTTTCCCATTTTTCCTGCCAAAAGTGGAAATGGACGACTGAGATCAAATGGAAGCAATTCAATGGTGGGGATATGATCAGGATGTCGACAAAGGGTTATCCCACTTAAATTATGTATATATAGAAAGCAATGTAGCTCAAATAGAGCAAGTAGGTACAAGTAGAATAAATCGTATTTCAATTTCCAGTAGTGTAATTTGTAATATCAAGTTTCAATCAATCAATACAAAGTAAAATTAGTGTATTTGTTGTTGTTCTTTGATTATTTGTCAGTAGTTAATGATTATACCAAGTGTTCTGATTTTCATGTACTCTGTGAATTAGATCATTGATAAGTAGTATATGAAACAGCTTCTCAGTTGTTTCCAATAGCTTATATAAGCTTCATATAGCTTATTGTAAGTTTATTATAGTGTAAACTTGTTCTAATTCAAGATTTGAAGAAAAGTCAACCAAAGTCAACTGATGGGTCAAAATAAGCAATTCTGGGTTTAGAAGCTAAGCTGGATGGTTTTTCTGGTTTCTAGCTTGTTGACAACAAGCTAGGAGTGGTTTCTGGTCCTTGTTCTCTTGTTCCATAAGCTTTGACAGTTGTAAGCTTTTTCTCATTTTTTGCATATTTCCCATAGTACTGTACTAGTGCTTATTATTAGCTGATTATTGTTCTTATTTGCTATTTGATAGTTCTTAAGTGTATTTAATCAGTTCTTGTCAGTAGTTTAATAGCTTTTTCATTATTTTGCTTAAAAATCTTAAAAAAGACCAAAAATAGCCATATTAGCATAAGCTTATTAGACTGCTTATATTTCTAATAAAAGTTACTTATTAGTGTTTACATAAGTTAGTTAACCAGTAAAATTAAGGCTTTTAGTTCAAAATTTGTGTTTTCCTTTTAAAATCCACCACAGACACACCTAGAAGGGGTGTTTGGAATTGTGCAGTCAACTGGTCAAACCCAGTGATTACTGTACATTTACCTTTTTACTAACTTTGGATCAGCTTATTTTAGCCATAATAAGCTGTGTTCAAGATCTAATTAGCAGCTTAGATAGGAATTCAAGTTTTTAGTGCCTTGTGTGAATTTCAGTCCATAAAGAGACCAAACAAGCTAGAATAAGCCACAAGCTTATTTTGGCCTGTTCCTTGGCTTTTCTGAGTCACAATTAGTCCATATAGTGTAAACAACAAAAGTTGGATAGGTCCCAATTGGTGTGTGCAATTCTGCACAACTCTGCATAACACAGAACACCACAGCAGACCTCTGATTTCTGGTACCTGATCTTGGCTCAAATTGGACATCAATTGGGAAGTTTGTGATAGGGCTTTTCATATTTTTAGATACTCAGTAGTATAGGGAAGATTTTGCCCCCATTAGGTTGCCTTTAAACAGCTTATTTGAGTGCTTAATCTAGTCTGCAAGTAGGGCTACTTTCCTGAATTTTCTGTATAAACTTTGCAACAGCCAACTGCTTATCTTGTTAATTCCATGTGCTTATTTGTAGTTTTAAGTTTTACTGTGCTTAATTAAGTTGTTTTAACCATTCCTGAGCTTTTGGGAATTTTTGGATAACTTTAGCATATTCTTGGGCTTATTGCAAACTGCTTATCTGCCCAAATCAGCCTATTAAGCTTAGATAACTTTTCATTTTATTTTTCCTATCTTTTAATTTATATTTTAGAATTATCTGTAAAGTTTAATAATTTTCTGAATAGTTTTAATATTTTTAATCTTTTTTATTAGTTTCTATTAGTAATTAAATCTTAATAAATAGAATATTAATCAGAAAAATATAATTCCAATTTTCATAATTTTATTTTGTCATTTATAATCTAGGAAAAATATAAAAATATTTTTAGTCCTTAAGAAAATTAAAAATAGAAAAATAGTGATAGCTTCTATTTAATAGAATTTATCTTTTTAAATTTTTAATTAAGTAATTGTCATTTTTATAATTTTCTTAGCTTCTTTTTACTTAGTAATATTTTTAGAAAAATTTTTAGATTTTTCTTTGTCCATTTAGTATTTTTTATAAATTTAAATAGTTTAATAAGTAATTAAATAAATAAATAATTAATAATAATTAAATAAAAAGTGTTAAAAATATAATTTAAGTTTTTAAATAAGTTTTAAGTAATTTTACATTTTTAGGTTTTAATTTTCTAAATATTTTAGTTTTTTGTCCCATTTTAGATTTCCTGTTGCGCGTTTGTAGTTTATTTTAATCGCGTTTAAGTTTCTTTTGTATATTCGTGTTTCATTTTTTAAATTAGATATATAAAAGCAAAATCAAAAATATCTGATTCATCAATCACTCTAATCCAAAGCTTAAGCAATTTTCAATTTCACACCTCGTTGGGAAACGACCCAGGTAATCACTTGCCTGGTTTCACACTACACACGAGTATTCGTTCTGAGACTGTTTATATTAATATATACGTATTCAGAAGGATCAAATTTTGGCGCCGCTGCCGGGGAGGTGTGTTGCGACTATTTTGTAGAGTTCAAGCGATTAGTGATTCGAGATCCTTCTTCCAGAAGTTCCTATTTCCCAAAAACCATATAAAATACAAAAATATTTTTCTTTTCTTTTCTATATATATTATTATTATTATTATCATATAAAAAATAAAAACACCAAAAATATTTTCCGTTTTCTTTAATAAATAACAAACATAAATAAAATTTACCATCGAGAACCAAGACAGAGTACTACCTAACTGGGGGTACGACCATAATAAGTTCCCAAACATCAGATTTA
Source organism: Artemisia tridentata subsp. tridentata (assembly GCA_021014915.2). Taxonomy (NCBI): domain Eukaryota; kingdom Viridiplantae; phylum Streptophyta; class Magnoliopsida; order Asterales; family Asteraceae; genus Artemisia; species Artemisia tridentata. Next base: position 325,641,069 of record CP139503.1, read on the forward strand.
AAACTTGCCTTTGTATCACTTGCGAATATCGGCTCACCTTTGATTGATAAACAAACTATAACGGAGGTTTAAGGATAGTCTGACATTAAATTGTCGGACTGAAAGAAGCGGGTTCTTAAGGAGCATTTAATTGCCCACCTCTGCTTCTCCGCCACTCTGTGCGTTTATCTTTTAGAGAGCTACCGTACGCTTGTTGATTATTGGTTTAAGTTCACTTGTGTTTTGCTTCGTTCTTGATTTAATTAAAATATTTTACTTAGTGCATGCGCACTCGTTCTTCCACGTCATCAAGCCCTTTACGTGAACTCGTAGCTATTTCGAGAAGACGTAATCGTAGACGTGCTGCCCAAATAGTCGAACCCGAGATTCGCACTGTTCCCACTGATAATATGGCAGACGAACGCACAATGGCTGAAATGCTCCAGGCACCCACCGAGGGTTACGGAGATGCCATCGTTTTACCAGTCATCGATTCTGGTCATTTTGAACTGAAAACACATCTGATTCAGCTCGTGTCCACAAACCAATTCCACGGGTTTAAACGAGAGGATCCATATGCACACATTCGTTGGTTCAATAAATTGACCTCTACAATCAATTACAAGAATGTGCCGCAAACAGTTATCAAATTGATGCTATTTCCATTCTCACTTGAGGGGGCAGCCCGGATTTGGCTGGATAAAGAACCCCCTCGATCCATTGAAACCTGGGAAGATCTTGTTAAGAAATTTGTCAATTATTTCTTCCCTCCATCAAAGACGACTAATCTAAAAAATGAAATTGCTGGATTTCGTCAAGGTTTTGATGAAAATTTCGGAGAGGCATGGGACAGATTTAAAGATCTCCTAAGAAAATGCCCACATCACGAATTCACGGAGTTACAACAGATAAATACTTTTTATAATGGGTTGACCCAAAACGATCATGATGCACTCAACGCAGCCGCCGGTGGCAATATCTTGAATCGAAAACCTAAAGAGGTGGTTGCAATTTGTGAAAATAAATCAAAAGTTCCTTTTTCGCGAAACAAAGTGAATGTTCCTGTCACTCCTGCTGCTTCTTCATCCAGTAACTCACCTGAGTTAGCCGCTCTAACGGACACAATGCGTTGCATGATGAGGGAAATAAAAGAAATGAAGAGTGAAATGCATAAACCAGAGCAAATCAAAGCAATAAACAAAGTGTGTGAAACTTGTGGTGGCCCACATGCGTATTATGATTGTCAAGCAACCGATGCTTCTCTTTACCCAGCTCCAGTAGCTGCAGTAAACCAAAATCAATACCGTCCGCATGCTGAGACTCAGTACCGAGCACCGAATGCTATGGTCCCACCTGGTTTTCCACCCGTGCCAAATCAGAATAATCAAAATCGCTTTGTTCAAAATCAAGGACAAAATTTTAACAATTCTCAAAATTTCAATCAAAACCGAGGTCAGAATCAGGGTAATCATAACCAAAAACCATGGAATGTCCAAAACCAAAATCAGACATCCTCAGATGAGTTGCTTAAGCAATTCATAAAAACCCTAGAGGAGACAAATAAGACACAATATGAGACAAACCAGTTATTGGTTGCCCAATTAAACCAGATCAAAAAGTCTTTAACTGATCTACCTTCTACCTCGGGAGGTCTCCCAAGTAACACTGTTGTCAACCCAAGGGGTGAACTCAAAGCTGTCAGTACACATAGTGGTAAATCTCATGTTGGACTTAAGGTGATAAAGGACCCGGTACTTCCCACTAACAATGGAAGTGCTAAATACGTCCAACCTTCGGTCATCCAAAATTCTACACCCGCAATTGCTCCTCAACCATCAAGAATAGATCCTACTCTATCACGATTTACGGTTAAAAGTTTGTCAACTAAACTTAGTGAGCAAAGAACAGCCAGATATTATTCCGAAATGCTCAATGCTGTTCCTGTCAGTGTGCTTGATGACAGTGATGATGTAGGATCGAGTACTTCGAGCTTGATTGAGCTTGGTATAAACAAGAACCTCTGCAATACAAGTGTTTATGCGGAAACTAAACAGCAAGTATTATAAAGAAGAAAACTCTAAAAGAACAATGATCCTCTATGGATCAAACTATTGAACTAAGAATTGTTTATTGAATATTAAAAGATGTTCAAGACGTACATAAACTCATAGATGGGTTTATCTTTTATACTAACAAGATCACCTAACCCTAACCCGTTCTACAAGAAAACGTGTAAAGAGATTAACAACAATCTCTTCTAAAAATAAATCATAACAAACATTCTAAATATACGGATAACAAATAATACTATCCGCAGCAACAATACTATCGGCAGGAACAAGATAACACTGTCGGCAGCAATGAGCTTTCAGCAGGAACCAAAGCTATCGGCAGGAACCAACTTTACACTATCGGCAGCAACAATGAAACTCTTATTTCCCAGAGATCCTAACAATCCTCCCCTAATCTTGAGGTGAACTAGGTTAACCTGCAAGATTCCCATGTGATAAGGCTTTCATAAACTCAGGCTTGAGGACTGCGACTTAGCAGCAACAATATTGAGTAACCAGCAGCAACATCCATAACTTGCAAGATTTCAACTTCTATAGCATCCAGCAGCAACTTCAATAGTTCAGCAAGAATGAGAAATCTTCCCCAAAACATGCAAACTGGTCACCATTACTTTCACTTGAACTTGGCTGCTTCCATGACAATATGTACATCAAATCTCTTTAAGTTTCATACTATTCTCATCACATCCAGGTGTGTTAACTCCTGTGAGAGGTGAATCATTGAAAATTAATGGATTTGATGTCTCTTTACCAATAGCCATCACTACTGGAGTAGCCAATGTTTAGGTGTGTGAAACCATGGTACACTGATAACCATCTGATTTATTAGCAAATCAGCAACTATAAACGGATTTGACTTGTCTTTACCTGTAGCCGTTTGCTCAGGACTAGCCAATTCTTTGGTTTCAACTGAACCTTGGTGAATTGAATACCAAATATGGATACAAAATGTCTTTACCACAAACCATACTTTTGTGGACTAGCCAATCCTTTGGATCCCATAAAGGGTTACATCCATGGTGAATTGAGAACCATTTTCAACTCTCAGGAATAAACCATGGGTGAGTTGAAGTACCCTATAGCTTTGAGCAAGCTATTACAGCTATCAACGGATTTGATAATCACACCAGAGCCGTACCCTCATGGTGAGTCAACTCTTTCTTGTCTGCAAGACATGGTGAGTTGAGCACCATTTATTGTGCAGGTGTAAACACCAACACTGTACCTGCAAGGTGTTGCTCAAAACCAACTTATTAGCACACAAAGTATACAAAACTTTTTTTTTTTTTTTTTTTTTTTTTTTTTTTGAACTAAGAAACACAAACAAAAACACACCAAAAGAAAAATAAGAAAAGAAAATAAGAAAGAAAGATAGAAACTTTACAACAACAACAAGAATAATCCTCCCCTTAAGCTAGAATGAAAATAAAAGACAAATGAAAGAAAGAAAAGAAAATAAACAAAAAGAAAAACAAAGAAAGAAAATGAAAATGAAATTAATTTTTTTTTTTTTTTTTTTTTTTTTTTTTTTTTTTTTTTTTTTTTTTACTAGCAGCATTGTCTGAACAGCAGGAACAAAATTACCAGCAGAAATGGTGTTCAGCAGGAACTGGTACACTATCAGCAGGAATGGAAGCACTATCAGCAGTAATGGATGCAAGCGTAGGAGCAGAATCCATGTGAGAGCAGCAGCATCAAAATAATAAGCGTGGCAGCAGAATAAACTTCTAGTACCAAGCCCACCATTTGAGCCCACTGATCAAACCCCATAACCAATTCACTAGCTGACAAATAAAATGAGTATACCAGGTGTACCAAGCAATACGTACAGCAGCAGTAGTACCACAATCAATTTGTTGACCACTGACTAACACAATGACCAAGTTCCACGTGTGCAACTACATATCCATCATTCAGTACCAATTTTCATGTGCAGCTACAGAGTCACTTTGACCATCTCCAATTAGGTCCACTTGATTCAACAATTTGAATTGCTCCACCAATGAGCCCACATGATGTCCAAAATAATCACAACCAAATTCACTTCACACGTACAGCTCAACACTTATCAATAGCAATTCAATATCAAGCAAGTGACTAAATGAATTTAATATCACATAGCAACAAGAAGTAATCATGTGACAAAACCCATTCAACAATCAACCATCGACCAATTGTATTAATTGTACGAGGTTTATTTGTCTTTTCTTCCACAAAGACAACAATGATTTCATCCATCTCAAACTTAAATATCTCCACGTGCACCACTTGCAATAATTTAAATTGTACCCCAATGAGCCCACGTGATGTCACTTTTGATTCATGATCCCAACTTTTATACAAACACATGAGCATGCATCTCACCTTCTTTTACATATTTTACAGGTATTTGGAAATTTTCCTCTTTAAGGGTAGGAATAAAGCTTCTTGACTCAGAAAAGTCATCTGTTTTAGGACATCCTAAACCCCTCTTACACTTTACATATTGAGAGCTTGAATTCAATTTATCTACAAGCCTAGTTGATTCTTTATATGATGCACATCTAATTTCTTCACTTTCTAACTTAGCTTGTAATTCCTTTTTCTCTAAAATTACTTTATCATATTCTCTCTCAACATGTTTTAACTCATTAGTTGTATTCTTTAAATCTCTTTCCAATACCCTTATCTTTTCCTCATAAGCTAACTGATTCTTTTGATACTAGACCTTTTGTTGTTCTAATGTTTTAACAGCATTTTTATGAGCCTTGAGTTGTATAAAGTTATCATTATATTGACTCTCTATATCATCAAACTCTTTCTTAAGTGCATTATACTTAACATGACAATCAAAAGGACAATGTTGTACCTGAGGAGAGACTCCCACAAAAGCAAATTCCTTAGCCACAGGGATCTTGAACTCCTGCTTGAGCATGGACTCCTTGAACTCATCATTCCCTAAAAATCTGGTTTTCACAGCACGCCAGATCTGCCTAGCATCATCCAGGTGATTAAACTTACCCATGTGGTCTGCTGGGAGAGCCTGAAGCAAAAGAGATCTTGCTTTGGTCTCCCTTTGCACAGCAACATGCTCCTCAGCTGATACAGGTGGAAGTATGATTATTTTCCCCTCCTGATCTCTCCCAATACTCTTCTTGCTGTTCCCATTAAGAATAACATTCCAGAGGTTATGATCTCTGTTGGAGATCCATTGTTCCATCTTCTTAGCCCATTTCTCATATTCATCAGTTCCGGATGGAGACATTGTTTGAAATAAACAATTGACCAATTAAATACAACCAAACTGACCAAAATTAAACCACCACTTCACAGACCAGAGTTAATGCTCACTGACTGATGCAACCAATAATCTTCGAACAGTAACCCCAAAATAAATATCAGCGATCAACCAATAAATTATACCACCAAACGACAAACCAAAAGAACTATCTCCAATCGGCAAAATGAGTCAACAATAATAACACACTTTCACTTAATTGTATAACCGACAAATCACTTGAGCAATTAAAACCACAGTCGACAAGAAAATGGCCCCACTTAATCAAATGAACTAGCCGACACTTTAATTAAATTGCAGCAGCCTCACAAATTTTCGACCAATAGCAATTTGTAGCAGATTCGATCAGTACAATGGATAACCCCTCATTCAATTAATCCAAAACAAATACTGATCCCATCACTTGCAATATAATAATCAGTGAATTTAATTTGCTCTCAACTTGCATAAAATGTCAAAATCAATTTGACTGATTACTTGTGTAGCGCCGCCGACCAATCAATTAAATTCAAAACCTTCGACCTCTTTAATAATCAATGTTTGACTTGCATAAAGTAGATCAGATCAATATTCGATAAAAACAATAATTACCGATTACCTCAATAAATTAAGATCTGCTTACTATCGAACTTTTCTTCTTTATCAGAGATCCTTACCAGGCTCTGATACCACTTGTAGGATCGAGTACTTCGAGCTTGATTGAGCTTGGTATAAACAAGAACCTCTGCAATACAAGTGTTTATGCGGAAACTAAACAGCAAGTATTATAAAGAAGAAAACTCTAAAAGAACAATGATCCTCTATGGATCAAACTATTGAACTAAGAATTGTTTATTGAATATTAAAAGATGTTCAAGACGTACATAAACTCATAGATGGGTTTATCTTTTATACTAACAAGATCACCTAACCCTAACCCGTTCTACAAGAAAACGTGTAAAGAGATTAACAACAATCTCTTCTAAAAATAAATCATAACAAACATTCTAAATATACGGATAACAAATAATACTATCCGCAGCAACAATACTATCGGCAGGAACAAGATAACACTGTCGGCAGCAATGAGCTTTCAGCAGGAACCAAAGCTATCGGCAGGAACCAACTTTACACTATCGGCAGCAACAATGAAACTCTTATTTCCCAGAGATCCTAACAGATGATGATGAAGATACCACTTTCGTAAAAGCTATCACCACTCGGAGTGGTGCTGCTTATGAGGGGCCAGCTGGCCCTATTCCTCCTCCGTTGTTTGAAATGGAAAAAGAGACGGAGGATACAACGGACAAAGTGCAAATTCCAAGCCCACAAAGTACAGCACAAGTCCATCCTCCGGTTGGCCCTAAAAAGAAATCCAAACCAGGAGTTGTCTTTGAAACTGTTGAGACTCCTGAAATCATTGCCCCTAAATCCAAACCTTATATTCCTTACCCATCGCGCTTAAATGAACAAAAGCTCCGTGAGAAGGCTAGTCAACAAATGGACAAATTCTTTCAAATCTTTAGAGAATTACATTTTGAAATAAGTCTTGCGGATGCTATCATTCTGATGCCCAAGTTTGCATCAACAATCAAACACTTGTTAAGCAACAAGGAAAAACTGATTGAAATGGCTAAAACTCCGTTAAATGAGAACTGCTCAGCGGTTATCTTGAAAAAGCTTCCGGAGAAGCTTGGAGATCCAGGAAAATTTCTAATACCTTGTGTATTTTCGGGAATGGTTGAATGCTATGCCTTGGGCGATCTTGGTGCAAGCATCAACCTGATGCCTCATTCAGTATGGAAGAAACTTTCTCTTCCGGCTCTTACTACTACATGCATGACTCTTGAGTTTGCAGATCGAACCATATCTCATCCATGCGGCATTGCCGAAGATGTGTTCGTGAAAGTAGGTAAGTTCCATTTTCCAGCTGACTTTGTGGTTGTTGAATTCGACGCAGATCAAAAGGTTCCTCTCATTCTTGGAAGAGGATTCCTAAAAACGGGCCATGCTCTTATTGATGTGTTTAAGCATGAGATCACCTTGCGTATGGATAATGAAGCTGTTACCTTTAACCATGATCAAACTTTGAGGTACTCCTCAAATTATGACTCTAAATCGGTTAACCGAATCGATGTCATTGATGTTGCATCAAAGGAGCACTCTCAAGAGAGTGTTGATTATTTTCATAATTCTGTGAGTGGTAATCCCACCACATCTTCTCTACCTATCATTTCCGACTCTTCCCCTTCTCTCACTCCGATTGAGGGCAGTGATTCCAATTTGGAAGAGATCGAGGCTTTTCTCAAGTGTGATTCATTTCTGGAAGGAATTGATGACGCTGAGATTGATCTGGAGGGAGATATTCTTCTTCTTGAGAAATTGTTGAATCAGGACAATTCTCCTCCTCTCCCTCCCGTTGAACTTCATAAGAAAGAAATCAAGTCAGTTGAAAAAACTGATAAATTTCCTGAGATCCAGTTTAAGGACTTGCCTCCCCCACTTGAAATTCTTGAGGAGGAAGTTCTTGTCTTAATTGCTATTCAGATCTCTCTTCTTCCCTTCACCTACCCGGTGATTTCCCCTATCTTTCACTCATTCGGGAGTGAGGATATTACCTTTGACCCCGGCATTGTCCATCTAACATTGGTTTAAATGCCGGATTTATCTCATCGGTGTGGAACTTTCTTATGCTCAATTGGTTATCCAAGCATTTTGAATGAAAGTCCGATGGAGATGGTTTCTTCCACTTGCTTCCCCATGAACCAAAGAATTCGGGGTCGAGTCAAGCTAGCGACTCGGTTAATAAAAACAGTAGCAAAATATGGGTTTTCACCCATGTCTCACCCTAGTGTGGGGGAGATGCCCCACATGTTGTAAATATGTACAGTTAAAAAAAATAATAATAATAAAAAAATAATAATAATAATAAATAAATAATGGCTATTCAGTATTTCCCTTTCACGTTCTAAGTGTTGGTTTAACAGCCGGTACTTTGAATATTGAGGGCAATATTCAGTTCTAAGTGTGGGGGGGAATTCTAGCGAATTTGATCAAATGTACCATCTAGTACCCCCATTTTAGCCAAAATTTTAAATTTTTTTTTCTCACTTAGAACGCAATAAATGGTTATCAGTCCGCCATGTCTAACCCACATAAGGATTGGCTAATCCGAGAGAAAACGGCTCTTGGTAAAGATATATCAAATCCGTTTATGGCTTGCAATTTGCCGAAAATTGTATGGTATTCGACTCGCCATATCTTTATAAGTGAAGAGTTGGCTAGCCCGCAAGGTTATGGCTTGTGGTAAAGGCGTTGGAAAGCCATGATTGGTAATCAGCTCACCAAAGATAATAACTGTATTTTATCTAAGAGTTGGCTAGTCCAGAAGCAAACGGCTTTTGGTAAAGACAAATCAAAACCGTTGACAGCTGATGATTTGCTCAAAATCATTTGGTTATCATTGTACCAAAGTATCACATACTAAAACATTGGCTACTCCAGAAGTAATGGCTTCTGGTAAAGAGATAAAATCCATTAAAACTTCATAAAAGATTGCTAGGGACTAGCAATAGTTTAGTGTGGGGGATTTGATATGTGTCTAAATACACATATATTTTACCCGGTTTAAACCCACATAAACGATCAAAAGCACACAAATGTCCATAAATGTTATAAATATCATTAAAAATGTGTTTTTATATGTTTCAGATGCAAAATGATTAAAATCAAGTGAAAACGAATAAAGTTTGCATAAATGGCAAGTCTAGTCCCTCGAATTTCAAAAGTTGTCAAAATTAGTCCCCGGGTGTTTTAAAAATGGAAAATTATGTTTTATACCCTTGTACTATTCACACTTGGCAAGATTGGTCCTTGTGATAACTTTGGAAAAATTACAGGTTTAACCCTTCAAGAATTCAGCAATTACAAGATTGGTCCCTATGTTTAACTATAACCAAAATCCGGACCCTTTATCTATTAAACCCAAAATCCAAATACCCAACACCTAATAACTAAATAACCCAACCCAGTTTTATTTACCCCAGCCCAATCCTTAAATTACACAAGCCCAATTCCCTTTAAAACCAACCCGACCCACTCACCTTTGCTAAATATAAGAGTTTGACTTCGGTCAAACTCTTATCCCTTCCACTTGCCGCCTAAACAAAACCAGTCATCACCACCACCTCACCATTTTCCACAGCTGTCTCACCACCTCATCCCCCCTCCATACACGCTACCTAACACTCCCAAATGCATTTAATGCATCTTCCTTCTCCCCAACAGTCAGAGATAGTGGATTTACCACTTTCCTATTTGTCCCACCAAAAGTGGAAATGGACGACTGAGATCAAATGGAAGCAATTCAATGGTGGGGATATGATCAGGATGTCGACAAAGGGTTATCCCACTTAAATTATGTATATATAGAAAGCAATGTAGCTCAAATAGAGCAAGTAGGTACAAGTAGAATAAATCGTATTTCAATTTCCAGTAGTGTAATTTGTAATATCAAGTTTCAATCAATCAATACAAAGTAAAATTAGTGTATTTGTTGTTGTTCTTTGATTATTTGTCAGTAGTTAATGATTATACCAAGTGTTCTGATTTTCATGTACTCTGTGAATTAGATCATTGATAAGTAGTATATGAAACAGCTTCTCAGTTGTTTCCAATAGCTTATATAAGCTTCATATAGCTTATTGTAAGTTTATTATAGTGTAAACTTGTTCTAATTCAAGATTTGAAGAAAAGTCAACCAAAGTCAACTGATGGGTCAAAATAAGCAATTCTGGGTTTAGAAGCTAAGATGGATGATTTTTCTGGTTTCTAGCTTGTTGACAACAAGCTAGGAGTGGTTTCTGATCCTTGTTCTCTTGTTCCATAAGCTTTGACAGTTGTAAGCTTTTTCTCATTTTTTGCATATTTCCCATAGTACTGTACTAGTGCTTATTATTAGCTGATTATTGTTCTTATTTGTTATTTGATAGTTCTTAAGTGTATTTAATCAGTTCTTGTCAGTAGTTTAATAGCTTTTTCATTATTTTGCTTAAAAATCTTAAAAAAGACCAAAAATAGCCATATTAGCATAAGCTTATTAGACTGCTTATATTTCTAATAAAAGTTACTTATTAGTGTTTACATAAGTTAGTTAACCAGTAAAATTAAGGCTTTTAGTTCAAAATTTGTGTTTTCCTTTTAAAATCCACCACAGACACACCTAGAAGGGGTGTTTGGAATTGTGCAGTCAACTGGTCAAACCCAGTGATTACTGTACATTTACCTTTTTCCTAACTTTGGATCAGCTTATTTTAGCCATAATAAGCTGTGTTCAAGATCTAATTAGCAGCTTAGATAGGAATTCAAGTTTTTAGTGCCTTGTGTGAATTTCAGTCCATAAAGAGACCAAACAAGCTAGAATAAGCCACAAGCTTATTTTGGCCTGTTCCTTGGCTTTTCTGAGTCACAATTAGTCCATATAGTGTAAACAACAAAAGTTGGATAGGTCCCAATTGGTGTGTGCAATTCTGCACAACTCTGCATAACACAGAACACCACAGCAGACCTCTGATTTCTGGTACCTGATCTTGGCTCAAATTGGACATCAATTGGGAAGTTTGTGATAGGGCTTTTCATATTTTTAGATACTCAGTAGTATAGGGAAGATTTTGCCCCCATTAGGTTGCCTTTAAACAGCTTATTTGAGTGCTTAATCTAGTCTGCAAGTAGGGCTACTTTCCTGAATTTTTTGTATAAACTTTGCAACAGACAACTACTTATCTTGTTAATTCCTTGTGCTTATTTGTAGTTTTAAGTTTTACTGTGCTTAATTAAGTTGTTTTAACCATTCCTGAGCTTTTGGGAATTTTTGGATAACTTTAGCTTATTTTTGGGCTTATTGCAAACTGCTTATCTGCCCAAATCAGCCTATTAAGCTTAGATAACTTTTCATTTTATTTTTCCTATCTTTTAATTTATATTTTAGAATTATCTGTAATGTTTCATAATTTTCTGAATAGTTTTAATATTTTTAATCTTTTTTATTATTTTCTATTAGTAATTAAATCATAATAAATAGAATATTAATCAGAAAAATATAATTCCAATTTTCTTAATTTTCTTTTGTCATTTATAATCTAGGAAAAATATAAAAATATTTTTAGTCCTTAAGAAAATCAAAAATAGAAAAATAGTGATAGCTTCTATTTAATAGAATTTATCTTTTTAAAATTTTAATTAAGTAATTTTCATTTTTATAATTTTCTTAGCTTCTTTTTACTTATTAATATTTTTAGAAAAAGTTTTAGATTTTTCTTTGTCCATTTAGTATTTTTTATAAATTTAAATAGTTTAATAAGTAATTAAATAAATAAATAATTAATAATAATTAAATAAAAAGTGTTAAAAATATAATTTAAGTTTTTAAATAAGTTTTAAGTAATTTTACATTTTTAGGTTTTAATTTTCTAAATATTTTAGTTTTTTGTCCCATTTTAGATTTCCTGTTGCGCGTTTGTAGTTTATTTTAATCGCGTTTAAGTTTCTTTTGTATATTCGTGTTTCATTTGTTAAATTAGATATATAAAAGCAAAATCAAAAATATCTGATTCATCAATCACTCTAATCCAAAGTTTAAGCAATTGTCAATTTCACACCTCGTTGGGAAACGACCCAGGTAATCACTTGCCTGGTTTCACACTACACACGAGTATTCGTTCTGAGACTGTTTATATTTATATATACGTTTTCAGAAGGAATACTTCAGTGATGAAAATTTATCATTAGATGAAAAAGACCTAGATAACGAATATAATAGGTTATGTATATTAGGCCAAAAAGTAATGACTAAAAATAAATCACTAAAACACACTAATAATCAATTAGAAAAAGAAATACTAGAATTAAAAATCAAACTACATAACTTAGAAAAGGGAAAAGAAATTCTTGAATGTAAAACATGTCAAGAAACAAAAAATGAAAATGAAATACTTAAGGAGGAAATTTGTAGGCTTAACAAATTCGAAAATAGTAGTAATTCTCTTAGGGAAATAATAAGTATTCAAAGAGTATCAAGTGATAAAACCGGATTAGGATTTAATTCAACTAAGGATTCAAATAGTCAAACTAAAAATGTAAAGTTTGAATGTGAAACTAGTGAGCAAAAACCTTTAGAGTCAAAACCTAAGTATATACTTATAAAAGATAGAAAAATACCCATAGCTAGTGATGAGGAAGTAAAAACCTTTTATAAACCATCCTTAAAAAATGAAGTAAAATACTCGAAACCAAGATTAAGGTCAAAAACACCTCCACCTAGAAGACCACCTAGTCCTCACCTTCGGCCTAAAACTCCTCAACCTAAAAGAAACCAAAATATACCAAACCGTCATAATAATAGTTACCCAATGTGGAATTACCCAAATCCACCAAGCTACAATCCTTGGGGAATACTTCCACCATATATGCATCCGAGTCAACTGCAAACCGTGTTTGGGCCAAACAACTTTGGACAACTGAGATCATGGGGACCAAGTGGCTAGATTGCATACTCATCGGGAAAGGAGTTTTCTCTTTCGTAATTGACTTTTATAAGTTAATACGCTTTGAAGAACTTGAAGACCACATGTTGAAGACCAAAAGGTACGCCACTCTTTCATGCTCACCATTATATGCGTAGATAAATGAACTAGCCAATTGCATGCCCCATTAATCTTTTATGCTTAGTATGTTAGTTAGTAGATTTTTCCTTATACATATATACATATATATACCTATACTACTATTTATACATACTATATATATATATATATATATATATATATATATATATATATATATATATGCACATAACCTAGATACGTCATTTGTTGACTATCTAGAACTAAAAGAAATTGTTCGTCCTCGAACCTTTTCTTCCCCCTTTGCCTCTTTTGAACTCTAACGTTTAACACGAAAATCTTCCGTGTCCACTGTTACATAACTCATGGTGATGAAGAGAAGTGAGTTAAGTGGATTAACGTAGAAGTAGCACTTTGACCGTCGAGTCAAATAAACTATGGATGAAACAAACTCCCGTCATCGCCAGCACCTATCTCCGTCATTACCTCATCATTTCTTGACTCCAGTCAACATCCCACACTTACACATAATACTAATTATATATATATATATATATATATATATATATATATATATATATATATATATATATATATATATATATATATATATATATATATATATATATATATACGCACATTTCTTCCCAATCCTTAAACCTCTTGTCGACTTGACGTCTTGAGCATTTTGTCCAAAATTATCAAGATTAAGTTTATTAACGAAATGTTAATAAAATGTGTCAAGTATTCCTTCTTCGTGCCAAATAAACGTATTTTTGATATTTTAAATATATATAAATATTTTGCCGTCAGAAACAAAAATCAAGAAATTCTAAAATTTGGCAGGCGGCCCCCTTAATGTTTAAGGGGACCGGCTAGTAAACGGGGGCGGTCCCCTTAATGTTTAAGGGGGCCGGCCTACTGTTGCTGCCAAAACGAATTTTCTCCTTGAAAACTTTGCCAAACACCCCATTTTTCAAACACATCTCACTCCCACTCTGCTGTATACGAACTGCCATCACAAATCCATCATCAAATCACCTCTTCGAGTCAATTTCACAAAGGGCAAACATCTATACATCGATTAGCAACACGTTTAGTAAGTTTTTCATTATACATTTCATCTAATTTCATTCAATTTTGAGTCTAATCTTAATTAGGTCTTTTGCTAAACTTTTCCAAACTTAATTTTTTATTGAAATTAAGTCTAAGAATGTTGTAATCAAATGCTCCCCATAGGATTAGAATGCTTAAACAACCTAGAAACTAAGTAATTTAAAAACCTCATATCAAAATTTTGAAAAACCAAACTCACTCGTTTAAAACTTATTATACATTGTTGAATTATGCCATAAACACTTGTTAAAACTAACCACATTGTTTTATTATAACTCATTAATCCTAAAAACATATTTTTCGAATCATAAAAATATTTTCTTTAAATAAGAGGGCATTTGGATTAGTGGTTAGAGTCACTTTAATTAATCAAAATGTAATTCACAATTACTTGTCAAAATTTATAAACATGAAATTAGTTGTTTTAAGTCATCAAGATACATAATTCATATGTATATTGAAATTTTACTAGCTATCTTCTTATTTAAAGGAGCGTTTGACACAACATTTTGAAAGAAATTTTTGAGTCAAAATCTAAGTTACTTAACATAAACACTCGTAAGAAATAGCTAGATATACAATCCAATGTTTGTCTAGCCACATTTCAAGGTAGCTTATGACGTATAAAAGAACGTTCGGATATTGTTGATTTCTTGTCATAATATCCCTATAACTATTCTTTAACATCATAAAATACATTTCAAGCGAGTCAAAAATTAAAACTAAGGAACATTGTAAACTACTTCTTAGGACTTAAGTTTTAGAGTCGAAGTATGTTTACGTTCCACATAGGTAGCATATTTAATATATGCATGTCATTTTCTTATTTTTTGTTTGTTGCTATCTTGTATAGGTAAAAATGCCCAAAGTGACAGTTGGCGATGTCTCAAAAACAAAAGCATACATTCCTAAAGTCTCTTCCACTCCGGGCATGGCTCCCTCTGTTGCTTGTTTCTATCGTCCCATTGAGGATAGGAACATTCACGAAGGAAGAATTTTCCATCCATCGTTCTATGAATCCGACTTCATCGAACGAATGTTCACCAACGTTGGTCTTGATTGTCTCTACAAAATAAATGAGCCAATCATTCCCCGGTTTGTCCTCGACTTTTATAGTCAAGTGATGTTACAAACCGATCCCAATGGGTATATCCTCATATCCTTCATGATTCAAAACCAATTCATCACTCTTACTCTTGCTCAATTCGGGCAAATTCTAAGAATCCCCTTCTCCGGTCAAGCCGTCTTCTCTAATGAGTGGGACCTCTCGTCTCTTGAGGAAAATCGACCTCAATAGGGTCCTTACTACTCAGAGATTCCATCTCCTGAATAGATTCGTCAATATCTTGGACTAGCTCGTGGTACGACTAGTCGAAAGATCAAATCAAAAGATGTTGACATCACTCCAAACCAAGTCCTTCTCAAGGAGCTACGCAAAGACATGAGACGTTGGGAAGAAATCATTCGTGAGAATGCGTTCGGTACCAGTGGTCACCGTGATCATGTCACGGCGAGCATACTCCACATGTTGTATTGTATCGTTGCTGAAAAGCCGTACAATTTGGCATATCTCTTTGTCTACCGTATCATGTCCGCCAAAAACACTCGTAATGCAAATCTTCCGTTATGGCATGTTTCTCACCCGTCTCTACAATGATATCATGGAACACTATCCACAGCTTCGGAGTCCACTCTATGAGTCTGTTCTACTGGTCCTCAATCCACTTGTTCGTGTCCGTGCTCGTCGCTCCCGAAGTGACAAAGGAAAATCTCGTAAATCTGTCTCACTTCCACCTCGTGGTTCCACATCACATAAGGAGACGATGATGATGATGATGATGATGAGGAGGAGGGCACAATACGTGCTAGTACCCCATCACCTAGGACCTTCGTTCAAAATCTTCCGGATCTTGATTACACCGAGTATCAAGTCCCTTCTCCTTTCGAACGAACAGACGAACTGCTATATGAAAGACAAACCGAACTACTCAACACCACACAGCAGATGCGTCAAGAAGTATGAGGCGGTTTCAAGTCTATTGGAAAGACTCTTGGAAAAATGTTTGGAAAGAAGAAGAAATAAACATATTTGATGAATGCTTAGTTGATTTTTATTGATGTTGTGATTAGACACTTATATGTAGTATTATTATCTTGACATTTGCTTGCTATGACTTTTATTTTGTTAGTTGATAAACTTATTAGAACCTAGCTACTAGTTTATGTGAAATTATATGACTATGCTTCTAATATGATTTTTTCTTTAGTCTTCAATATGTATATTATGCAATTGATAATATTTAATCATTCTTGATGTACATGATCAAAATGGAACTTGCTGCAAAGACACCATAAAAATGACCTTTTTCTGGAAATTTTTCAAATTTGGTCGCCTGGGAATTCACCAGATGGGCGGCCCCCTTAATTCCTTAGGCGGTCCCCTTAATTTTTAAGGGGGCCGCCCAACAATTAAGGGGACCGGCCATCTGGACAGTAAATTTTACTGTTTCCTTTTGCATCTTGTGACCACTTTTACCTAGCCCCAGCTACCATTACCCTTAATGCACGAACTGGACTTAGAATATTACCACAAAACCTCTACAATTTGCCTAAATCAACCACATTCTCACAATATAAAAACCCTCCTTACAATTACCTTTCACTTCATCAACCATCACCTTCATCAAACACCCATTTTCATCCACAATGCTATCACCAAAATCCTCCATCTCTAAGACTTCAAAGAAACAAAGACTTGTTATCATACCACCAAAACAACCTTTCATTGACCTAACCCAAGATGACATCAAAACTCCATCACCACCACCTCAAAATTCATCCCCAAGTGCACCTAATGCACCATCAAAAACACCATCCACCCATGGAGCTTCATCTTCCTCCATTCCATCCACCTCATCCATAAATGACTACATCCACACTCACCTAACAGCATCACCAAGAGCATCATTGATATGTGTCTAAATACACATATATTTACCTTGTTTTAACCCACATAAACAGCCAAAAACACTTTGAAAAGTCACATAATACTATAAATATCATTGGAAGGTGTTTTTATATGATTCAGGTACAAAAAGATTGAAAACAAGTGAAAAACGAACAAAGTTCACATAATTGTCATTTTCAGTCCCTGAAGTTTCACAAATTGGCAGAATTAGTCCCTGAAGGTTTAAAATGATAGAAAAGTCAACTTTGGTCCTTGGGATATCAAACATATTCACTTTTAGTCCCTGGATGAAAGTTTTCTAAAAATAGCAACTTTTACCCCTCAAGTTTAAAAATTGGCAAAACTAGTCCTCGGGTATTTAAAAATTGGAATTTATCAAATATAACCCTTGTACTATTTAAACTTGACACAAATGGTCCTTGGAAATAGTTTGGAATTTTGGCAGCATGGGTCCTTGGATTTTCAGCATATTACAACAATGGTCCCTATAGTTTACCTAAAATCCAAATCTATCCTAACTAATAATTAACCCAGCTGCTACAACTACCCAATCCAACCCAATCCTAAAATAAACCCCAAGCCCAGTCCATAAAATAAATAACCCGACCCACTTTTATTTTTTGCTAAATATCCCAGGGTCAAACCAAGGTTTGACCCGTCTCCTTCCCCACTCACCTCGCCAAAACCACCTCAGCCCACCGTTTTTCCCTGCAAAACCACCCAACACCTCACCTCCTCCTTCCCAATACACTCCCTAACAAAGCCAAGTGCATTTAATGCACTCTTCCACTTGTTCTGCTAAAAATCCCACATGTCCTGTTTTCCCGCCAAAAATGCCATGGATGGCTGAGATGACTTAAAGACCATTTTAATGGTGGGATTTTCTCGGAATCAATCAAGGAGTCAATTGGGATTGCTATTTAAAGAAGAGAAGGCCAAATGAAGAACTTGTCAGTAGATTAGGACCAAAAGTAGTGTAGAAAATTAGCTAATGTTATTTCAGTTCAATTAAGGTTTTTATTATCAATTTCAAGTTTGTTTCATGTTTCTTGTTCTTAATGTACTCTGTGTTGTACCAATTTTACCAAATTAATGAAGTTCAAGTTTTCAAGTGTTCTGCTTAATTCGTATTAAGTTAAAATATCAATTAAAAAGCCTTATCTCTGTTTATATCAGCTCATTTAAGCTCTTTGTAGCTTTTTGTGAGTTTACTTTAGCAAAGTTCAGTTCTGTTCTAAGAAAACAAGAAAAGTCAAATAAAGTCAAAGAAGTTCAAAAATAAGCTGTTCAGGTTGATAAGTTGGGGTGATTAAGCTGGAATGGGGTTTTTAGCTTGGTGTTGACAAACCAGGTTTAAGGTTCTGATCAGTGTCATTGTTCCATTTTCCACTCAGTTGTAAGCTATTTGCTACTTCCTTGCTTAATTTTCCTATGTTACTGTTATAGTGCTTATTTAATGCTTATTGTGCTTTTCTTTGTCTTTCTGTTCTATTTAAGGTAATATTAGAATAGTTTGATATTCAGTTTCAGTTAAAATTTTATTACCCTTTAAATAAACCTAAATCAGTCAAATAGTCAAAATAAGCTTTTAGCTTATTTTGTGCTTTTTTCTATCTAAAGTTTGCTTATTCCATATTCAGTAAGTTAGTTTATCATATTAGAATTAGAATTATAGGTCAATTAGTTCATTTTTATTGATAAGCTTAAAATCAGTATTGAAAAGGGGTGTTTGGTATATAGCTTATTTCAGGTTTTTAACCTGTCTACTGTTCATCTGCCATTGCCCTAGTTTTGTTTGAGCTTATTGAATGCTATATAAGTTGTTTTTATAAGTAGTTTAGCTGTTTTGATGCTTGTGTTGGTTTTGAGTTTGTGGGTGAAACTTAGAAGCTCAAACTGCTCACATAAGCTCTGAATCAGCTCAGGCTTATTTGAGCCTTATTTGGCATTTTTCATGTTCCTTATAATGAGTATTGAGTATTTCCAAGTCCTGGTTTAGTGGCATTAAGAATTGCTTGAGTTGATTTCAAATAAGTTCACTGCTGCATAGCTTCTGTTTCTGCTGTTCTCAACTTTTTCATTGCTTTCTAAAGTGCTTATTTCCTTGTGTTCATTACCTGAATTTCAGTTTACATATAGTTCATAGTATAGGTTTTTAGTTTTTAATCTGGTATTCCATTTAGAGCTTATTAATTAGCTAAATTTAACTCTGCAAATTGCCCCATTTCCCTGATCCAACTCTGCTCAGCCTTTTCTGATTTCTTGGACCTGATCTAGGGTCCAATTGGACTTCAATTGGGGTTGTAGTCATAGGGCTTTTTGTGTTTTTGAATAGCCAGTAGTATAAGGAAGAATTTGCCCCCATAATATTCCATTAATCAGCTTATTTAAGTGCTTAAATTAGGTCTGCAAGTAGGGTAGTTGACTGTCATTTTTGACAAAATTGATTGTTGATCCAAACTGCTTATTGGCTTATCCAGAGTACTTATTTTAGCTTTTTCAGTTGTTTCATGCTTCTATTAGTATAATTATCTAGTTTCTATCTTTTGGTAATTTTCCTAGCTTTTTAGCTTATTTTTGGCTTATAGGCAAACTGCTTATTAGCCCAAATCTGCTTATCAGGCTTAGATAACTTCCACTTTTATTTTTCATAACTTTTAAATATTAATTTAGACTTATCCTGAATTTTTCAGATTTTTCCTAAGTCATTTAATATTTTTAATCTTTTTAATTAGTTTATAATAGTAATTAAATCATAATAAATAAAATAATAATCAGAAAAATATAAATCTAATTTTCATAATTTTCTTTTGTCATTTTTAATCTAGGAAAAATATAATCACATTTTTAGACCTTAAGAAAAACAAAAATAGAAAAATAGTGATAGCTTCTATTTAATAGAATTTATCTTTTTAAATTTTAATTAAGTAATTTTCATTTTTATAATTTTCTTAGCTTTTATTTACTTAATAATATTTATAGAAAAGGTTTTAGAATTTTCTTTGTTCATTTAGTATTTTTTATAAATTTAAATAGTTTAATAAGTAATTAAATAAATAAATAAATAAATAATAAATAGAAATAAAGTGTAAAAAATTATAATTTAAGTTTTTAAATAAGTTTTAAGTCATTTTACATTTTTAGGTTTTAAATTTCATAAATTTCAGTTTTTGTCCCATTTTAGATTCCCTGTTACGCATTTTCAGTTTAGTTTAATTCGCGTTTAATTTTCTTGTGCATATTTGTTTTTAATTTGTTATTTAGAATTGTTAAAAAGAAAAATCAAAAATATCCAATCACATCAGTCACTCTAATCCTAGCTTTTCACGGTTGGCCCATTCACACCTCGTTGGGAAACGATTCGGGTAATTATTTACCTGTCTTCACACTACACACGAACGTGAGTTTTTGCAAGTATCCTTTTTCACAAAGGGGTAATTTGTAATTATTCACGCGTATCCGCTGTCTGCATTTATTTAATAGTGCGTTCGCGACGGATCAAATTTTGGCGCCTTCATACACCCAACTTGCCATTTCCCTATCACCCATTACACCTCTTGATGCTCACTTTTCACCATCACCAACCCCACCATCATTCTTTCCTATACCTTGGGCAATGCTTGAAGCCTATGGTGATAATTGTCTTTGTTGCGTCCATAACCGGACCTTAATCTTTGGTCTTAGAGATGAGATACACTACATGTTTTCATCTCTTGAACACATGATTGCCAACCAACAACCACCACCTCCTCCACCTCCTTCACCCACTACACCACCACCACCTCCATTTTCACCCAATTAAGCATATGCAATGCTTAAAAATAATTTTTCAAACCCTTCTTGTAAGCAAGCTCCATGGAAGACCATGTACCTCTAAGATGATTATGTAGTTTCATTAGTAGTTTTTGTTTGTATGCTTGCATGCTTCATGTTGTAATCTTTTGGTTGTGTCTTTATTCACAACACCTTTATTAAATGAATGATCTTATATGCTTGCTTATTGTTGTTACATATACTTGTGCTTCTAACATTTTTTTTTTGCAAGCGTTCCATAGCTCGTTTCCTTGGTGCCCCCAAACGAGGGGGAGTACACATCAAGGGGGAGTTTTCGTCCCGACAAATTTAGTTACTAAAACTTGTCGGCTTAACCTTTTTGATTCTACAAAAAGGGGGAGAAATAGATGTAAACTCACTAAATACTTGTCTAAAAATTAATTTTTAGATTTAATGAGTTTAGATTTTGTAATCATCAAAAAGGGGGAGATTGTTGATATAAATAATGCCTAAACACGTTATTAATAATGCCTAAACACGTTATTAATATTTTTCGATATCTCTACGTTTTGATAATCACAAAATGTAAAATCATTAATCGGAAAATTATGACGTAAACAAGTATTTAGTTGTAAATATCTATTTCTACAACTCAAATCACTTAAGGTATGAATGAACTAATGCTTAATGCATTATATGATCAAAGGAACATTTTCTTAATAACTAGATTTTTTATAAAACATCAAAAACATTTTATATATTTTTGAAAAACATTTTTGGCATTAAATAAAAATGTTTAATCTTTTATAAAAATATGAATTCAAATTTTTAACCAAAATCAGTTAAAATGTTCCAGAAAAACCTTCCCCACAAAAGGACAAAATTGGCCAACGGACAGAAGGGGCGGCCCCCTTAATTATTAAGGGGACCGCCCCCGCTCCAGTAGACTTCCAGCTGTCCAATTTTTCTCCTATAAATACCAGTCTTCTCCTGGACTTTTACTCACCTTTTGCACACTAAAACTTTCTGTTCTAAATTCATTCTAAACATTGTAAATCCTTTGATCATATTTTCTTAAGCATTGGTTTCTAAGTGATCCAAGCTTCCACCACCAAAAGTGCAAAAGAAGAACTCTACTTCAACTAGTGAAGAAGTGTTATTACTTACCTCATTCAATTGTGTTGTTGTGTAAAGTGTTGTGTAGTTGTGATAAGTAGATCTAAGTGTAACTACGTAGTAGTGTTGTAAATTTGTTGTGAAGTAGTTGTGAATAAGTAGTTGTGAAGAAGTAGTCGTGAAGTAGTCGTGAAGAAGAAGTCGTGAAGCCGTTGTGAAGAAGTCGTGATAAAGTCGTGTAGAAGTTGTGTATAAGTTGTGAGATTGGTTCTAGCTACGATTAGGACTCGACATCTAGCTTTGTGTCGTTAAGCCGGTGTAAGCTAAAGTTGTGTAAGGTTTCTCCGCCATAAGGGAGTTTGTTGACATAGTGAAGAAAACTCTCGAGTAGGTGACTCGAGGAGTGGAGTAGGGCAAGGAAGGTGTCCTTGTAGCCGAACCACTATAAATCTCCGTGTTGTGGTTTGATCTTTCCATCTCTCTCTCTTATTTCATTATATTTACCTTACTTGCATTACTTATCTATATTTGCTTATATATGTTCATATTGATCAAGAGTTGAATTTACATAAGATAGAATCGAAGTTTTAAAAAGTAAACAAAAGTTTTCATAAATTAAAAAGACGTAAAACTATTCAACCCCCCTTCTAGTTTTCCACATATTGCTTTTTAGTTGTAGCTTATTTAAGTTCTTATATTTAGTTTGAAACTGCTTTTTAAGACTTTTTATACTTAGTTCAACCTTTGTCTTTTGAAGTTTCAGCTTAAATTGGTCTTCTTTAGCTTTAATTTCAAAACTACTCACTTAAGGGAGTCTTTGGCAAAATAGGAAATTTTTAGATAAAATCTACTTTGGTCAAATTCTGAATTTCAATCAGCTCTAAAATAGTGTTAGTTATGATTTAGAAGTATTTTAAATCATTTTCAAGTAGATTTATAGCATTTTAGTTAAACTTTTAAAAATCTTAGCATAAAACTGTTTAATTAGTTTGGTTTAGAGTAATCTAGTTTAAGATCATTTTAGGTGCTCAAGTTAGTTTAAAATCAAGTTTAAAAATGGTTTTTATCATATAGAATAGTTTGCATTTAGTTGTTTTCCCTTTTCATTTAAAATCTCACATCAGCAAAGCTATTACTAAGCTGATGTGAATCAGCTTTTGGCCTCAAGCTTCATATAAGCTTTTAGTTGTTTTAAGTCTCTTTCAAAAGTCATTTAGGTTCAAGTAATTTAGTTTCCAATCATTAGTTTAACTCTTAAATCTGTTTTGCAAGTTTTATCTAAAATCCAAAAATAACAAAACAAAAAAAAGTGTTAAACTAGCCCTTATATCAGATTAAAATTTAGTAATCAAAAGTGTTCCAAAATTCATAAAAAGAGTTTTTCTGAGTTGTTTTGTTGCTTATCTTGAGTTTTCATCAGTCCTTTCACTCTAGGATTTAGATTTACTTGCCTAAAAGTTAGCTTGAAAAGCCCTATGCAAGCTGTTTGCTAGCCTGCAAATTTTCTTGTGTGTTCGGAGTTACTACCTTTGCAGCTATATTTCTACTTATTCATAAGAGCTTTTTGCATGATTTTTGGCTTATTAGTAGTTTGTAGTATAATCTTGTTATAATTTCAGTTTGGTAGTCTAGTGTCAGCTTTTGGATAGCTTTTAGGTGGCTTAAAGTAGGGCTGATAGGCTGTTTGTGCTTTTTGATTATTTGGTTCTGTGCTTGATTGCTTTGCTTATCTATTTGTTTTTTTTTGTTCTTTGCTATAGGTAGAGTTGTATCTAGCTTATTTAGAGTTGGCACAGCTATGTTGCCATTTAGCTTTTTTTTTGTTTTTACAAAAGCTTTTTTCAGAATGTTGGCTAGCTGTGCCCATATTCTTTGTTTTATTTTGAGCTTTTCATAAGAATTTTTTTTTCACAAAAAAGTCTCTATTTTAGCTTGTAATTAAATTTCCAAAAAGAGAAAAAAAGAAAAAAAAAAAAGAAAAGAAAAATAGTTTTGCAAAAAGGTGAGGCCAGGATTCGAACCTGTGACCTCACCCACACCACACCTCATACACCACACACAACACCAACTACCCTAGGGACTTTTTTCAGTTATACCTTTCATAGTTTTATATTTAACCAGTTTTTAGCCCTTTTAGCTTATTTCCACTTTTCTGCTTATTACAGCTTATTACAATAAGTTGTGGGCCCAGTTCTATTTTTCCTTTATTCCTTTTCCTTTAAAGTATTTTCCAAAAAAGTTTCAGATTTTTCCTAATAGTTTTACATTTTTAATCATTTAATTTGTTTTAATTAGTTTTTAAATCATAATAAATAAAATATAAATAAAATAAAAATAATTTTCTTTTTTCTAAAATTTTCTTTTATCAAATAGGACTTAGGAAAAATTGTTTTACATATCTAGAGTTAGTATTTCATAGTTTTCACTTTTTAGGCTCGGGATTAGCCCGAGCGTGCTCGTTTTTAGTTTTTCCTTATGTTTTTGCTTACGTGTGCTTTAGATTATTGTTTTACTTGCTTATTTAGTTTTTTTTTGTTTATGTTTATAAATTTTAGTCTAAAAATCCAAAATCTCACTTATTTGACTATTCACGACACAAATCACGTCTCGAAATCACAAAATTCCATTCATTCCTTCGTTGGAAAAACGACTCGGGTTTACATATTTCCTTTGTATTCTTTTGAGATATAATTAATTGAATTAAATTTTTGGCGCCGCTGCCGGGGAAGGTTTGAAGCGAATTCTTGATTCCCGTTCGTCGATAAGTGTTTTTGGAGAACCTTCTCCCGAGAAGTTATCGTCTAGTTATTTTTAAAATATTTTGAAAAAACAAATACAATATCAAAAATATTAAACACTTTTCCTAAAGTGTTTGCAAAATACCAAAAAAATCTAAAAAATAAACAACAAAACAAATCGGAGAGTTAATTGAAATTCGGATTATTTTTGAACTACTACCTATACAAGGGGTTTAAGGAAGTCTTGACATTAAATTGCAGGCTGAAAAAATATCCATTCTTCTCATCCGCCACTCTGCGAGTAGTTTGAAAAGAAACGAGTATCGGTTTTCTTAACGATTACCAAAAATATTATTTTTTAAAATTTTTTCTTAAATATAAAACCCAAAAACATTTTCTTTTTCAAAATTGGTTTTAAATTTTGTTTTTCTTCTATCTTAGTTTGCTTTTCCATTATAAAAAACCAAAAATAATCTTCTTTGTCCACTCAACCATTTAATTCTATCTTCTTATCCCACATATTGTTTAATTCTTCAAAATGTTCGATTATTTGTCCCATGATCCTCGGACCATGGAAGATTTTTATCGTCTGACGCTTATCAGTAAAGGAGGACCGATCGCTCCGACAACAGATTTTGTATTGAAAGATCATATGGTTGAGCTTATTTGTCAAATCTGCCAATTCCATGGATTTGAAGATGAAGATGATAACTGTCATTTGGACAAATTTCTATCGATCACTCAATTCTTCAAACAAAACGGAGTTTCTCAAGACAACATCCGTTTGAATCTTTTTCCCTTCTCGTTAACCCATGAAGCCGAATCTTGGTTTTACACTCTTAAAACCCATTCAATTCATACTTGGGAAGAGATGTGCCTCAAGTTTCTTTCAAAATACTTTCCATACTCAAAAACGATGCAGTTTAGAAGAGACATTCTAAATTTCCGACAATTGCACAAGGAATCAGTATTTGAAGCTTGGGAGAGATTCAAATATTTGCTGCAGAGATGTCCGGATCATAGAATTTCGCTCCTTGATCAAATCTTAACCTTCTATCATGGCATAAATATGATTGATCGAGAAAAAATCATGTTGGCTGCCGGAGGCAATCTCATGCGGAAGACTCCTCAAGAAGCTTATGATTTGATCGAGAATATGACACAACATCACTATCAGTGGGATACTGGAGCCCTTTATGACTCTACCACTGTTTTGAGTGATCATTATTCCGATTACATTCCCGCTGAGATTGCATAAATTAGGGTCCTTGGCAATCACAAAAGTTATATAAATCAATATTAACAGCAAGGATCAGGTCATCCTAACACTATCTACTTTTCATACTCCGATGAAAGTGATGAGGATGATCCTTTTGATGAAGAGAAATCAGATGAGGACCCTTCAGATACCTTTTTAATGGGGTACAAGGAAGTCAAAATCAATCTTCTTAAGGAAATTGATGACCTTGTTCCAATCCCAAGGGTATCCGAGGAACCTTTCGATCTTCCTGATTCTACTTCCCAAACATTCGATATGACTATCATAAATCCTTTGTTTGATTTTGATTCTGAATTTACTCTAATTTCAGACAATCAAATTTTTGATATTCATAACAAGGAAAGTGATGAGTCAGATACGGAGACAATAATGGACGAGGTGCAAACTTCTAGCCTACAAAGTACAGCACATGTCCCACCTCTGTATATCCTTCCAGAGCCTAAGCTCAAAGACATACTTCATAAGAGTGATTATCTTCTCGAGGAGTTTACCGATGAACTCACTCGCATCAATCTAATCCTACCAGGGGATGAAGATAAAAACTTCGATTTTGAATCAGATCTGAGAGAATCGGAATTTTTGCTAAGTCATGATCCATCAACTAATTGTGCCTCTAGTCTGGGGAAGTTCACCAATGAACTCTCTCACATCATATCTCCGCAGGAGTATGATTACTCTAAGGACTCGGAAGGAGACGTGATCTATAGTGAGCAGTTGCTTATTAAAGACACTATCCCAAATCTCCCTCCTGAGGTGCTTTTAGATCATGACCTTAAGAGCTTAAACGACAAACTTGATATTGATGGAGATTTTCTCCCAATTACTATCAGAATCTTTCTTCCTTTTCTCACATATGATGTGATTTCTCCTATTCTTCATTCCTACGGGAGTGAAGATACCATCTTTGACCCCGGCATCTCATTCATAACTTCTATTTAGAGCCGTGGGTATCTCATCGGGGTGGAACTTTCACGTACTTCGAATGTTTTTCCGAACATATTGAATGAAAGTCTGATGGAGATTATTTTTCCACTTGCTTCCCCAAGAACAATTAAATTCGGGGCGAGTCAAGCTATACGACTCGTTAAAAAATAAGCGCTTCGTGGGAGGCACCCCATGCTTATCCTTCTATCTTCTTTCTATTTTCTTTCTAATAAGTGACGTGAGGAGGTCCTGCCTCTTCCATTTCCCGTGTTTTGTGGTTGTTGTTTGTTTATGTCCAGGATTTGCCCGAAGTTTGAAGACTCTCGTGCTCGTGGTTTCGTCTTTCTCCACTCGAGTCTCATCCTTCGTTGCTCATCCGATATCCTAATCTTATCGACTAACATTTATCTTTTGGCATAATTAATAAACGGCCTTAGATTTATATAAGAGAACCCTTGTAGGTCCACACGAATTATGGATCCAAGTAGCCTTGTTACTTGTTAGACGACTTGAATAAATTCAAATCAATCTAAGTGAGAAACTCTAACACAGATTGTTAATGCTAATGCGGAATCTTAACACTAACAATGAAGAACATAATAACTAACTTCGTATATTACTAACTTTTTAATCAATATGAATACAATGTTCGTCGTTATCAAAACTAATGCCTTAGGGTTCCTTTTATACACCAAGGAAACCCTAGATACAAAACGCGTCGAAGGATATACGTATCTTCTCTAAAGATAACTACATATCCTTTCCTAACTTATAGCTAACAAACTTTCCTAACTTTCATAAACAGACTTAATGACTTAAGTCAACCAGACTTAACTACGAATTACTCTACCAGACTTAACAACACAAAGGCAGACTTAACTATTACATAAATACACTAACAGACTTAACTTTGTAACCCAGCAGACTTAAGTCTGTTCTTCATATTAAGTCTTGTCTTGTGATAATTCCCAACAATCCTCCCCTAACTTGATCTTCATGCTTCATGAACTTCAAGTTCCATCTGAATAAGCTTTTGAGGATTGAATCTTGAACTCTTGGAATTATCTCTAACACTTCAAAACTTCAAATCTGATCTTTATGCAGCAACTTGACTTGAATAATCTTTTCACCATCTGATATGCAATCCATCTAATCTTCACAGCAACCATGACTACTTGTACATCAATGCTTTTAAGTTTCATACTATTCTCATCACTTCCAGGTGTGTAAACTTCTGTGAGAGGTGAATCATTGGAAATTAATGGATTTGATGTCTCTTTACCAATAGCCATTAACTACTGGAGTAGCCAATGTTTTGGTGTGTAAGACCATGGTACATTGATAACCATATGATTTTTTAGTAAATCATCAACTATCAACGGATTTGTTTTGTCTTTACCAAAATCCGTTTGCTTTTGGACTAGCCAATTCTTTGATGAAATGCACCTGAGCTTGGTGAATTAATTACCATTTATGGATTTCCACAGCCTTTACCACAAGCCATAATCTTGTGGGCTAGCCAACTCTTCACTATCTCAGATATGGTGAGTTGAATACCATACAATTTTTGGTAAATTGTCAACCATAAACGGATTTGAAATATATTTACCAGTGCTCTGGATTAGCCAGTCCTTATGTGGATTAGACATGGTGGACTGATAACCATTTGTTGTGCTAGTGCTATGCACCTTCCCCAAGTGAGAAGTTCCTTTAGTCTCACTTAACAACTTGAAAATTCTTTCAAACACTTTCAAACACTCCAATATGGTTCCTTTAAAGATTTTTCCTTAATCAAATCTAGCAAGTGCTCATAAACTTCATCCTTCTCATCTGCATATAACTTCTTTTCCAACATGGCCTTGCAGACCCTTGGTGGTAAAGGATATTCCACTTCTGCAAGCATATAGATAGTTGCACTTTGTAAAGATAAACAATGTACCTTACAGGTATGAAAGTATCTCCAACTGACAATCCTTTTTTGATCTGTCAGCTTCCAAAGTTCATCTTCCTCTGAAGGTGGCTCAAATATTACTTTTAAATCTCCCCAAAAGACCCTTTCAAACTCTTCTTCAGGTCTGTTGTCCCCATGTCTGATATTCACCAACTTGTGCAAATCCATAATATCTTTTCTACTCACATCATTCAACATTCCTGGAAAGTTAAGGTATACAACCTCAGTGTTTTCCTCCCGTATGATCTGATAAGCAGCTCTTTGTCCAGTCCTAATTATATGATATTTGACAATTTTAGCTAGATCCTTAGAGCTTTCAGGAATTGTTCCCATAGTACAACCCTCAGATGAAGGTTCTTCTTCTTCTGATTCATCTTTTTCTTGTACTTTCTTCTTGGATTGACTCTTTCTTGCTATACTTTTCCTCCTTGTACACACAATAACAGGCTTTTTCACTTCTTCTTTTACCTCTTTCTCTCCAGATACTTTGTCAGCTTCAGTTACTTTCTCAGCCTCTATAATTGGCTCAGATTTTGTCA
This sequence comes from Artemisia tridentata subsp. tridentata, assembly GCA_021014915.2. Lineage (NCBI taxonomy): Eukaryota > Viridiplantae > Streptophyta > Magnoliopsida > Asterales > Asteraceae > Artemisia > Artemisia tridentata. Next base: position 325,670,400 of record CP139503.1, read on the forward strand.
CCTTCTGTTTCTTGAAACTTCTTCTTAAAGAATCTACATAATCCACTGGCCTATAGCCTTGATCTCTCTCATAAGCACTCACATATGCAGCTTCAATCTCCTCAAATGATTTTCCTTTCATCTTTTCCCAGGTTGAGTGCATCATGTTCTTTAGATACATCTTCATACCATGCATCTGTTCTGCTTTAGACATCTTCTTGGGAGCCTTGGTTTTCTTTTGAGTCTGTCTTATCATAGACATAAAATCCCCCAAAGTTTCTTCATTTCTTCTAGAATTTATGAACTCTGCTAGTTGTTTGGCTCTCTCCTCTGCAGTCAAACCTGGAATAGCCTTAAGTTCCTCAAACTTTACCCTCAACTCATCATCTTTTTCAATCATTTGCATCAGAGGATCATCATTAAACTCTTCTGATAGCTTTCTTGCAAGCATTTCATCTTGTCTTTTCTGTTATTCCTCCTTTTCTATCTCAGCCTTTTCTATTTCTTGTATCCTAGCAATCTCAGCTAGAGATGCTTCCTCTTCTTTTTCTTGTCTCTTTGATTTCTTGGGCTTAGGAGTTTCCATCATAATTTATTTTCCTTCCCTTTGAGTTTTAGGTTGCTCCTTATTACCAGACTTATCCCCATGAGCAGAACTAACAACCTCACCAGACTTTACTTGACCAGACTTAATTGCATCACCAGTATTAACTTCACCAGACTTATCCTTAATACCAACAGACTTAATACCCTCAGCAGATTTAACCAATTCTTCATCAGATTCAATCTCTTCATCAATTATCAATTTTCCTTTTGCATATCTGCTTTTCTTCCTTTGTTGTTGAATTTTACTCAGAGATTGAGCTAATGTTTCTGCTGCTTCCCTTCCTTTAGGACTTATGTCTACTTCATCAGTTGGTTTATCCTTAGCTGGTGTCTTAAAAACTTGTTCTTCCTCTAAATTCCTCCCCTGTTTGGAAGAATTTCCATCTCCACCCTCTTGGTCATTAAAAGCAACTCCTTGCTCCTTCATAACCTTCTCCATCTTTTTCACCTTCCTTACCAAAGTGACAATAGCCCACTCATAGCATGGTTTGCCTTCCCCAATGCTGCAACTCTATTAACCAAAGTAGGCACCAATGTTAGAAGATCTTCCACAGTCATAGAAGTGGATTCCTCCTCCAGAATAGGACTTGGAATCTGGGTTTGCTGTGGTGGTGAAGATGGTGTGGGTGTAGGTACTCTTGATTGGGATGGTGATGAACTTGGTTGTGGTGTGGGTGATCTTGGTTGTTCCTGGGTTTGCTCCTCATTGGTTTGCTCCACTTGTTTAGCAGTAGATGTACCTGCAATGTTAGTTGCACCAGAAAGCATAGCAGGCAAAAGTGGCCAATGTGCCCCAGAAAAACCCCTTTTTCATATTATCAAAGATTTTAGTTGTAAAAGCCACACTCACATAATTCTGCATTTTATTTTCAGTTTCAAAATTCAAAATCATTTGCAGAAATCTTGGGTACATTAAGAATTTATGTTTGCTGTTGACATTTGCTACCATGCCATCAAAAATGAGTTTTGAAAAATTTAAAGACCTTCCAAGTGAAAGACAGACCAATGCAGAAGCAATGTTGCTTCCAAATTGATCACATCCACCACTCTTAGGACTTAGGCAATGGAGCAAATGATGAAGTAAAAACCTCCACTGTGGTGTAAAATGGCTTTTCCAAAAAGTAAAAATACCATCAGTGGGGTATCCAATATTTTTCATACCCTCTAAAAGATCATCATTAGGCAAAATATAATCCCCTGAAGCATCATCCAATTGAAGACTACTCCTAATGGATGCTTCAGTGATAAAGAAGTCATGGGTATCTATTCTTCCCCTTAACTGTGATGTCCCATCACCAAGAGTCTCAGAGGTAACCGACCCCTGATAACGCTCAAATCTAACATGTTTTAGTCGCGTTATTTCTATATTTATGCATTGTATTTGGTTGAATTTATGAACTTATTATGCTTAAAAAGTGCAAAAGATGTATTTTAGTTCAGGTGCGACCAAGTTCAAGGAAAAGCTTAAAAGATGTGGAAAAGTTGTCAAATCAAGAGCTTATGCACAAATGTAGGAATCATCTCACAATAAAAGCTTTGGGAGGATTGATAAAGATGGAGAATCAATATTACAATGGTTTTCAAGTTGAAGAAAAGTTCATGAAAAGACAAATGTTAGAGATCATATTCTAAACCCTAGGTTTCTATCTCAAACCTAAGGTTTGAGAAGTCACTTCCATGCCTAAGGTTTAGTATCCAAACCTTAGGTCCAGCAATATTAAAGACTTCTAAGTTGCATTAAAAGAAAGAGTTAAGTGTCATTACTCATCTATTAACTCAACTCCAACATTATGACACTTGGAGCCCAAGATGTATGCTTGTTGGCCAAGGGTAATCTCCCTATATACATAGAAAAAAAAAAGAGAAGACAATACACAATCAACTACAACAAAAATCTGTCACCATTTTCTCTTACATTTGGGGCGACAAGAAGAAGAAAAACGCAGAAAAAGGAAGCTAAACTCGTACCAATCATAACTTCAATTACGCAAGGATAATTGTTGATCATTTCACAAGTGTTCTTCATTACTTGTAATCGTCATTACAACATTTTGTAAGAATATTCAATCATGTTTACTAGTGATAAATTTCTTATGGTTATTACTTTGTTTACCATGAGTGGCTAAGTGCCTTATGCACTTGCCTAGATGATGTTTGATTTATGATTTATTTGATTGATTATGACTTATTGGTTCTAACACAAAAGAAAAGTTAACACTAAGAACGAATTGTGCTATCTTGAGTTTTCTCCACCAAAGAGTTGTTAAGTTTGGGTAATTTCTAATAATGTATTGGGTTGAAAAAGACATTGTTAGTAAATTAGTTGTAAACCTTTGTCTATGAGGGTTCTACCTTATGTATTGACCATTTCATAAGAAACTTAATTTAACTTGGAAAACTAAATAGTGTGGTTGTTAATTATTTGTGAAACGAAAGTGAATCGGGTAATTGAGTTGTGTTAATCTTGGATTGATCAATTTTGAAATATTTTTTTTATAATCTCTAAATCTTGACGAGGATTGAAAGTGTAGGAAACAATATAATTAGTATACCACTAATCTAATTAGAACACCATCTAATTTTTTGATCATAATCAAATGGAACCAATGTCATAATCATGTCAAAGGAATTGTGCAAACTAGTCTAGGCAAGTGTAGTCTTTTAATTATTGAATTAAAATCATTTTCATTTGCTTGCTAATTAGAATCGATAAGTTGGATTGCTCTTTATTCACAAAAATTTCACATCATACAAACAAAACAAATCCTAGTGAACGACCTCGGCTTACCTCAATTATCTCTTACTACACACGGACGAGTATACTTGCTCGTATGTGTTTCGTTTGAATCATTGGTAAATCGTGTTAAAAATTTTAAAACTTGTACTCCTAACGGGTATATCCCTTGAAACACATCAAGTTTTTGGCGCCGTTGCCGGGGATTTGATCTCGTTTGTGTGAGTTTTTTCTTATAATTCATTAGCTCTAATTCTACTAGTATTGATACTCTTTAGCGTATTCTTTAGGTTCTTAAAAAAAATACTTTCACTCCCAAACCGCCGGTATAAACACAAACCGGGCGGTTTGAACCCTTCTGTTTGCCCAAACCGCCGGTTTTAATCCCAAACCGCCGGTATCGCTCGTATAAAAAAAAAAAAAAAAAAAAAAAAAAAAAAAATCGCTCGTAAAAAAAAAAAACTTCTTATGTCCCAAACCGTCGGTATAAATCCAAACCGGCCGGTTTGAGCTTTCTGTCCAAATTTCTTTTTCGCAACTCGACCAAACCGCCGGTTTCACTTTCAAACCGCCGGCTTGGCCCTTTTTTTCTTTAAAAAAAATTAGTTTTTAAATCCTTTTCGATAGGCTCGTTTTTCTTGTGTACGACCACTCGTTCTTCTAACGAAGAATTAAGTTCACCATTGTCTAATCCTGAACGTTTATTTCGCAAAAAGAAAAATCCATTCATTCTACCCGATCAAAGAATTCCAAAAACCGTTAATCCACCATTTGAAAACCTTTTCGAAGTTCATCTAATCGTTAATCTTTTTCAAGAATTACCATTTCTGTTGAAAGCTTATAAAGGTGTCCACTTACATCTAATGAACAAGCTTTCTTGATCTTTTATGGGCTCTAGGCTGTTAAACCTTTGATCTAGGATTTCTACAACGAAAAGCACAATGATAATATTGACGGAATATTCTAACAAAGAACACAATACTATCACAACAAGGTTTTGTTAACTTCAACGTTTGTTTATTTCACTTACAGCCCCAATGCTATTTGATCATTAATAGCACGGTTACACTCTAACAGGGATCAAGGAAGACCTTGATTACCTTGAGGCTAAACAAACCTAACAACATTAGACCCCATGTCTAACGTTCATCAGAACCCATGTCTGATGTTCCCACACACACTTTGATGTTCACATTATTTCACTGTGAAGCATATGTTTCTCTAAGGGGTATGATCTTCCTTTTATAACATAAAGATGATCATTTACAATTTGATAAGTCTTGTCATTGGTTCACTTGATCAAATATCTAGATATTATATTTTGTATAAACATGACTCATACAAAATAATATCTTCTTCAATCTTATCCATCCAGCTGTTGGTATGACTCACTGAGCAGCTTGATTACACTAGCAGTGCCTTCTGTGCTTAGCCGTACCTTTGCTTTGAACCAGCAGTACCTTGTTCTTGTTTTGTACTAGCAGTACCTTTTTGTACTAGCAGTACCTTTTCTTGAACCAGCAGTACCTTTGAAATACACTAGCAGTCCCTTGTTGTACTAGCAGTCCCTTTCTCTGAACTAGCAGTACCTTTGAGTGAACTAACAGTTCCTTAGAATGGACTAGCAGTCCCTTCTAGCAGACCCTTTCCAGCGTATTTTGCTTATCATTTCAGCATTCTTTATGTTTCATTCTTCTTGCTTTTGTATCATCAAATCTATGAAAATATAATTCCTAACAATTTCCAATGGCTGACGATCAACCCATGTGGGATACTAATAGGGTTGTAGCTCCTACACCCGAAGCAGCAATTATTCCCGTGAATCTAGGAGAAAATTTTACTATCAAAGGTCATCATCTTTTGATGATTAAAGACAACCAATTTGATGGTAGAGTTAAATCTGATCCACATAAACATATCGCCGATTTCCTTGAAATTTGTGACATGTTTTGTTATGGAAGTACCGATCCAAATTCAATCCGACTTAAACTTTTTCCATCATCTCTCACCGGAGAAGCGAAAATTTGGTATAATGAATTAAGCCCCGGAGTGATCACAACTTGGGACCAAATGAGAAGAGCGTTTGTTGGACGTTTCTTTCCACCAGCTATGTTTGATCGTCTCTTGGGTGAAATTCGTAGTTTTACTCAAAAAGAAGGAGAAAATCTTGTTGAAGCTTGGCTTCGAATGAAAAACATGCTCCGTAGTTGTCATGGGCATGGATTGTCTCGTGGTAATATTATCAAAATCTTTTACCATGGTCTTGATGACGCAACTCAAGGCATACTTGATGCCGGAGGAATTTTCCTTTATAAGACTCCTAATGAAGCTTACAATTTACTAGAAGACCGTGTACTTCTTAAGCTTGATTGGTCTAAAGATGCCAAAATTAAACCTCAACGAAAATCGGTTGCATTTGCCGAAGCGACAAATGAAAATTCCAAAATCTTGGATATGATGAAAGAGTTTACCTCTAAAATTGATTCCAAATTCGAAAGTATCCAAAAAGAAATCAAAGAAATACATGAGGGATGTACTCATTGTGGTGGAAATCACTCCTCATCCGAGTGTGATGATAAACCCATGGGAGGTCCCGAAGCAGAAGCTAATTGTGTTTCTGCAGGATATCGAAGAGGAGGATATCGTGGAAACTACTACGGTAGGAATTCTCAAGATTGGCAAGATCGTCCACCAAGGGATGATAATCGTTCCCAAACTCGTGATGAAAACCATCAGACATCTTTTCATGATGAAAATCGTTCTCGTGAAACAAAAACAAAGAATCCGAATTCGAAAAAACCATGCGTGAATTTGTGCATGCTCAAAAACAAACGAACGAATTCATGAAAAATCAATTCTTTATGCTCAAAAGCAAGGTTGAGCAAGGTCAAAAGAATCATCAAGCTTCTATCCAAGATCTTGAGACCAAATTTGGTCGTCTTTCTGATCAACTCGCTGCAAGACCATCCGGTACCTTGCCAAGCAATACGCAAACCAATCCGAAACCATCATCATCTGGAAGTTATCGTCCACCTCAAACAAGAAATGAGCAGGTGAATGCTGTATATACTCGTAGTGGTCTATCTTATGATCCACCACCCAACCCAACCCAAACAACTCCTGTTGTCCAAAATGATAGTGAGGATGAAGTAGAAGAAGAATCTAAAGAAAATGAACCAAATTCTACACCAGTTGTTAAATCCACTCCAACACTCAAACCATATAAACCAAGAATTCCATACCCTCAACGTTTGAGGAAGGAAAAGATGGAAGAACAATATGGAAAGTTCATTGATTTACTAAAAGAAGTTAGAATCAACATTCCTCTTGTTGATTTTCTAGCTGGAATGCCCAATTACGGGAAGTTTTTGAAAGAACTTGTTAATAATAAAAGCAAAATGGAAAACATTTCCGCTACTTTCTTAAATGAAGATTGCTCTGCAATAATTGAGAATAAATTACCAAAGAAACTCTGTGATCCAGGAAGTTTTCTTATTCCATGTACCTTGGGAGATTCAATAACTTGTGATGCTTTAGCCGACCTTGGTGCAAGTATAAATCTTATGCCATACTCGTTGTATGCGAAACTTTCAATCAAAACATTGAAACCAACAAGAATGAGTATACGATTAGCCAACCATACTATCCAGTATCCTGTTGGAGTAGCTGAAAATATGCTTGTTCAAGTTGGGAAATTTGTTTTTCCTGTTGATTTTGTGATCCTTGAGATGGAGGAAGATAGCAAAGTTCCATTAATTCTAGGAAGACCTTTTCTAAATACTGCAGATGCTATCATTCGAGTAAAAAACAAAGAACTCAACCTTGGAGTTGGGGATGAAAGAATTTCTTTTTCGATTAATCAAGCGATGAAGTATTCTCATGCGAATGATGACACTTGTTATAGCGTTGATGTTATCGATGATATAACAGAAGAAACATTCGATGAGTTGCTTGATGAAAGAATTAAGACTCATAAAACATCTGGACAAATCAGTGATGAAGATCTCGATAGAGAATTTGCTGAATTTATGCAGATTGACACCGAAGAAATTTTGGAGGAAGAAAATACTAACTTTGAAGAGTTAGAATTCAATGATGATAACACATCTGGACAAATCTAGTCTTGAAACCTCTCCCTGATCATTTGGAATATGCATTTTTGGAAGGAAATTCTCTTCTTCCAGTTGTCATATCTTCAGAACTTAAACCAGATGAAAAGGAACGACTAGTTTCTATACTCAAAAAGCATAAAGAAGCTTTTGCTTGGAAAACTTCTGATATTCCTGGAATAAGTCCAAACTTTTGCAAACATAAAATAAATCTTGAAACTGATTCTAAACCAGTTGTTCAAAGACAACGAAGACTCAATCCAAATATGAAGGAAGTAGTTAAGAAAGAAATAATCAAACTTCTTGACGCTGGAATTATTTATCCTATTGAGGATAGCTCATGGGTGAGTCCGGTTCACTGTGTTCCTAAGAAAGGAGGAACAACTGTCGTAACTAATGAACGCAATGAACTTGTTCCTACAAGAATTATCACTGGTTGGCGGGTATGCATTGATTATAGAAAATTGAATGATGCCACCAGAAAAGATCATTTTCCATTACCGTTCATGGATCAAATGTTGGAAAGACTTGCGGGGAACAAATACTTTTGTTTTCTCGATGGATTTTCCGGTTACTTTCAAATTCCAATTGATCCAGCTGATCAAGAAAAAACCACATTCACGTGTCCGTTCGGCACATATGCTTATAGGCGTATGCCTTTTGGTCTTTGTAACGCACCAGCAACATTTCAAAGATGCATGATTGCTATTTTTCAAGATATGCTTGAAACCTCCATGGAAGTATTCATGGATGATTTTTCAGTATTTGGAGACTCATTTGAGTCGTGCCTTTCCAATCTTGATAAAATGTTTGAAAGATGCAAAACTTCTCATCTCGTACTTAATTGGGAAAAATGTCATTTTATGGTGACAGAAGGAATTGTCCTTGGTCACAAGATTTCGAGCAAAGGAATCGAAGTTGACAAAGCGAAAATTGATGCTATTGCTAAGTTACCACCCCCAACTAACGTTAAAGGCGTTAGAAGTTTTTTGGGACATGCGGGATTTTACCATCGATTCATTAAAGATTTTTCAAAAATATCTCGTCCAATGACGAAATTGCTTGAAAAAGATTCGGTCTTTGACTTCAATGAAGAGTGCATCAAGGCATTCGAAACACTAAAAAACAAGCTAACAAATGCACCAATTATGGTTTCACCAAATTGGTCGCTGCTGTTTGAACTCATGTGCGATGCAAGTGATTATGCTGTTGGAGCAGTATTAGGACAGCGAGATGGTAAACATTTTTGTCCTATATATTTCGCTTGCAAAACCTTGAATAGTGCCCAACAAAACTATACAGTGACTGAAAAAGAACTGTTAGCTGTAGTTTTTGCATTCGACAAGTTTCGTTCCAATCTTGTTTTATCAAAAACAATTGTATTCACCGATCATTCAGCTCTGAAATATCTGTTTGCTAAACAATATGCAAAACCACGTCTTATCCGATGGATTTTATTGCTTCAAGAGTTTGACATAGAAATCCAGAATAAGAAAGGTGCAGAAAATGTGGCGGCAGATCATTTATCCAGATTAGAAAATCCAAATTTAGAGGAAATCGGTGAAAACGAGATTGATGATTACTTTCCCTACGAAACTCTTATGGAAATTGAAAATGAAGAAGTTCCATGGTTTGCTGATTATGCAAATTATTTAGCTGGAGGAATATTACAAAAAGGTCTATCTCATGCTGAACGTAGTAAATTCTTTGCAGACTTAAAATATTATTTTTGGGATGAACCGTATCTATTCAAAATGTGCCCCGATGGTATAATAAGAAGATGCGTGTATGGTTCCGAAACTCGAAAAATTCTTGATGAATGTTATCACGGCCCAACCGGAGGACATTATGGACCATCCACCACCGCTAAAAAAGTTTTTGATTCGGGATTTTATTGGCCAAAAATTTTTAAAGAATCACATACACTTGTGCGGAATTGTGACGCATGCCAAAAATATGGTAATCTTTCTCGTAGAGACGAAATGCCTCTAAAAAAATCCAAGTTTCTGAGATATTTGATATTTGGGGAATTGACTTCATGGGTCCTTTTCCTAAATCTCATAAATTCGAATACATCCTCGTTGCAGTAGATTATGTTTCCAAATGGGCGAAAGCAGAAGCTCTACCCACTAACGATGCACGAGTAGTTGTGAATTTTCTGAAAAAACTTTTCTCTCGATTCGAAATTCCAAAAGCTTTGATAAGCGATAGAGGAACTCATTTCTGCAACCATAAAATGGAAAAAGCTATGAAACGATATGGGGTCCACCATCATTTCTCAACAGCATACCATCCTCAGACCAGTGGTCAAGTCAAAAACACCAATAGAGCTTTAAAAAGAATACTTGAGAAAATAGTTAAGGATAATCCTTCTGTTTGGTCAAGGAAACTCGATGATGCTCTATGGGAATTTAGAACCGCATATAAAACTCCAATTAGTACAACCCCGTACAGACTCATATATGGAAAGACTTGTCATTTACCGTTTGAAATTGAACATCGTGCTTATTGGGCATTGAGACAATGTAATCCTAATTTAAAAATCGCTGGAGAAAAACGATTCTTGCAATTGCATGAACTCGATGAATTGAGACTCCAAGCATATGAAAACTCAAAACTATACAAAGCTCAAACAAAAGCTTATCATGATAGGAAGCTAAGAATCCGTAAAGAATTCAAGGCTGGAGACAAAGTTCTTTTGTTCAATTCAAAGTATAAATTCAAAGCTCCTAAACTCATAATCAAATGGTTTGGTCCATTCGTGGTAAAACATGGTTTTCCATCCGGATATGTTGAACTATATGACAAGAAGGGTGGAACTTTCATTGTTAATGGACATCGAATTAAATTATACCATGATGAAGAGCAATTGAATGAAATGTCAAGTGAGGAAATTCCACTTGAAATGCTCGATAAAAAGAAATATACTGCTATTCCCTTCATGGCACCTTTTCCAGCCGATTATAAAAAAGTAATACCATGGGCTGCGGAAACTGGTTACATCTGGGATGTTGTCCCTAGAACTTGCAATACCGCGAAGTTACATGATATTGATAAAACTGGAAAAAGGAATAGTAAAAGGAAATGTGGTGTATATTCCAAAGACATCAGGAAAGAATCCTAAATACAAACCACAAAAGTAAAGAGAGATTGAGTCGGGCTGATGACTCATTAATAAATTTAGCGCTTCTCGGGAGGCAACTCGTTTGTTTTTTTTATGCCCCGATGGTTTCACCATAAGTGTGGGGGCCTTAATATTATGAATAATAAAATACAAAAATATTTTGCATTTTTGTGTGTTTTTGTTTTGATGATTATGCAGGTTAGGATGCTTGATCTTGAAAACAAATGGAATCCTCCTATTCCAAAGCTCAGGCAATATCATTTCTCTTATGTTTCATTTCCCTATTTTTATGATTTATCGTTCTTAACATAGAGGACAATGTCAAACTTAAGTGTGGGGGGAGGAAATAGGAAATGATCTAGACTTTTAAATTTTTCTATAAATTTGAGCCTATTTTTAATTTGTTTGCCCCTTTGATCTAGTTGTTTTCGCACGTTGAGAATAATTGATAAAGAATAACTAGATTAATCCACTAATAAAACATGTACTTTTTGAAAATTTGAGATGTGTCCTGATTGGCATTGCAATCCATTTTTGGATTGATAACATTGACAGCACAACCATAACCCATTCAACTAATATGTGAGGATTTGAACCTATTCTTATATAGCATATATCTTTTATGCTCTAATCTTTTTGCTATGAGTGTGCCAGTGATCTTATTTATTCTAGAACTTGTACATGGAAATCATTACCAGACCGTAGTAAGATCACCTCGTGTGATATAAGTGTATTCGCGTGATAAGAGGCAACCTTAGGAATTAAACCAAATGGCCTTCCATTTTACATATATCGATATATTGGCTAGCCAAATTGGTTAGTTAACCTTCCATGGACCCATTTGTTAGTACTCATTTTAAGTGCTAGACTCCATTAGTACACCCTCCGAGCCAGTCTTTTCATTTTGTTACACCAGAAAAATATAAAAATATTTCTCACCTTTAGCCTTAACCTTACCCATAGTCAAGTCTTGGTTGGTTACTAGCTACTTGGAAAGATGGTTGTTACGTGGGAATCCTTGAAAGTGAGAAAGTTGCAAACTCCATGATAATCTCGTGGATGATCTATTGGTATCTTATGAAAAAAAAAAAAAAAAAAAAAAAAAAAAAAAAAAAAAGGAGAGAAATAGAATAAGTAGCCAATGAGCTATGAATGTATGATATCAAGGAAGAAATCTCAATTTCAAAGGAATGTGGTTGATGTAGCTAGTAGCACTTGGTTGTAGACTTTGGCTATTTGTAAAGTTTTTCAATATTAAAACCAATTATATCTATATCCCATGTCTTATCCCTACCCTTTTGACTTTGTGAAGTTATCAAGAGTATTGACATGTAGTGACCATCCGATTTCTTGAGGAATGAGATAGCGTTGTTAGCGATCTAAGGTTATCCTTGGTGACCATCCGTTATTTAATAATTCGAGACTTCGTTGTTAGCAAGCTATTATGTTTTGCATGAGATAGTTTCACATCAGTCTTATATAACCCTTAAAACCTTAAACCCGAATAAAAGTCCTCTTAGATGTTTACACTTGGTGCTTACGCCACGTCGGTTGAGTTTTGTTTCTTGTATAAGCCTATGGTAATATTTTGATCATGTCTGAGCAATGAGTGTGATTTTCTTCTATATTCAATCACTAAACAAATGAGTGTTGATTGAATCATACTTCATTTTCCTTTCGTGAGGTGTCTTAATATGTTATCAGGCAAGAGAATCATTAAGGTATTGTCAAACATCTCATCTTTTCATTTATAAGCCTAAATAGAAGGATCTTATCTTGTATTTGTGCTTGATAGATTTGCATCTCATTTTTATCATATGGATTTATTTCTTAAAAGCTAGATTTGCTTGGGGCAAGCAAAGTGTAAGTGTGGGGGATTTGATAACGCTCAAATCTAACATGTTTTAGTCGCGTTATTTCTATATTTATGCATTGTATTTGGTTGAATTTATGAACGTATTATGCTTAAAAAGTGCAAAAGATGTATTTTAGTTCAGGTGCGATCAAGTTCAAGGTAAAGCTTAAAAGATGTGGAAAAGTTGTTACATCAAGAGCTTATGCACAAATGTAGGAATCATCTCACAATAAAAGCTTTGGGAGGATTGATAAAGATGGAGAATCAAGATTACAATGGTTTTCAAGTTGAAGAAAAGTTCATGAAAAGATAAATGTTAGAGATCATATTCTAAACCCTAGGTTTCTATCTCAAACCTAAGGTTTGAGAAGTCACTTCCATGCCTAAGGTTTAGTATCCAAACCTTAGGTCCAACAATATTAAAGACTTCTAAGTTGCATTAAAAGAAAGAGTTAAGTGTCATTACTCATCTATTAACTCAACTCCAACATTATGACACTTGGAGCCCAAGATGTATGCTTGTTGGCCAAGGGTAATCTCCCTATATACATAGAAAAAAAAAGAGAAGACAATACACAATCAACTACAACAAAAATCTGTCACCATTTTCTCTTACATTTGGGGCGACAAGAAGAAGAAAAACGCAGAAAAAGGAAGCTAAACTCGTACCAATCATAACTTCAATTACGCAAGGATAATTGTTGATCATTTCACAAGTGTTCTTCATTACTTGTAATCATCATTACAACATTTTGTAAGAATATTCAATCATGTTTACTAGTTATAAATTTCTTATGGTTATTACTTTGTTTACCATGAGTGGCTAAGTGCCTTATGCACTTGCCTAGATGATGTTTGATTTATGATTTATTTGATTGATTATGACTTATTGGTTCTAACACAAAAGAAAAGTTAACACTAAGAACGAATTGTGCTATCTTGAGTTTTCTCCACCAAAGAGTTGTTAAGTTTGGGTAATTTCTAATAATGTATTGGGTTGAAAAAGACATTGTTAGTAAATTAGTTGTAAACCTTTGTCTATGAGGGTTCTACCTTATGTATTGACCATTTCATAAGAAACTTAATTTAACTTGGAAAACTAAATAGTGTGGTTGTTAATTGTTTGTGAAACGAAAGCGAATCGGGTAATTGAGTTGTGTTAATCTTGGATTGATCAATTTTGAAATATTGTTTTTTATAATCTCTAAATCTTGACGAGGATTGAAAGTGTGGGAAACAATATAATTAGTACACCACTAATCGAATTAGAACACCATTCAATTTGTTGATCATAATCAAATGGAACTAATGTCATAATCATGTCAAAGGAATTGTGCAAACTAGTCTAGGCAAGTGTAGTCTTTTAATTATTGAATTAAAATCATTTTCATTTGCTTGCTAATTAGAATCGATAAGTTGGATTGCTCTTTATTCACAAAAATTTCACATCATACAAACAAAACAAATCCTAGTGAACGACCTCGGCTTACCTCAATTATCTCTTACTACACACGGACGAGTATACTTGCTCGTATGTGTTTCGTTTGAATCATTGGTAAGTCGTGTTAAAATTTTTAAAACTTGTACTCCTAACGGGTATATCCCTTGAAACACATCAACCCCCAAAACTGCTTAACTAGGGAAGTATAGATTGTAGGATTATGAATTAAAGCGTACTGAATGGAAGAACCTTTCAAGAAATCCACAATCTGCTCGAAACCTTCACTTTTGTCTGGTTTCTTCAAGAAACCAACCTGGTTGTGCTTGTCGCAAAACTTAAGAGAAGCCGTTTATGAGAGAATGATTAAGTTCTGGTTTAGGGTTTGAGTACTGGTAGTTAAAAACAGAGTATCGTAGGCCGAAAATAATGTTTTTTAAAATTGGAAGCAAATAATGAATAAAAGTGAGATATTTATCAAATTTTATCCTTATATACTTCTCTTTCTCGAAAAATACGCAACGGTATTATTTTATCTGAAAAATCATTATTTGACTGACCAGACCTAACGGTAATAAAATTAATTACATTTTACACTACCAGACTTAAAATTGGTCAACCAGACTTAATCACTGACTCACCAGACTTAACCAAGGAATCAGACAAACACTCATAAAAATCAATATCAAGGCTTCTGATCATCACCAATCCATGTGTTTTCTGCAAATGTTAGTCCCAACACCAAGAAAAACCAAGAAAACATACAAACAAACGATTTTACAATTAAAATGAAGAAAAATTTGCTACCAGAATTAAAACTACTACAGGATTTTTTTTTTATTATTTTTTTTTAATTAAGAAGTATTAAATCTACTACAAGAATTAACTTCTAAAACTACCAGAATTAACTCCTAACCAAAATTAACTATTTATCAGAATTAACTACTGATCAAAATTAACTACTTAGTACTGGTTCTAATATACAAACTTTACATTTAGCCTCCCCTTAAACTGAGCTATGGGTTCATCATACCAATATTAACCACTAAGTAATTAAACCTAGGTCCATCAAAGGCTTTGGTTAATAGGTCTGCCACATTAAGATCTGTGTGTATCTTTTCTACTCTAATTTGCTTCTTTTCAAAGCAATCCCTAATGAAGTGATGCCTTATTTCTATATGCTTAGTTTTAGAGTGGCATACAGGGTTCTTAACTATACAGATAGTGCTTTCATTATCTATGTGAATTATAGTGTTCATAAAGTTCAAACCATAATCCAGCATTTGATTCTGAATCCACAAGACTTGTCCATAGCAATTGGCAGCTGCTACATACTCAGCTTCTATTGTTGATGTAGCCATAATAGTCTGCTTCTTGCATTGCCAGGAAATCAATCTTCTTCCAAGGAATTGACAACCTCCTGTTGTGGATTTCCTATCAAGACTTGCTCCAGCATAATCACTATCTGAATAGGCTTCCAGGTCAAAAGATGATTCTCTAGGATACCAAAGGCCCAAATTGGGTTTGCCCTTTAGGTACCTAAAGATTCTTTTCACAGCATGAAGATGTGAAGTCTTGGGAGTAACCTGAAAATGAGAACAAGTACACACAACATACATTATATCAGGCCTAGAGGCCGTTAAATACATTAGAGAACCTATCATTGATCTATAGAGATGCACATCCACATCATCAGCATCTTCATCCTTTGTCATAGGCACCTTGTTCTCTATGGGAGTGACTACAGTCTTCACATTTGTAAATTCAAACTTCTTCAATATCTCAGCAACATACTTGTCTTGAGAAATGAAGAGGCCATCTTCTTTTTGCTTCACTTGCAGTCCTAAGAAGAATGTAAGCTCACCCATTGAGCTCATCTCAAACCTGCCCTTCATTAAACCTTCAAACTCTTCACACCAAGACCTTTTAGTAGAGCCAAAAATGATATCATCCACATAGACTTGCACCAGAATGATATCCTTCTTGTCCCTTTTGATGAATAAGGTCTTGTCTACCACACCTCTTTTGTACCCATGCTCTTCAAGAAACTTGGAGAGTGTTGCATACCAAGCTCTGGGAGCTTGATGGAGACCATATAATGCTTTTATGACTTTATACACCTTGTTTGGATGAGCAAGATCCACAAAACCAGGAGGTTGGTGTACATACACATCTTCTTCTATAGTGCCATACAGAAAGGCACTCTTGACATCCATCTGATAGACTATGAACCCCATGTATGATGCATAGGCTAAAAATAACCTAATAGCCTCAATTCTGGCTACAGGAGCAAAAACCTCATCATAATCTATCCCCTCCTCCTGTCTATACCCTTGTGCTACTGGTGCGTGGTTTTGCAACCTTACAACAGGTTTTACCTCTCGAGGGATCTCAAGAGGCTTGCAATCCCCACCAGGCATCGTACCTGACCGATGTAGTATAGTGAAGTGGCAAGTACCGGGGGATTGATCGTTCAACTCAAAGAATAGTGTTCGTTAGGATTGAAATTTATCTACTAGGTCTAGAGGTGAGGGATGATTCTTTTTGTATTTTTATATTTTATGGAAAGCAAGTAAAAATCTCGGGTTTTGGAAGGAGAGGCGGAATTAGTTGCTAATCAACTAACCCAAAAGCTACTAATTAAACTAATGTGCAGGAAAGTAAACTAGGGTTCTACAAGGGAAGTGAAGCATGTCTACCTATGATATATTACTCCTTGCTAGCTATCCAATTCTACCTATTGAATTGTCACACCTTGTTTTAATTGACGGGTTGTATTCCTTAATACCATTCGTGGGGGTGTGTACAAACTTCCCCAACTCTATAAGCTCCTACTTCACACCTATGTCGAGCCGGCTAAGAAGCTCCTAACATGGGATCACTAGAATTCGCTCATGCATTAAATACAACCATATAACCTTAGTACACCTTAGTTCATGTTTCTTAAGACGTTCAAGCAAGTTACCAATTGGAATTCTGCCAGTTTTCTTAAGCCTAACATTGATATCATTCAATTAAACAAGAGACAATAGGAAACAAGAATTATAAGCTAAACCAATTAGAGCTATCGAAGTGTCACACCCTAATTGATGAAGATAGACACAAACATCAACAAGGAATCAATAAGATCTAATCAATTATATACAAGTTTCACACAATCATAAGTAGACACAAGGTGAATTAGCAAAACATCATCAAAGAAGAGCAAGCAACAATGATAATGGAAAACATAATTAAGATAGAATCAACAAACCAATATATGATGTTTATGGAGTGATTGAAACCCTCTAAGTTGCTGGAAAAACACCTACCCTAACCCTAGAATCGGACTTAGGGTTTGGGGCTTACAAAAAGTGAAGTTATGATGTTGTATTTATAGGCAATATTTCTGTCGGCAAGGCTTGACGGCGTCATCTCGTACAAGTGACGGCGTCAACTTCCCATTTTCACCAAATTGTAGATCTTTTCGTCCTCTTCGCGTAGCCTTTTGAATCACCCAAATCCGAGTTCGTATGAAGATTTTATGGCCAAAACAGTGACAGCTACTCCGCGCGTAAGTTGTGATTGTCTTGATCAGCATGTGACGGTTTTACTAGGGTTTCTTCTTGTGCAAGTTGTCATTCTGACGTCGTCACTCAATGGCTTCTGACGTCGTCAGGTTGAGTCCTGACACCGTCACTTCGCCGCGGTTAGGGTTTCTTGATGGCCTTCTTGACGCCGTCCCCCTTTAATCTTCCAAAATCCTCTCTGGCATATCAAGGATTGACGGCGTCACACTGGGGCTTGACGCCGTCACAGGTACTATTCCAGCAGATTTAGAGACTTTGTCGTTTTCTTCATTTTTATGCTCCAAAAACATCCAAAATGCTTTCTTTTCCAAATTTCATCTCCAAAGTACCTAAAATGACAAAAGGAACGATTTAGGGCAATATTTGATCAAATAAATACGATTTAGGGCTTAAATGACCCCCGAAAAGTGGTACACTTTTCAGCTCATCAAATACCCTTACACTTGAGATTTGCTTGTCCTCAAGCAAATGCGCTTTTATTCTAATCAAAATACAAGTTAGGGGTCATTTAACGCTAATATAAAAGTAATTACAACAAATAGTCGTTCCCCTTTAATCATAATAAGCACGGAGATTACAAACTAGCACCTCACAAGTAGTGTTTAGATACTCACATCTCTCAAATGTCATCAAAATAAATCTCATAAATGAAAACGGATAATATCTCTCACTACCTGTCATAGCAAATAGATTACCATAGGCTTGGGAAAGGATCGAAAACCTCCTCCACTAGGCGTAAGCACCAAAGATAAACTATCAAAGAGGGCTTTTAAATGGGTTATAACGTTAGGTGTAGGGAAAAGGAAAACACGGTTTTGTTGGATAAAGGATATTTTACTGGTGGCGAGTTAAAGATCTTGATCAATTACATGTACTATACAATGTTGCTAAGCCAAGACTCGACTCAATCTTAAGCTAATGAAAGAAAATAACAAAAACATAAAATAAACATAAAATAAAACGGGATGGTAGTCCGTATGTTTTTTTCTACTTTTCTTTTTCTCATTTTTTTGTATTTTTCTCGATTTTTTCGATTTTTTTTTTTTTTTTTTTTTTTTTTTTTTTTTTTTTGCATACACTCTTGCCCTACCATCCAAAATAATACATCACTAGGGATTCTTTGTACCATCCCTACACTTGAACTTTTACATACTTTACATAAAATTATTCTAATGACTCGAATCAAGATAATCGAAACATTTGGAGTACTTTAAAATATTAACATACATATGGGGGTAATAAATGATGTTCTTCCCCATTACTCCATTACACTAGTACTTTACCCATAAGTCCCAATCGTCCCAAAACAATATGTACAAGGATATGACTCGACTTAGCAACCATGTAATCAATTAGATAATTAACTAAGGGTTTAAACAAATGTTGTCACAATAATGCACTAAAGATGAGTGCACACAAGGTAGGCTAAGGCGATTTGGGTGTACATTTAAGTGGGGTGTAACAAATTCTTCCTTTAAGTAAAATGCTTAAAGGTCGAAACGAAAAGATAGGCTCTGAGGGGTGTACTAGGGGTATCGTGTACTAAAAATGAGTACAACGCAAAAGGTGTGGGAGAATTACTTGACCAATGTAGCCAATGTAATTATAACAAAAACACAGGTGTAAAACAACGGGTTAATCCTAATGCCTCTTATCATGTAGTAAATCTAACTACACGAATGTAGTCTCACTTGTGGCCTCGGAATGGTCCTAACGCAAGTTCTAGAATCTAAGTGCTACCGGTACACACATCATAGCATAAATGCTTTTCCTACCAATTCTAGGGGTGAACCTCACATATTTGGGGGTGGAAAATTTTTTAGTGGTACGGTTTTTGTGCTAGTCATATAACTCCTATCCGTGAGACGCTCATTAAGATCAAAGTTTCACTCCTATATGTTGTAAAAAATTTTAAATTTGGCACTAAAATTACCTTAACAAGTATTTCTCTCAGTTTTATTACACATCTACTATTAAACAAACAAAAGTCAAGCGTAATTGTATTCTCTAAAATCGTACTTTTACCCCCCCCCCCCCCTTACACTTAAGATGAACATTGTCCCCAATGTTCAAATTACAAGATGTAAAAGCATAAAGTAAAAGAATGAAATCAAATACTCCCCTGATTCGCTCGGTGGATAATGAAGTTACACGGTTAGATCTTCCTCCAAAGAGAATGTAAAAGCTTCATGACTAGTGCATCGCCAAAAGCTTGATTCCATAAACATCTCCTTGTCCAAAATAACCTGTTAAACCTGAGAAAACAAACACGAAAACCTGCATAACATCGGCGGGATAAAATCTATATATAAGGATATAATGCTTGTGGAATGATAATTTTGCAGATTCCTGGAGATTATAAGTTGGAGATTTTAATAAAAACTTTTTATGAAAACAAAACTTTCAAAAATTTCTGAAAATTAAATCTGACGCCGTCAGGTTATAAACCCTGACGCCGTCAGAAATGACCTGACAAAAATTTTCATTTTAAGTTTCCGGAAAATTTCTGGAAAAACCTTTACCTTACTTCCTGGAAATCCTGCAAAACATCATTATGACTCGATACAAGCATTTGACTCAAACAAATACTAATATGTATGTTAATTTATTATTATTACGATTCATGTTCATTTGTGTTAATCAACCGATTTAGATTTCCCTTACACTTAACTTTTGCAAAATACCTTTATATGTAGTTAAGACGAAGTTAAAAACAAAATAAAGCATTTTCACAATTTATATTTTTGAACATGAATCAATAAGAATAAAAATTAAACACACATACGGAAAATAAAATCAAACAAACAAATAAATAAACACACAAAGCAAATAAAACAAATAAAGCTTGGGTTGCCTCCCAAGAAGCGCTTTTCTTTATTAACGAGTCTTGTAGCTAGACTCAAAGTCACGTACATTACGTGACTCCATCATCGGTCACGGTTCCTAGGCCATTCTCCTTCCTGGTTTTATATTCCGGTCCTAATTTCAAACAATCCTTGTAGAAACCGAATATCCTTTCCATAACATAGTCTACTCCTTTACTTCTATCCTCATCATTCCTATAGTAGACAGCTTGCTTGAGCTCCTTCTCAACATTTGACAAGTGTTGGAATTGTTCTATCTTATATGGCATTTGGTAGCTTACTTCATCGGTCTCATCCTTAAATCTAACTATCCCTAAGGAAGGTTCATAAGTCATTCTAGAGACCTCAACAAATGGTTTTCCAAAAACCACTTGAGTCAAGGATGCATCGACTATTGGGCGGATATCTTCTACAATTAAAAAGTCGGTGACATAGGTGAAGTTTCCTACATAAACCGGTAATCCCTTAACTCTTCCCGTGAAGTTACTCATCCAACCCTTGTCAGGGAACATCCTATACCCAAGTTGATTCTTCATTATCAAGTTGTAGTGGGCTCTAGTCATGATGTTTATGGGTGATCTAAGGTCGATGTAGGCTTTCCACACATGCAAATGTCCGATGTTGCATGGTATGTTGAGATTAGAAGGGTCGCCTATTTCTATGATTGGTCTACCTAGGAAGTATGGTGCCTCGGGGTCATCGAATAAGTTTGTATGATATGCGCGCTCTTCCTTAGTGGGTAGCCTATTGAAGTAGTCCTCATCATCATCTACTTCTTCAATCTCACTTGTCCTAACTTCCTTATCAACCTCGACTTTCTTATCCTCATCCTTAGGTTCACTATTATCCTCATTCCTATCAATTGGTTTAATAGTGACAATGTTGACAAAGTGGACGTGTTTGGATGAAGAGGGGTCTTTTACTTGGGGTCCGCTATTTGTGTTCCTAGCGTCCTTATGTGGAGGTGATAACACTTGGTTATGGAGAGCTTTCAACAAGTTGTCAATTTTATTGGTCATCTCCGTTTGTTGTTGATTGAATTCGGTCTCGAATCTAGCTATCCGAGCTTCTTGAGATGCCATAAATTGGGACATTAATCCTTCAAAGTTATTGGTACTACCATTGCCGGAAGGATTGTTGTTGAAAGTACGGTTCGAGTTGGAACCGCTTGATTGGAAACGATTAGGTGGGTTGGAAGAATTGGTTTGTTGTGCGTTTTGGTTTTGTTTCCACCTAAGGTTCGGGTGATTTTTCCATGAAGGGTTGTATGTATCACCGTAATGGTTTGGCTTGGGTTTGAAAGTGTACCACTTGTCTCCCGCTCCGTCGGTACGCGAGGATGCGTAGTCCACAAAAGCTTGTTCGGGGAGTTCCATGCAATCACGAGTGTCGTGGGGACCACTACATAATTCACATGAAGAAGTGATTTTGTTCACTTGGCTTGAAGGTTTAGGAGCCTCGTAAGATTTCATGAGAAACTTGACTTGGTCTTCAAGTTCTATGATCCTACGGTCAGAAGTGCTTGAATTGTTCGAAGGCAAAGATATTGCCTTGACCATTTTATTCAAATCACGGGGATCACTCCAACTTTCGTTGTCATAAAGAGCAAGATCCTCTAGGAGAGCCCATGATTGTTCCGCACTTAGATCACGTAGCTTGCCACCGGCCGATTGGTCAATGGTTTGCCTCGTGGAGAGATTGATATGGTCATAGAAGATTTGGACTTGGAGCCAAAGTTCTATGCCATGGTGGGGGACTTTTTGGAGTAAGTCCTTGAATCGAGTCCATGCCTCGTAGAGAGTTTCGCCTTGACGTTGTTGGAACATCAAGATATCATTCCTTAGCTTGGTAGTTCTTCCCGGTGGGAAAAACTGAGCAAGGAAACGAGTAGTGAGATCATCCCAAGAGGTAATGGATCCTGCGGGTTGACGTTCTAGCCACTGACTAGCTTGGTCCCGCAAAGAGAATTGGAAGAGACGCAATCGGGTCGTCTCTCGAGTGGCAACATCAAGGTCTATAGAATCAACGATTTTAAGAAAGTCCTTGCGGTGTTGATTAGGATCTTCAGAACGAAGTCCATGGAATGCGCATCCGCTTTGCAACAACCGGATGGTGTCGGATCGCAAGGGTGTGATATTGGCTCCTTGAGTGAGCTCAATGGTGTTTCGATAGCCATGGTGGCTAGGACGGGAATACTCTCCTAAAGTACGGGCTCTAGGAGGTGGTGGTTGTTGTGGTGGTGGGTTGTTGTGGTTAAGGATATTACCATCTTCCATGATGTCGGATGGTAATGGTTACGAACAAAGAAACGAAGAAAATAGATAGACTAAAGAAAACCTAGAAAAATAAAATAAAAATCTCACTAGAAAGGAATCTAGTGAGTAGACCTATAAAATAAAAATTCAACCTAAACAATAACTATTCCCCGGCAGCGGCGCCAAAAACTTGATGCGTGGTTTTGCAACCTTACAACAGGTTTTACCTCTCGAGGGATCTCAAGAGGCTTGCAATCCCCACCAGGCAGCGTACCTGACCGATGTAGTATAGTGAAGTGGCAAGTACCGGGGGATTGATCGTTCAACTCAAAGAATAGTGTTCGTTAGGATTGAAATTTATCTACTAGGTCTAGAGGTGAGGGATGATTCTTTTTGTATTTTTATATTTTATGGAAAGCAAGTAAAAATCTCGGGTTTTGGAAGGAGAGGCGGAATTAGTTGCTAATCAACTAACCCAAAAGCTACTAATTAAACTAATGTGCAGGAAAGTAAACTAGGGTTCTACAAGGGAAGTGAAGCATGTCTACCTATGATATATTACTCCTTGCTAGCTATCCAATTCTACCTATTGAATTGTCACACCTTGTTTTAATTGACGGGTTGTATTCCTTAATACCATTCGTGGGGGTGTGTACAAACTTCCCCAACTCTATAAGCTCCTACTTCACACCTATGTCGAGCCGGCTAAGAAGCTCCTAACATGGGATCACTAGAATTCGCTCATGCATTAAATACAACCATATAACCTTAGTACACCTTAGTTCATGTTTCTTAAGACGTTCAAGCAAGTTACCAATTGGAAGTCTGCCAGTTTTCTTAAGCCTAACATTGATATCATTCAATTAAACAAGAGACAATAGGAAACAAGAATTATAAGCTAAACCAATTAGACCTATCGAAGTGTCACACCCTAATTGATGAAGATAGACACAAACATCAACAAGGAATCAATAAGATCTAATCAATTATATACAAGTTTCACACAATCATAAGTAGACACAAGGTGAATTAGCAAAACATCATCAAAGAAGAGCAAGCAACAATGATAATGGAAAACATAATTAAGATAGAATCAACAAACCAATATATGATGTTTATGGAGTGATTGAAACCCTCTAAGTTGCTGGAAAAACACCTACCCTAACCCTAGAATCGGACTTAGGGTTTGGGGCTTACAAAAAGTGAAGTTATGATGTTGTATTTATAGGCAATATTTCTGTCGGCAAGGCTTGACGGCGTCATCTCGTACAAGTGACGGCGTCAACTTCCCATTTTCACCAAATTGTAGATCTTTTCGTCCTCTTCGCGTAGCCTTTTGAATCACCCAAATCCGAGTTCGTATGAAGATTTTATGGCCAAAACAGTGACAGCTACTCCGCGCGTAAGTTGTGATTGTCTTGATCAGCATGTGACGGTTTTACTAGGGTTTCTTCTTGTGCAAGTTGTCATTCTGACGTCGTCACTCAATGGCTTCTGACGTCGTCAGGTTGAGTCCTGACACTGTCACTTCGCCGCGGTTAGGGTTTCTTGATGGCCTTCTTGACGCCGTCCCCCTTTAATCTTCCAAA
Organism: Artemisia tridentata subsp. tridentata; assembly: GCA_021014915.2. Lineage (NCBI taxonomy): Eukaryota > Viridiplantae > Streptophyta > Magnoliopsida > Asterales > Asteraceae > Artemisia > Artemisia tridentata. The sequence goes on from CP139503.1 coordinate 325,694,522, forward strand.
ATCCTCTCTGGCATATCAAGGATTGACGGCGTCACACTGGGGCTTGACGCCGTCACAGGTACTATTCCAGCAGATTTAGAGACTTTGTCGTTTTCTTCACTTTTATGCTCCAAAAACATCCAAAATGCTTCCTTTTCCAAATTTCATCTCCAAAGTACCTAAAATGACAAAAGGAACGATTTAGGGCAATATTTGATCAAATAAATACGATTTAGGGCTTAAATGACCCCCGAAAAGCGGTACACTTTTTTGCTCATCAGCTACTAATCTTGCCTTGTTCCTAACAACTACCCCTTTTTCATCCCTTTTGTTTCTGAAGACCCACTTTGTGCCTATCACTTTAGCTCCATTAGGTAGATCTACCAGAACCCAAACTTTTTGCAATTTGAATTGCAACAACTCCTCCTGCATTGCTGCCACCCAACTCTCATCTTCAAGTGCTTCAGAGACTTTGGTGGGTTCCTTCTGAGAAAGGAAACAAGCAAACAAGCAATGTTGTTGGTCCTTGTGGTTGACCCTTTGCTGCTTCTAAATAAGACTGATAAGTGCATGAGATTCAGGAAGCTTTTGCACTTTACTTCTGGTTTGAACAGCTGACTTTGGATCACCAATTATCTAACTTTTGGGATGAATGTTGTTAATTCTGAGTGTTGGAGCTGGACTTACATCTACTACAGTGGGTAGGTGGTTGAAGTCAGTAACTACCCCTTTTTCATCATAAGAAGCCCCATCAAAAATACCTTCATTTGGATTATCAAATAACTCAAGGTCTGGCATCTCAGAATCATCAAAATCAGCATATGAAGTAGAATCAGGTTGAGCAGAATTAACAGCATCACTACCAGTATTAACTAAGTTAGTACTGGTAGCAGAATTAATGAATCCACTACCAGAATTAACCAAGTTAGTGCTGGTATCCTTCTTCCCAAGGTTTTTGTCAGCCAAAGCATTCACTTCTTCTCTGAAGGATGAGATATCTTCTGAAACTTTTGTAGGAGAACCCCCTTTTTCTTTTGGTTGAGGCTTGCTCACAGTCTCCTTCCTTTTTGTAGAAGATTTCTTTGTTCCTTCATTAGCAGCAACATGTTTAACTTCTGTGGTAGGAATCACAATAAGCTCCTCAATTTCCTTGTCTTGCTCAGCATTGCTTGAATCAAATACAACTTGTGAACCTGCATGGTTAGTTACATCTATGGAACCTGCATCAGGGTTAGCTTGATTCTCCTTAGAGACAGGAATATAGTTCATAGATTCAGTTAAATAATCAATTTCAAACATCCATCTATGACCTAATCCCTTCACATTGGGTTTTTCCTCAAGAAAATTAACATGAAGATTTTCCTCTACTTTCTTGGTCACTAAATTGTATACCCTAAAGGCCTTACTATTCAGTGAATACCCAACTAGAAACCCCTCATCAGACTTCCCTTCAAATTTGCCATGCACACTCAAGGTATCAAGAATGGTCACATGGCACCCAAAAGGCCTTATATAGCTAACAACTAGTTTATAGCCAAAAATAAGCTCATAAGGTGTTTTATTCTAAGGCTTGGTCACTCTAACCCTATTGAATATGTAGCAAGCAGTTGCTACTGCTTCAGCCCAAAAGGTTGTGGGTAAGAATGAGTCTGCTAACATGGTTCTAGCTGCCTCAATCAGGGTCCTGTTCATTCTCTCAACAACTCCATTCTGCTGTGGAGTTCTAGCATTGCTATATTGTTGCTTGATTCCTCTATCACTACAAAACTCAATCATGCTCCTATTCTTGTATTCCATGCCATTGTCAGACCTAATGATTTTAACCTTTTTATTTAGTTGGTTTTTTATCTGCCTAATGAAAGTTTGAATTAAAGGAGTGGTTTCATCTTTCCTAGACATAAAGAACACCCAACAAAATCTAGTACAATCATCAGTGATGACAAGGCAGTAGCTAGCATGATTGATACTTCTAACAGATGTAGGGCCAAACAGATCTATGTGTAAGGTATGCAAAGGCTCAGTAACAATCCTATATAACTTAGCCTTACAAGAAGCTCTATGATGTTTGCCCTTATTACAAGCTACACAGGCATGGTCATTCCTAAAAACCTTGGAAGGTAAGCCTCTAACTAAATTACCCTTCACAAGTTTTTTCATATTCTTGAAGTTAACATGACCTAACCTTTTATGCCACAATTTAGATTCATCCAAAGTGGCTTTTGCAATCAAACATGCAGAACCTTTTGCAGGGTTATGTGCTTTCATATCAAAATTGTACATGTTGTGTTGTCTAGGAACTTTAAGAATGATCTGACTTTCATCAGGCATCTTAAAGTCCGAAGTCAATACAAAACATTCAGTTTCACTAAAAAGCACCTTATGCTACTTATCACAGATTTGTGATATTGAGAAAAGGTTAAACTGCCCTAGTTCTTTTACAAAAGATACATTGTCAAATTCTAAATTGCCTACAACAATTCTACCTTTACCAGTTATCTGACCTTTACTACCTCCAAAGGTAACAGAACCTCCTTGGAATTCTTGAAAATCCTTCAGATGATTCTTGTTACCAGTCATGTGCCCAGAGCACCCACTATCAAATATTCCTTTGTTTTCCATGTTCTTCAGTGGATGTTCCTGCACAAAAGTAGAGAAATTAGTTTCTCTCTAGGACCCAAGCCTCTGAAGACTTGGGTCTGCCCTGTGGATCAACAAATTTATAAGTCTTGTATGAGCTTGATCCACTGTTGTTCTTGGATTCATAGGTAAGTGTATTCTTAAAAGGATCCCAAGACCAACATGCTGGGGTCTTAATAGCAGAATCCCCATTTTCTTTTACAGCATTTGAGCATGAAGCTTGTGTTGTATTATTAGCAAAAGGACTCCTCACAGGTGAATGAGGTTTGTAAAAATTGTTTCTTTGATTATATGAGTTCACCTGTGGTCTATTTACTGGTTGTCTGGGTCCAGAATGATTAAACCACCCAGAATTAACACTTGGCCTCACAGAATTAACATTTTGACCAACAGAACTAACATTTGGTCTACCAGAATTAAAATTTGGTCTACCAAAATTAAAATTTGGCCTACCAGAACTAACAGATGACCAACCAGAATTAACATTAGGCATACAAGAATTAAATTGTGCTGGTCTAGTCACAAACTTATTAGCATGATTAATCCTGTTAGCATTATTCCAAACTGGTTTAACATTCATATGGCCAGTATTAACACTCTTATTCTTTCTAAGTTCAGCCTCTCTTTTCATCCTAACCTCATGAAAATCAAAGTCTCTAATCAAATGACTTAGACTACCACACACAAAGCATCTTTTAGGACCAAAACTGTAGTTTCTCTTGTACTCTCTTCTCATCCTATCAGGTTTTGGTGACTTTTGATTTTTGACAGACTTCCTAGGAGATTTTATGTGAGTATCATAACTAGGTTTATCTATATTAGGTTTGGGTGTAGTCACAACTGGTTCACTATGTTTGACAGATTTTGACTCAGAAACTTCTTTAGGTGCACTCTCTGATTCTGAATTAGACTGCTCAGAGACATCTCTAGTGGATCCTTCACTGTCATTGGTTTAACAAGTAGAGTATTCACTTTATTTGTCATTTGAGTTGCCTGTCTCAGGATATTGAGGACCCTTTTTACCATACATAAATAAAGAGTCATCAAGGTCTTTCTTTTGTAGAGGAGTGTAATCTCCACTTAATGGAGGTGGCACCCCTTTAAAATTATCAGTTTTAATGAACCTATTGTACACTGGTCTACCAATAGAATCCTATTTTCTACATTTGAACACAGATCTGTCCATCTCTTCCTCATAGCTTAGAACTTCACTATCTGACTTAATCTCATAACCTAAGCCAATTTTACTTGTAGAGCTCATACTAGATGCTATTAATTTATCCTGACATTTAGCAGAATGGGTCCATTTGTCTACTCTCTTTTGCAATTCATCTCTTTCCCTAACAGCTTTCATGCCTATTCTTCTATATCTCTTAAGTTTTTCATCCTTTGCATATATCTCATTAGCTTGAAAGGTGAGTTTTTCATTTAAGGAAGCTTGTTTGTTTTGATAGTTGACTATTTGTGCTTCTAAAGTTTTAACAGCTTTAGTATAAGCAAGGATTTTTACTTCCTGATCACCTATTTGTGTTAATTGTTCATCACACAAAGCTTTAACATGATTATATGAATCAATGCATAATTTTGAGCACAAAGATACCTCATTACTGGAACCAATAGCCATAAGTGCATGGTTTGGCTCTTCATCCTCAGGTGTGTGTTCATCCCAATTCACAGCTCCAGCTTCCAATGTCATCAAGCTCATCTGATTCTTCTCCAGCTTGTCATTATCTTGAGAGACAGGCTCCTTCTTCTTTTTCCAATCAGTAGTCACCTTTTCCTTGCAATCTCTGGCAAAGTGACCATGCTTGTGACAATTGTAGCACTCAACAGTCCTCCTATTGTATCCCACTAGTGACTTCCCATCAAACTTAATGTTCCTCCCAGTCTGCTTGTAAAACTTCTTAACCCTGAGAGCAATCATGGCAATTTGCCATTTGATATCCATTTTTTCAACTTCAACATCATTGATCTGTTCCAGATCCTCACTGATGAAGTCTTGATCTTCTGGTTCCTTAGCAAAAAGTGAGTAAATTACTTCATCAGCAAAGCCTGCTGGAGCATCTCTTTCTTTTCTCATGCTGCTAGAAGAAGCTCCATAACCATCAGAATTAACATTGCCAGACTTAACCTTGTTAGTGCTGCCCTTGCTTTGAGAAACAAAGGCAACATTGGTAGAACTTGAAGATGCTTTTGTGTTTCCTAGGATTTCCTATTCAAAAACCCGAAGATTGTTGTACAGGTCATCAGTAGTCATGGTGTCAATTTATTCCTTCATCCTCATGGTCAATGTCACACTTGACCATTCTTTTGGTAGTGATCTGAGAAATTTGTGGTTTGCATCTTCCTCAGACACAGCAGCACCATGAACCTCCAATTGTGATAGAAGATGTTGAAACCTGTCATAGCCTTTTTCCAACCCTTCTGAAGTGGATATACTGAAAGCTTCAAATTGCTGTTTAAGAACAGCTTTTTGCATCTTCTTGGAGTTAGCATTCCCTCCAAATCTTTTCTTGATAGCTTCCCAAATTTCCTTGGCATCATTCATGCCATGAAACCTTCTCAAATGCTCTTTGGGAATTGCCATTAGCAGCATAGTCTTGGCCTTCTTCTTTTTTTCAACAGCCCGTATCTCTTCAGCAGATACTAGTGGTAATATCCTAATCACCCCATCTGTACCTTGTGAAATCCTTTTCTTCGAATTCCCATTCTGTATGACCTTCCAGACTTCGCTGTCAATATACTCCAGATAATGTTCCATCTCCATAGCCCAGATGTCATATTCTTCTCTCTTTAGGATTGGGAGTTTTATGTTGGATATGGTTGTTGTTGCAGAGATGGGTTGTTGTTGTTTAGATGTGCTTGCTTCAGGTTTTTCTTCATCATGGATTGATCTTTCATCATCACTGTTGTGGATTGAGAAACCATCATTCTTGTTGGGATTGTCCAACTCAGACATTTTGCAGGGTTTAGTTGAGTGAATTTGGGTTTGGTTGTTTGTTTTCTTCAAACTCAGAGTCTCTTTATAGGCTCTGATACCACTTGTAGCTCCACACGAATTATGGATATAAGTAGCCTTGTTACTTGTTAGACGACTTGAATAAATTCAAATCAATCTAAGTGAGAAACTTTAACACAGATTGTTAATGCTAATGCGGAATCTTAACACTAACAATGAAGAACACAATAACTAACTTCGTATATTACTAACTTTTTAATCAATATGAATACAATGTTCGTCGTTATCAAAACTAATGCATTAGGGTTCCTTTTATACACCAAGGAAACCCTAGATACAAAACGTGTAGAAGGATATACGTATCTTCTCTAAAGATAACTACATATCCTTTCCTAACTTATAGCTAACAAACTTTCTTAACTTTCATAAACAGACTTAATGACTTAAGTCAACCAGACTTAACTATGAATTACTCTACCAGACTTAACAATACAAAGGCAGACTTAACTATTACATAAATACACTAACAGACTTAACTTTGAAACCCAGCAGACTTAAGTCTGTTCTTCATATTAAGTCTTGTCTTGTGATAATTCCCAACAACCCTTACCTTTAAATATTGAGGACAATGTTTCATTTTAGTCTGGGGGGTGATCTTTCGATCTGATTTTACCTTGCACTTTTTCGTGACTCATGCAACCCCGTTTTTCCCTAAAAAAAAAAAAAAAAAAAAAAAAAAAAAAAAAAAAAAAATTAAAAAAAATAGGAGAAAATTTAAAAATTTTGCAAAAATATCATAAGTGTTTCGACACATTGTTGGCTTTCCGCTGGTGAGAGTAGGAATAAAATTTTGACTTGACCGGGCGTGTTGAGCCCTAGCTTGTCCCCTTAACCTTTATAATCAATAAGCTTTTGCTAGTCTTTTATACAAGGAGCTATAAAACGCGAATTCTTTTTAAGAGTTTGCAAGTTCCCATAACTGACTTTATATATGCATGGCTTAATTATTCGGCTAAGCATTCGCGGATCTTACTATTTAAGATTTTAAATTTGCGGAGAACAAGAAATGATAGAGTTAAAGATAAGTTAGATGCTAAGCGTGGAGTAGTTGGATCTCTTTAGAGCCCATTGAGGTTATTTGTGACTTTTTGCTCCCATCAGTTAGAAACCCAAAAATATGAATTTCTGAATAATTAAAGGTGCACGGTTTTGGCAAAAATTAGTTTTTACTCCTTCTTTAGAGAATCCTTGCTTATAAGAGTTGGTACACATCAAGGTACTGTCAGTGTTATGGTGTAATAGGCAACTGATTCCTGATAGTACGTGCTATTGTTTCTATTTCTATAAAAGTCGTAGGACTCGGGGTTTGGCACCAAATATATAATAAATAATAATAATAATCCAAAGCCGATAAAAGTTTTCTGTTTCCTGACGGTTCGCTCCCGTTGACTCAGACTTCAAAAAGGCAGAGGAAAAATATCCAAGGTCAAAATAAGACTCCCGATTCTTGACGGTTCGCTCCCGTTGTCTAGGTTGTTTAAAAGGCCGAGGATTAATAATATGTGCTTAATAATGTTAAAAATGTCAAATTTCGACTCCGGGGATATCCTAATAAAAGCTTCTGTCTCTGGACTCGTAGATGAGTTGTTTCGGTCGTATATAAAAGGGATATCCCCAAAATCATGTTAAATTAGGACCTTTATGTGGACCTCATTTTTATGGGCAACGGTTTTCGAAGGAAGGATTTTAAACTGGTTAGCGTCTAAACTTAGTGCCTTTATAGGACTTAAATTCTATGAAAACCAAGAAAAAAATCATTTTTCATAAAATACTTAGAGGAAAATAGGGATAAGGGAGCAAGGAGTACACACTTAGCATCCATGGGTAGTGTTGGCATCTAACTTGTGTTTAACAATGATTTCGTTTTTCAGCTTAGTTTGGGGACTCGTCAAAAATCAAGGACGACGAATTTTATCCGTATGGTCACTTCTTTATGAGTTGCGTTTCCTACTCCGTGATCCTAAAAGTTATTGTAAAATAATAAAAGTCGACATACCGTCACATGAAAAAAAGAAAAATACGAAAATAGTATAAGTGTGAATAAATTGGAAAAATGGGGCATTTTTAGAACTTTTGATTTCTTAATCTCTTTTGAATATTTTTCTACTTTTCAAAGTTAGTAAAAAGAGGTTGGAAATTTCTGGTTTCAAAAGCGTGAGTTGATGACATTGTGTGAGGACACGACAATACCTTAGTCTGGGGTATTTTGGTATGTGTGTATACACATACCTTTATTTGACCAAAATCAGACCAAAAACTAACCATAAATGCCAAAGATATTTATGTTTTTGTGTTTGTGATTGTGCAAGTACAGATATGTAAAAAATTGACAAAACAAAGGCAAAAAGACAAAAAAACGAGCACGGGATTTGGAAAAGAGTATTTAAAGCCAAAGCCGGGGATGATATTCTACATATGGATCATATTCGAGCTCAATATTACAAAATCAGCCCTTGGATCACTTTATTTTACAAAAACAGCCCTTGAATAACTTTTCACAATTGGCAGATTTAGTCCTTCAAAGTTAAAACCAATTCAAGCTATATCCTAAAATTAAAACCCAAAAATCCTACAAATCCAACCCATAACCCGACCCTTAACCTGGTCAACCCCACATTAAATCCCCAGTCAAACCCAAACAATAAAACCCGTCATTCACTGTTTATCCTTCAACCTTAGTTTACCCTGCTTCACTAACTTACCCACCTCACTTAAATGATTCTAGAAGGCTGACATCACCAAGGGAATGACACGTGGACAAATCCCAGCTGTTCCATTGGCTACAACATCTCCTCACATAATCCAAGGGTCGACAATGGTGAATTGGTGACCAAGCAAAGATCAATGGCCAAGATTAGTGATCCAGAGCCTTTTATGGAAACCCTAAACCTCTCTCAGCTGCTATAAATACAGAGCTCTCTACACACACATAGTTGTCCTTGCTTTTAGACCATTTTCCTAGTGTAATTTAGCTTATTTTATGTTTTAAAGCTTATTGTACCTTTAATTTCTGTCATTTACTTTTAAAAAAGCATTGTAATCTTTACATTTTAATAAAATTTAAGTTTACTCTTTATTTACTTGTCATTTTTATTTAAAAGCACTATTTACTTTACTTGTCTTAATAGCTTAAAAGCTCTTTACTTTTCCTGTTTTATAAGCTCATTTAAGCTTTCTAATAGCTTATTGTGAGTTTATTGTTGTTATTTTCTGTTTTGAATTCAAAAAAATCAAAAAAAAAATCAAAAAAGTCAAAAAAAAAGTCAAAATAAGCTAATTGTTGGAAGTAAGCTAGAAATGGAAGGGCTTAGTGCTGCCACTAGCTTGTTTTCAACAAGCTAGAGCTTGTAGAGTAGCTCCTCGAGCATGTTGATGCCTTTGTTTAGCTAAGGCTTTAGTAAGTTCCTTTTAAATTTCAAATTCTAGTTCATTATTGCTTATTTACTGCTTACTGTTGCTTTTTATTTGCTTTTATGTGCTTAGTCTAGTTTAATATTGATTTCTAATGCTTAATTGAAGTTTACATATCACTTGTTCTAGTTTTTCATTAAAAACCTCAAAAATACAAAAATATTGCTTTTTAGTTGTAGCTTATTTAAGTTCTTATATTTAGTTTGAAACTGCTTTTTAAGACTTTTTATACTTAGTTCAACCTTTGTCTTTTGAAGTTTCAGCTTAAATTGGTCTTCTTTAGCTTTAATTTCAAAACTACTCACTTAAGGGAGTCTTTGGCAAAATAGGAAATTTTTAGATAAAATCTACTTTGGTCAAATTCTGAATTTCAATCAGCTCTAAAATAGTGTTAGTTATGATTTAGAAGTATTTTAAATCATTTTCAAGTAGATTTATAGCATTTTAGTTAAACTTTTAAAAATCTTAGCATAAAACTGTTTAATTAGTTTGGTTTAGAGTAATCTAGTTTAAGATCATTTTAGGTGCTCAAGTTAGTTTAAAATCAAGTTTACAAATGGTTTTTATCACATAGAATAGTTTGCATTTAGTTGTTTTCCCTATTCATTTAAAATCTCACATCAGCAAAGCTATTACTAAGCTGACGTGAATCAGCTTTTGGCCTCAAGCTTCATATAAGCTTTTAGTTGTTTTAAGTCTCTTTCAAAAGTCATTTAGGTTCAGGTAATTTAGTTTTTAATCATTAGTTTAACTCTTAAATCTGTTTTGCAAGTTTTATCTAAAATCCAAAATTAAAAGTGTTAAACTAGCCCTTATATCAGATTAAAATTTAGTAATCAAAAGTGTTCCAAAATTTATAAAAAGAGTTTTTCTGAGTTGTTTTGTTGCTTATCTTGAGTTTTCATCAGCCCTTTCACTCTAGGATTTAGATTTACTTGCTTAAAAGTTAGCTTGAAAAGCCCTATGCAAGCTGTTTGCTAGCCTGCAAATTTTCTTGTGTGTTCGGAGTTACTACCTTTGCAGCTATATTTCTACTTATTCATAAGAGCTTTTTGCATGATTTTTGGCTTATTAGTAGTTTGTAGTATAAGCTTGTTATAATTTCAGTTTGGTAGTCTAGTGTTAGCTTTTGGATAGCTTTTAGGTGTCTTAAAGTAGGGTTGATAGGCTGTTTGTGCTTCAGTTTTGATTATTTGTTCTTTGTGCTCTGATTTGCTTATCTGCTTATCCTTTTTTGTTTTTTTTTTGTTCCTTTAGCTTAAATAGGTTAGGAGTAGTAGTATCTAGCTTATTTAGAGTTTGGCACAAGCTTGTGCCCAATAATTAGCTTTTTGTTTTATTTTTCAAAAGCTTTTCATAAACTGTTGGGTATTGCAGCTTATTTCTCAGCTTATTTGAGCTTTTCATAAATATTGTTTTCACAAAAAAGTCTCTATTTTAGCTTGTAATTAAATTTCCAAAAAGAGAAAAAAAGAAAAAAAAAATAGTTTTGCAAAAAGGTGAGGCCAGGATTCGAACCTGTGACCTCACCCACACCACACACAACACCAACTACGCTAGGGACTTTTTTCAGTTATACCTTTCATAGTTTTATATTTAACCAGTTTTTAGCCCTTTTAGCTTATTTCCACTTTTCTGCTTATTACAGCTTATTACAATAAGTTGTGGGCCCAGTTCTATTTTTCCTTTATTCCTTTTTCCTTTAAAGTATTTTCCAAAAAAGTTTCAGATTTTTCCTAATAGTTTTACATTTTTAATCATTTTATTTGTTTTAATTAGTTTTTAAATCATAATAAATAAAATATAAATAAAAAATAATAATTTTCTTTTTTCTAAAATTTTCTTTTATCAAATAGGACTTAGGAAAAATAGTTTTATATATCTAGGGTTAGTATTTCTTAGTTTTCACTTTTTAGGCTCGGGATTAGCCCGAGCGTGCTCGTTTTTAGTTTTTCCTTACGTTTTTGCTGACGTGTGCTTTAGATTATTGTTTTACTTGCTTATTTAGTTTTTTTTTGTTTATGTTAATAAATTTTAGTCTAAAAATCCAAAATCTCACTTATTTCACTATTCACAACATAAATCATGTCTCGAAATCACAAAATTCCATTCATTCCTTCGTTGGGAAAACGACTCGGGTTTACATATTTTCTTTGTATTCCTTTGAGATATAATTAATTAAATCACATTGCTCCAGAAATTAGGTCTATCTGAAATTCAATCTCTCGCATAAGGGGTAATCCGGATAGATCGTCAGGAAACACTTCTGGGAAGTCTCGAACGACTGGGATATCTTCTAGTTTCTGTTCGACTAGCTTCATGCTCATGAGTTGTTTCATGTTTTCTTCAAGTCTCTCTCCATAGACTTTGAGTAACTCACCGTTAGGTAGTGGTATTCGGACCATCTTCTCATGACACACTATTTCAGCCTTATTCTTAGACAGCTAGTCCATTCCCACAATCACGTCGAAACTTCCGTGCCCAAATGGTATTAAGTCGATGCTAAAGGTATGACCTTCTAATTCTAGTGTACACCCGCGAATGATCTCATTTGTTTCTACCTTTTGACCACTTGCTATTTCAATTTCGTAACTAAAGCCTAGTCTACTAGGTTCCATATTCAACAGATGCATGAATTTAGTGGAGACAAAGCTATAATCGGCACCAGAATCAAATAGTATGGTAGCATAGTGGTCGTTTAAAGAGAACGTACCCGTCACGATGTTCGGGTCCTGGCGTCCTTCTTCAGCGTTCATCACAAATATCCGACCCCGAGCTGGGTTACCATTGTTTCCACCAATTGTTACAGCCTGATTCTGGTTGTTATGCACTGGCGCCTGTGTCCTACCCAACCTAGGGCACATACTACGAAGGTGATTTGTGCTTCCACACTCATAACAAGTCTTTGGGTTAACGACATTTACTGGTGTCACTGGGTTAGCTGTTGCCCTACAATCTTTCGCCATATGTCCAGGTCGCTTGCAGTTGAAGCATACCACCTGGCATGGCCTAGTCTCTGGATGATGGTAGTTGCATTTAGCACACATAGGGTAAGGACCCTGATACTCCTTCTTGACAGGTAGTTGCCACAAATCATTTTCCACACTTAGCTTTCTTATTGTTACCATTTGCTCCATCTTGCTTACTTGGCTCATTCACGGCTTTCCTCTTCTCACCACTCTTAGACAATGTCCCATTCCTGATCATCTCATCCGTCAGGGTTGCAGATTTCAGTATCGCGCTCTGGATAGTAGCAGGCTCAGTTGCTTTCACCATTCCACGAATTTCAGGGGCCAACCCATAGATGTACCTTTCAATTCTCTTAGATTCAGGAGTGACCATATGAGGTACTAGTCTAGCGAGCTCATGGAACCGATCCGTATAAGCCGCATGTCCAGTTCCCACCATGGTGTGATGGTAGAACTCATGTTCCAGTTTCTGCATCTCATTGTCTGGACAATACTCCTCTCTTAACAATGCCTTAAATTCATCCAAACTCATCCCTAGGGCGGCTCCTCTGCCCTTAGCCTGAATTTGCGTATTCCACCAAGTTAATGCTTTTCCAATCAAAGAACAAGTAGCATACTTCACCTTCTGATGACTCGCACACTCACTTATGTCAATCACTGACTCCATCTTTTCAACCCATCGAGTATAAGCTATCGCACCTCCACTACCATCAAAGTCCACCGGTTTGCACGCAGTAAATTCCTTGTAAGTACTTCCTTTGTTACCGTTGTTGTGGTTCCTGTCATTTACGTGATCACTTCCACCTTTGTTGTCCGCTTGATCATTCCCACTCACATTGTTCCCTTGGTTGCTGATATGGTCACCAACTTGGTTGACAATGGTAGGTAGCAGTCCCCGTAGTTGTTGGGCGATAATGGTAGCAACATCAGGAGTCTCATTGCTAGCATCGTTGCTTCCCGTACCGCGACCTCCTGCTCTACCTCCTCATCCACCAGCCCTTCCACCCCTCGGTGGTGGAACACCTCTAGTCGACCTTCTTAGAGGCATGATTCTACAAATTAGGACATTGGTAAACGTTAGATAGGAGATAGGTAAGATAGGTCGGTATACGTGTCGTGCTACTATACTTAACTTCCTATCTGACAATCCATGACTTTGATAAATCCATGCCGCATCATATTATCATAAAAACGTTGGCCAGGCGTTTTTAAGATAGCATCATGTCGCATTTACTTATCATCATCACTTCGTGTCATACTATACACATAATCGCACACGTAATTCCTATAATGCAAACTATATGAGGGTTCTTAGGTTATAGTCTAGGTTAAACCATCTAATTCTCTATAACCTTGGCTCTGGTACCAATCTGTCACACCCCAAAAATGGCGCAGCGAAATGGCATTCACGTGGTATGACTTCATAGTTAAGAACACAAAGTGTCACAATAGAGAAATACTAAATGTAATACATAGAACAGATAATAGTCACAACCTCCCACAACAGGGATAAGTACAATATCCAAAACAACATGAGTCTCAAAGCTAAACAACATCACTAAGCAATATCCAAATGCAGCTTCACGAGTTATAACCCGGAAGGGTCTTGTTTTAAGTCTTGCTAAGCCAGGACAAAACTCAACCTTCTATAGTATTCTCGTTCTTAACACCTGAAAATAGATACTCGAAAACGTCAACATAAAGTTGGTGAGCTCGTAGGTTTAGGGCTTAAACCGTGAGGCTGTGAACAATAAGTAGGACATAGTGAAATGAATACCAATTACAAGCACATTATCAAGTAGCAATAGTGTCACGCCAACTGAACCTATAGTGTTCCTCATACACATAACCAATATCACGTGGGGAGCTACCCCAATAGATCTATCAACAAGTGGGTTCTCAACAGAGAGTTAACAGTTACCCCAACTGAACCTATAACTTGTGGGCTCTCAGCAGAGAGTTAACAGTGGCGCAGTCATGTAATCACAAAACAAACATGTCACAGCATATAATTGCATCATCACACGTATATGTCCAAAATCATGTAAAACAGTAATTCACAGCATGAAAACAGTTAATAATATCATTTGAGTACCATTTTCCCCCAAGGAAAACATAATGAAAAGGGGCTACGAGAACGCACCTTAGCGAAAGTAAATCCCGATTGATAAATTGGCAAACGGTAAATTAAGTCCGATAACTCTAATCGCGACCTAAATAATACATATGTCTTAGGTTCGAAAACAAGGTTATGCACGCAAGTTCATACTCTACTTTATCACTTGTACATGTTTTATCGTCAAAAATGTAGTTGCGTCAATTTGATCTTTCATTTTAGAAAATCACCCATTTTAGAAAACGTAACTTGTAAATCTCATGATCAAATTTTAGTCGTCATGTTAATAGGTATTTCTAAAATCTCCAACGCGCCTAATAACTGTACATAATATTCTACCATTTTCGTTTACGTCATTTTAGCCAAAATATACTCTAAAGTGTCCAAAAACCCCATTATATTTTCCTAACAGCTTTCTAATAGCCATAAATATTAAGCTGTCAACACATATGTCGTCGTAAACCTTCTTTTGGCCATAACTTTTTCGTCGTAGCTCCGTTTCTTGAGTTTTACCTATCTCCGCGAAGGTATTTAAGTATACTATCGGATTTCTAAGGTCTCGGCTAGTCTAGTTACCATTTATCATCAGTTTTCATCTCTCCAAATTCCTAACAGATTCAATAATTTTCAGAAAATTTAGTTTTCGTCGCATAACTTAAAACTAGCTTATCTTTTTCGTTATAAGCCCGTTTTAACTCATTCAAGCGGCTACGTTTTCGTTATTGAGTCTATTTTCTATATTTCTAGCCTAATATTGCCACTGAGTTACTGATTTTCCTGTATTAATCAAAACAGGCCAGAATCATTTTTAAGAGTGTCAAAACATTTTCCTAATCTTCTAGCTATTATAACCACTTAACAACAAACTCTAAATCTAGTCCTAGTTCACCCATCAACTTCTCAACATAACAATAGTGATCTAACCATAAGCTTAACAATATTCAAAGGTCCATGTAAATAATCATCAAGGATGTTTAAAACTTAATCTCTAGTTAAAGGATCATGGTGAATGTAAAACTTTATCAACATGTACCGAGTGATAACTAAGTATATACTTGACTAGCATTATGACATAAAGAAAACATGAAGTTTTAGTAATGTAAGATTTACTTACAAAATAGATTAGTGAGATGAGAGCGTAAGATACTTGATTAACCCCAAGATTAATGTTCCAAACCCATGCTAAAGTGCCCTAAGTATGCTTGATCTTAACCAAAATCAATATTTCTCCTTCTTGCTCCTTATAGGGTGTCGAATTGTATGTCTATATGGGAAGTGATTATTTTTTTTTTCCTTTACTTGAACTAGCTAGGTGAAAAATGAGGAATGTTTGCTCTATTTATACTTGAAGAGTTTCAAATGCTTAATAGTGTAGTCAAATGGTATCATTGGCTTGGTTGGAGGAGGGGGGCCGATTAGGGGTCTTAGGGGGGACAACATGGAGGTCAAGCCTCCAATTTGAAAATTACATTCCATGTTTAAAGGATTTTGGTGGCTCATTAAATGGGCATGTGCAATTTGTCTAGCAAGTATCTATAATACAAGGGGGGGGGGGGGGGCAGCAATGGGAATAAAATGAGATTAGATGAGTATTTTTGATACAAGAGTGTATGTGTTGTATGTATTGGGTGTTAAAAATAGGTATTGGTTGTTGGTTTGGTGATTAACGAAAGTTGTACGTAACTAAATGTAAGATATAAGGAATTTACCTTAGGCGTAAGGAAATATTTTTGGAACTTTTGTAATCTTTTTGGGAGTATAAAAATACGTTAGAAATAATCATTGGGAGAATTGGGTATATCGGGTGTTAAATTTTGAATTACGAATTGCGTTTGTTGAATTAACAACCGTAAGTAGTTTAAGAAAAGGAAATTGTTTTAAGGTTTGAAATTGTGAACTGGAGTAGGAGCAAGATACTAGAGCATTGTGGACTAAATATAGCCTAAGTCTTAGTGATAAAATATCTATTTTAAAATGAAATGCGGTAACTTAAAAAAAGTTCCTGAAATTTACCAGTTGTCACAAGCTATGCTAATGGGTTGCATCAAACTTAAAAGGCTAGCTCTCAGCCTTTGTGATGAAGGATTGACGGATGTGGGTTTGGGGTACATTGGGGTATGGTCATAATCTAAGACATCTCTCTCTAGATTCTATAGGAGAATATGATATAGGACTTGTGGAGTTATCAAAAGGGTGCCCAAAATTAAGAAAGCTAGTAATAAAGGATTGTCCTTTTAGCAAGCAAGCAATAGCCACTTTTGTGTTTAATATACATTTGCTAAGGTATATTTGGGTTGAAAGTGATTATAGTACTGTTTTGGCACTCACTCGTCCAACAGTATATGTTGAGGTAATATTACTCATAGCTTCACTAATAATTTGCTATAAATGATCATATCTAGGAGGTTGTATGCATCTTTTCCCAAAATACTTTTGTCAAACTGAAAAAACAGGGATTAGGATAGATATGGATTTGTTGAAGTTGGTTATTTGCAGTTGGTTTTAGTTTGAGTCTGTTGTTGTTAGAAATGGAGATGGGATAAGACTGTTAGAGGTCGTCATTTTGGGGTGTGTGTGTATTTTGGTGTATCTGTGTAATTTGCGTGTGTATTTTGGTAAAACTGCACATCGGTTTGATCTAACCGATGGGCAAATTACATCCGATTTCTGAGATCCTGTGTTCTTGTTAAATATGAGAGTTGGATTTGTTGTGGGCTGAGATGATAGGGAGTAATTTGCCATAAATTATCATATCTAGGAGGTTGTATGCATCTTTCCCAAAAATACATTTGTCAAACTGAAAAAATAGTTAGCCGTATAAGGAATAAAAATTATAATTTTTTAGTTCTCATAGGTATTCTGATTATCTGATTGGTTTCAAGTTGGTTTTGTTTTCATGATTGGTAGGTCTTGCAACTCTTTTAGTAAACCGAGAGTATGTCCAATATAAGCTCATAAGCTTATTATGCTATAATTAGCTTATGTTACCTAATAGCTTAAGATTTCTTATATAAGCCCACTATTTAAATCACAAATTTTTGGGTGTTAATTAAGTCTTTGGTAGATAATCTCAAGTGCTTAATGGCCTAATGTATCCTGGAAAAGCTACTAAGCAATTTGAAGGTGTTGGTTTATGCTTACGTCAACTGCTTAATGCCTTATTGAATGAAATATGCATGATTTAGTTTCTTATATTTCTATTATTATATTGAGAGTTTACTATTTTTTTCTATCATGACCGCATTTCAGTTGCATTGTTACTTAAACCATAAGCAGGAAGGATTGCATTCATACTTAAACCATAAGCATAGGGGTTGTGGAAAACTAGAAGGGGGGGTTGAATAGTTTTACGTCCTTTTTATAATTTATTGTGAAAACTTTATTTTCTTTTTAAAACTTAGATTCGAATTTATGTGATCTCAATTCTTGAACAATATGAACAATACGTATATAAGTAAATATAACTAAGTAATGCAAGTAAGGTAATAAAATGAAATGAAAGCTAGAGATGGAAAGATCTAACCGAGAGACAAGAGATTTATAGTGGTTCGGCTACAAGGACACCTTCCTTGCCCTACTCCACTCCCCGAGCACCTAACTCGAGAGTTTTCTTCACTATGTCAACAAGCTCCCTTATGGCGGAGAAAACCTTTACACAACTTTAGCTTACACCGGCTTAACGACACAAAGCTAGATGTCGAGTTCTAATCGTAGCTAGAACCAATCTCACACCTTAAACACGACTTAATCACACCTTCTTCTTCACGACTAGTTCATGACTTCTTCACAATTTCTTCACGACTTCTTCATGACTTCTTCACAACTTCTTCACGACTTCTTCACGACTTCTTCACAACTTCTTCACGACACTTCACGACTAACCACAACCTATGTTCACTACTACTTCTTCACACCTTCACTACTTACACACCTTAACAACACAACTTCTCTACTTACACACTAACCTATCCCAAATAATTATACACACAACTATCTAATAACAATACACAACTTATATACAAATATATGTGATGACACAAACAACTTAGGTATCTAAGTTGCAATACTTCTTCTTTAGTTGTTGAAGGAGTATTCTTCTTTTGCACTTGAATGGAGGAAGCTTGGATCACTTAGAAACCAAAGCTTAAGATTATATGATCAAAGGATTTTGAAGATATGAAATGTGATTTAAAATAGAAAGTTTTAGTGTGCAAAAGGTGAGTAAAAGTCTAGTAGAAGACTGGTATTTATAGGAGAAAAATTGGACAGCTGGAAGTCTACTGGAGCGGGGGCGGTCCCCTTAATAATTAAGGGGGCCGCCTAGTAAAATTAAGGGGGCCGCCCCTTCTGTCCGTTGGCCAATTTTGTCCTTTTGTGGGGAAGGTTTTTCTGGAACATTTTAACTGATTTTGGCTAAAAATTTGAATTCATATTTTTATAAAAAAATTAAACATTTTTATTTAATGCCAAAAATGTTTTTCAAAAATGTATAAAATGTTTTTGATGTTTTATAAAAAAATCTAGTTATTAAGAAAATGTTCCTTTGATCATATAATGCATTAAGCACTTGTTTATTCATACCTTAAGTAATTAAGTTGTAGAAGTGAATATTTACAACTAAATACTTGTTTATTTGATAAGATTATGTTTAATGAGTTTATATTTTGTGATCATTAAAACATAGAGATATGAATAATGTTTTTAGGCATTATTTATGTCAACAATCTCCCCCTTTTTGATGATTACAAAACTTAAACTTATTAAATCCAAAAATTTATTTTTGGACAAGTATTTATTTAGTGAGTTTACATTCACTTCTCCCCCTTTTTGTAGAATCAAAAAGGTTATGCCGACAAGTTTTAGAAATTAAATTTGTCTGGACGAGAACTCCCTCTTGATGGTTACTCCCCCTCGTTCGAGGGCACCAAGAAGACGAGCTATGGAAATCTTGGCTGCAAAAACAAGTTAGGAGACACAAGATACATATACATAGCAAAAATATTTAGAACAACCAACTAATACATTCAAGATGATCATATAAAATATGAATCATCATTACATTACATAAAATGCTTGAAACATAAAGATTACAACAAAACTAGAAATACTAATGGTCCTCATATTTGCCAAAGAGAGCGATTGGACTTGCTTGCGACATAAAAGGGTGAGGGAGATTATTTTGAGGCGAAAAGCATGTGGATGGGTTTTAGTTATGTGATGGTGAGGGAAATGGAGCGGATCCATTGAGGTTATATCGTTGTAGTGGAGGAATGGGATGAGGACGAGTGAGTAGATATTCGATCCAAGAAATATCTTCACTTAAGTGGAGGATTTGTTTTTGAAGGAAGATGCAACAAGGGCAATAGTGGGTGTGGTTTGTAACTTGATCCAAGTTAAGAGAGTGGGGTAGGCAATTTGAGTAAGGTGAGGATGGAGGTTGTCCCTTGTTGCGTTGTGTGAGGTGCATAGCAAGGAGATCATTAAGATCATGGATTTGGTTAATCTCTTCATGAAGCTTTTGTCTTTCATGAATGGGGATTTGGTTATTTGGTGGAAATGGATGGTATTGGGGTGAAAGGTTTGATGTTTGACCAAGGTGATGAGGGTTTTCAAGTATTCCATTGAAGTTGGTTTGAGGTTTAGGGGAGTAGTTTGGAATGAATGTGGATGTTTGGCCAAAATGGTAGGGTTTGTGAAATGGTTCAATGGAGTGGTGTTGTTTAGGAATGAATAGGCTTGTTGGGTGATTAGGACAAAATGTGTTTGTGAATTTGGGGAAGTATAGGATCAAATGGGCTAAAAAGCAGAAAAAGATTCTCTGAACCCGTCCAGCAGATGGCCGGTCCCCTTAATTATGGGCGGTCCCCTTAATAATTAAGGGGGCCGCCTTATGAATTAAGGGGGCCGCCCATCTGGTACCTTTCTGGGTTCCAGAAATGGGTTTTTCTGCAGAAATAGGTGAGGATGGCTATGTTTTGAGCTTCTGGTTTTAGGCAAGTCCCACTCTTTGAGGCAATAGAGAAACATATTAAGCATGCATGGCATATAAGACAAATGAATAAGCAAGCAATAATTAATGTCTAGCAATTAAGAGAATTAAGGAACCTAATCATCTAAGGCAAGGGTAATGAAGCAAAGGCACTAGAAACTAATGGGGAATAAGTGATGGAACAATTGTGGGGATGTGATTAATAAGCTTGTTCTAGTGTGTGCCTATATGCAACAAATGTGGAGATGTGATTGTTTCGACTCCTAAATGCAAAAATTTCCTAAGAAACAATCCAAGGTCTCCTTGATTTGATTTAGCTCAATATATGAATATCAAAGATGTATATATTAGATTATATACTTTGACAATTCATGTGAGATCTTTATGCATGAAAAAATGTTTTTAGCATTATTCAACAATGTAAGAAAAATGTGTTTTCCTAGATGTGAGAATGATTTGTAGAAAATAGATTGGGTTTTGTTTATAAATATGTTTATGCAAAGAAATATCCCAATCTTTTATTTTGTGCAAAACAGATTCCTAGACTCAGATGGGAGAAAAACAGAAAAAAAAATGTTACAGTCAGATGGCCGGTCCCCTTAATGACAAGCCGGTCCCCTTAATAATTAAGGGGACCGCCTTTATAACATTAAGGGGTCCGCCCATCTGGAAAAAAAAATTACCAAAAATGCAGAAAATTCAGTCAATTTGTTCCATCATTCCTAGGCCTAAACGTAAGTGGTTAAAGAGTTCACGCTTAAAGGGCTTAGTGAATATGTCTGCTAAGTTATCTTCCGATGCAACCTTTTCTATAGATATGTTTCCTTTTTGAATGTTATCACGGAGGAAGTGGTGGCGTATTTCTATGTGTTTAGTCCTAGAGTGTTGAACGGGATTCTTACTTAAATCTATAGCACCTTTATTATCACACATAATTGGGACGTCATCTAACCTAATGCCATAATCTACGAGAGCTTGTTTCATCCATAGTGCTTGTTGACATGCCTTTCCAGCGCTTACATATTCGGCTTCTGTGGTAGAAATAGCAAGAGTGGTTTGCTTCTTCGAGAACCAAGATGTTAGACAACATCCCATTAACGTGCAAATCCGCTAGTGCTTTTTCTATCCACGTAGTCTCCCGCATGATCCGAATCTGCATAGAAGATGGTTTCTATGCCTGATCCCTTAGGATACCATAATCCTAAGTGTATAGTGCCTTTAATGTATCGGAAGATACGCTTAACCGCTTCTAGGTGAGAGGTTTTGGGATCCTCTTAAAAGCGAGCACAAAGGCAGACACTAAACATGATATCCGGTCTACTTGCCGTTAAGTATAGTAAACTACCTATCATTCCTCTATATTTAGTGTTTTCTACGGACTCACCCTCTTCATCTCTTGTGAGTTTTACTTCCGTAGACATTGGTGTCTTCATGGGCTTAGCATCTTCTAATCCAAATTTCTTAAGCATTTCCTTAATGTACTTAGATTGATTAAAAAATATTCCATCTTCTAATTGTTTTATTTGTAATCCTAGGAAGAAATTAAGTTCACCCATCATACTCATCTCAAATTCATCATGCATGATTTTGGTGAATTCATCACACATATCCTGACAAGTCGATCCGAATATAATGTCGTCGACATATATTTGGACAATGATGAGATTTGGGCTTTTCTTTTTCGTGAAAAGAGTGTTATCTACCATTCCCATGGAATAATCATGTTTAATAAGAAATGCCTTTAATCGATCATACCAAGCCTTGGGAGCTTGTTTGAGTCCATATAAAGCTTTCTTGAGTTTATAAACATAATCAGGTTTTGCAAAGTCAATGAATCCTGGAGGTTGTGCCACGTATACCTCCTCATTGATAAAACCGTTAAGGAATGCACTTTTCACGTCCATTTGAAATAACTTAAAATCTAGGGCGCATGCATAGGCAAGTAGTATTCTTATAGATTCTAATCTAGCTACGGGGGCATAAGTTTCGTCATAATCTATTCCTTCTTGTTGATCATATCCTTGGGCAACTAACCTAGCCTTGTTCCTAGTAACTATTCCATTTTCATCTAACTTATTTCTATAAACCCACTTAGTTCCTATGATGGTCATGTTCAAGGGATTTGGGACTAGTTCCCAAACGTCATTCGTCTTAAATTGATTTAGTTCTTCTTGCATAGCCATAACCCAACTTTCATCTTTTAATGCCTCATTTATATTTTTAGGTTCTATAGTTGATAGGAAACAAAAGAAGTTATTTTTATCTTGAGCTTGTGATCTAAGGGTTCTTTGATTTAAGTTTCCTATTATATTATCTAATGGGTGTGACTTAGATTCCTTAACATTTACTATTTCGTCTTCACCTAATATTATATCTTCATTATCATCACCTAAGGGTTTAATTTTACTAACCTCAATAGCTTCTTCTTCAACTAGGTCATCATCTTCTAGGGGCAATGTCTTAGGTGGCGGTGGAGTTTCATCAAATGTTACATTTAAGGACTCTTCTACTTTCATAGTGTGTTTATTAAGTATTATGTATGCTTTACTATTTTGTGAATACCCTAGAAAGATTCCTTCGTACGACTTAGGATCAAACTTAGTAAGGTAATCTTTTGTATTGAGAACAAAACATTTGCTCCCGAATACCCTAAAGTAATTTAGATTAGGTTTTCTACCTCTTAATAACTCATATGGGGTTTTTCCTAATATTCTCCTAATTGAGACTCTATTTATTATATATGTTGATGTATCTACGGCATGGCACCAAAATTTTTGTGGGATAGATTGTTCATTTAGCATTGTTCTACTCATTTTTTGTAAGGTTCGATTCTTTCTTTCTACTACCCCATTTGATTGTGGAGTGCGAGGAGCGGAGAAATTGTGAGATATCCCATTTAAATCACAATATTTTCCGAATTGCACTTCGTTATCAAATTCCCGACCATGGTCCGTCCTAATTGATACTATAGAACATCCTAATTTATTTTGAATCATTTTACTAAATATTTCAAATTTATTAAAGGCTTCGGTTTTATCACTTAAAAAACTAGTCCACGTGTATCGTGAATAGTCATCTACAATTACTAAGGTATAACGATTACCTCCGTAACTCCGCACGGCGGTTGGACCAAAAAGGTCCATGTGTAATAATTCTAGACATCTAGTAGTGGAGACTATATTCTTAGCTTTGTGACTAGCATGTGCTTGTTTTCCTATTTTACATGCATCGCAAAAGTGTTGGTCATATCTTAGGTTAGGAAAGTTTCTAACTAATTCTTTAGAGGCTAGGGATTGTATTTGTTGCATATTTGCGTGACCTAATCTTCTATGCCACAATGTAGAGTTCTCATCTAAGGTTGCTAGACATATTTTATCTTCCGGTTTATTTCCTAGTTTCATAACATATACGCCACCTTTCCTAACTCCTCTACCTATGACCTTTCCGTCCTTAACTATTTCGCTATCTTTACTTGTAAAAGTAACCCTACACTTATTATCACATATTTGTCCTATACTAAGCAAGTTATATGTTAAGTTATCTACATGCTCAACATTTTCAATAGTTAGGGAGTCTTGAGAGATCGTACCTTTGCCAATGATTTTTCCACGAAAATCACTACCGAAAATAACGTTACCTCCGTTGTATGCCTTGTAGGAGGAGAATAGCTTCCGGTTTCCCGTCATGTGCTTCGAGCAACCGCTATCCTTAATCCATTCGTCGGGCTCCAAATTTATTCCTAGACATATTTCATCGGTGGCTTGAGCTACAAGGCACTTTTCGTCTTTTGCTTTGTCCGCTTCATCTTTGTCGCTATCGCTCCATGTTCCACTAACAAATGCACTTTCGTAATCATAACCCGGTGGCTTTGGACATTCGCCAATGAGATGATTTTGACTTCCACATCTAAAGCACTTTCTTTTCCCGTAGTTATCATTTCTATTTCTTTGTAGCGATCTTCTTTCATCTCGCGGTTGTCTCGTGAATCTTCCTCGTCTCTTGAAGAATTTCTTGAATTCTCTAACGGCCATTGCATATTCTTCGTCTTCACTCTCGTCACTTGAATCATCGTCATCACTAAGTTCCTTTTTGGCTTTTAGCGCGAGAGACTTGATTTGATCTTTCTTGCTCTTGACCGTTTCCGAGTCCCTTTTTATAATTTCTTCATGAACCTTTAAGTTGCCAATAAGCTCATCAAGTGATAACGTCATCAAGTTCTTTGATTCTTCAATCGCCGTGACCTTCGCGCGCCATTTCGGATGTAATGCCCTAAGAAATTTCCTTACACAATTTTTGCTAGAAAAAGTCTCATCAAGTGCTTTTAAACTTGTGATGATTGTGTTAAATTTAGCAAATGCATTATCAATAGATTCCTCTTCAGGAATTGTAAATTGTTCATATTGTTGTACAAGAAGATCTATTTTATTATCTTTGACTTGACTATTACCTTGGTGAGTGATTAGTAAAGAATCCCAAATATCTTTTGCGGTTTGACACATAAAAATTCTTTCATATTCTTTGCGTGGTAACGCATTATAAATAACCATTTTAGCTTCATTGTTTTTCGCTAGTTTCCTTTTTAAATCATCATTTTGTTTTTCAAAAGGTACAATTTCATCTAATTTAGTTAGGATATTATATTGAATAGGGGGAAAATCACCATAGGTAATAACATGCCAAAGATCAAGATCCTTTGATTTCACATAAGTTTCGAATCTATTTTTCCAATAAAGAAAACCATCACTTTCAAATAGTGGTGGTCTTTGCATAGATTGCCCTTCTAAATATTTTAAAGATTCCATAGATCGTTTCAAGTTTTAAAATATAGTTAATTTTAAAAATCTTGTTTGACGTGGCTCTTGATACCAATTGTGGAAAACTAGAAGGGGGGGTTGAATAGTTTTACGTCCTTTTTATAATTTATTGTGAAAACTTTATTTTCTTTTTAAAACGTAGATTCGAATTTATGTGATCTCAATTCTTGAACAATATGAACAATACGTATATAAGTAAATATAACTAAGTAATGCAAGTAAGGTAATAAAATGAAATGAAAGCTAGAGATGGAAAGATCTAACCGAGAGACAAGAGATTTATAGTGGTTCGGCTACAAGGACACCTTCCTTGCCCTACTCCACTCCCCGAGCACCTAACTCGAGAGTTTTCTTCACTATGTCAACAAGCTCCCTTATGGCGGAGAAAACCTTTACACAACTTTAGCTTACACCGGCTTAACGACACAAAGCTAGATGTCGAGTTCTAATCGTAGCTAGAACCAATCTCACACCTTAAACACGACTTAATCACACCTTCTTCTTCACGACTAGTTCACGACTTCTTCACAACTTCTTCACGACTTCTTCACGACTTCTTCACAACTTCTTCACGACTTCTTCACGACTTCTTCACAACTTCTTCACGACACTTCACGACTAACCACAACCTATGTTCACTACTACTTCTTCACACCTTCACTACTTACACACCTTAACAACACAACTTCTCTACTTACACACTAACCTATCCCAAATAATTATACACACAACTATCTAATAACAATACACAACTTATATACAAATATATGTGATGACACAAACAACTTAGGTATCTAAGTTGCAATACTTCATCTTTAGTTGTTGAAGGAGTATTCTTCTTTTGCACTTGAATGGAGGAAGCTTGGATCACTTAGAAACCAAAGCTTAAGATTATATGATCAAAGGATTTTGAAGATATGAAATGTGATTTAAAACAGAAAGTTTTAGTGTGCAAAAGGTGAGTAAAAGTCCAGGAGAAGACTGGTATTTATAGGAGAAAAATTGGACAGCTGGAAGTCTACTGGAGCGGGGGCGGTCCCCTTAATAATTAAGGGGGCCGCCTAGTAAAATTAAGGGGGCCGCCCCTTCTGTCCGTTGGCCAATTTTGTCCTTTTGTGGGGAAGGTTTTTCTGGAACATTTTAACTGATTTTGGTTAAAAATTTGAATTCATATTTTTATAAAAAAATTAAACATTTTTATTTAATGCCAAAAATGTTTTTCAAAAATATATAAAATGTTTTTGATGTTTTATAAAAAAATCTAGTTATTAAGAAAATGTTCCTTTGATCATATAATGCATTAAGCACTTGTTTATTCATACCTTAAGTGATTAAGTTGTAGAAGTGAATATTTACAACTAAATACTTGTTTATTTGATAAGATTATGTTTAATGAGTTTATATTTTGTGATCATTAAAACATAGAGATATGAATAATGTTTTTAGGCATTATTTATGTCAACAGGGGTTACAATAGATTTATTCTAGGGCATTTAAGCCATACATAAACCACCAAAATCCATGAGGAAAAGTCCTAAACATACAACTAAATCATACTTTTTTCCCCTTCCCTTTTGAACCATCTCTTGCATCTTTTGGATTTTTGACAACAAAGGGCTTAATACCAATTGCATCACAACATTCCTTATTTGGCAACCCTAGAACCTTAATCCTATCAGCAAAAGCAAGTTTTGCAGTCTGTTTTGAGGTTAGACTCTTGGGATCAACAAGCTTCAACCTTGTTTTAGCTTGAACCCTTTTTTGGTTGATAAAATTGTTGATCCCAAACACTTGAGCTTGTATTATAAACTTTGAATGATATCAAAGAGTATGCGGAATCTACTCTTCAATACTTAGAAGAATTATAATATAACAGTAAACAATGAAACAGTAAACTGTGTTATATTAACAAGAATAATTCACCAAAACACTTCAATATTATTAGCTCAATAATACGAGTACTCTTGCTTAGTACTAGGGTTTACAACCTTGAAGTTTAACAAAACGTATTCTAGAGATGTATGAAAGATGTTAACCTAGGACCTCCTTTATAGGCACAAGGATTCCTTTCCAAGATAATATTTGTATCTTTCTAAACATATAAGATATACACTAAATATCTTATATACCTATCACATTACACGCCTTCATCTCTGGCAGTACCTTCTTC
Organism: Artemisia tridentata subsp. tridentata; assembly: GCA_021014915.2. Classification (NCBI taxonomy): domain Eukaryota; kingdom Viridiplantae; phylum Streptophyta; class Magnoliopsida; order Asterales; family Asteraceae; genus Artemisia; species Artemisia tridentata. Next base: position 325,721,626 of record CP139503.1, read on the forward strand.
ATAAGTAGTCTTCAGCAGTACTAACTTTCTACCAGCAGTACTAATATTATAACTAGAAGTACTAACTCAATTAGTACTGTTTGTTATATTCTTCAGCAGTTCCAACTGTTTAGTCTTGGCAGTACAAAGTGCTTGATCATTTAATTCCCAACAATCCTCCCCTAAACTTGTGATTTACCTCCAAATCATCAAGTTTCTGAATTAAACCATTTACCTTGAGAGGATTCTTCCAAACACTTCACCTTCTAAAACCTTCAGCCTGCATAAATATCTTTCTCAGCAGTTCCTTTGCCGTTTCAGTATCTTCATCTACCAAGAGTTTTGCACTTGTCATCAAAGTGAGTGTTCCGACTGATAAGGGATAGTCCTTTTCTACCAGCATATAGATATCAGTTCCAACCTTTGTTGACATATGGTGAATTGCACATGAGTTATACAGAGTCCATGTTAGCCCTTGATTACCAGTTTGAAACTTCCATATCTTATCACCTTCATCAGGCTCAAAGATCCTCTTCAGCTCTACCCATAACATTTTGTCTTTAGCATCTGTAGGATCTGTTGAACTGAATCTTTCTTTGACTATATCCCATAGTTTCACCAAATCATCTCTATCAAATGCTTTGAGTATATCATCAAAGTGTTGGTAGACCTCTGAATGATTTCCAACTCTGATGATCTTCCAAAGCTTTCCTATGTCATCAGTATAAATTTCCCAGTCAATGATTGGATACTTGGCCTGTAGAGCTTCTACATTCATGCCTTCTTCTAGGACAATAATCATCATATGTTTTAACAGTTCATCACTTAATTCCTCTTCTTCTTCTTCTTCTTCTTCTTCTTCTTCTTCTTCTTCTTCTTCTTCTTCTTCTTCTTCTTCTTCTTCTTCTTCTTCTGCTGCTGCTGTAGGTAAGTCTTCATCAATCTTTTGTCCTTTAGAAGACTCTGACTCTAATGAAATTCCAGCCCTCTTTGTACTTCTGGTTTCTTCTTCAGTATCCATAGGGATGAAATCTTGTACCTTCTTGTAAGCCTTGAAGTACAATCCTTCAATTTCATCAAATGATCTGCCTTTTAGTTGACTGGCAGTCCAATGATCTTGGTTCTTCAAGTACTCCTTCATGAATCTCATCATCTGTGCTTGAGTTGGAGGTTTTCTTGCAGCAGCCATCTTTTTACTCTGATTCTTCTTTATCATCTCAAGCAAATCGTTGAGAGCATTTTCTCTTTCTTCATCTGAAATAGCTACTCTATCCTGTTCATACAATTGCTGAGCTAAGAGTGTATCAGCTTGTTCTTGAGCTAACCTCTCTTCTTCTTCACTTCTGTTCAACCAGAAACCTAGCAATCCTTTGTTCTTCATCTAACTTGGCTTGTTCTTCTTCATGCATTCTCTGAGCTAGTTCCTCATCAAGAATTAACTGTACTTGAACTCTCTTCTTGATCTTCTTTGGTGGCTCAGACTCTTGCATAATTCCTTTACCTTTTTCTGCAGCACTGGCAGTACTAACTGTTACATCAGCAGTACTAACTTCTTCAACTTCATCATGTTGATCACCACCCATATCTTGATCAAACTGCCTCCCCTGAGTCTCAGCAACATCATGTGCCAAGGAAATATTTGGGTCTTGATCTGAAATAGCTGCAATCTTCCTCCCCTGTTTGTAAGAATCATCCAAATCACCATCATCATCATCATCATCTTCTTCTTCTGAACTTGAGGACTCCACAATAGTTGTCTTTCTCTTAACCTTAAGGGACCTAACTTTGTGCTGCAATTTCTTCACCTTCAGAATGAGTTTTGTGTAGGCAGCATCATAGAGTTTCTTTATCTCATTCAATTCTGCCTCCAAGCCAGTAACCCTGTTCGTTAGTTGTGTACAAATATCCATCAATTCAGTAAGTGTCACTCTGCCCTCATCACTTCCAAGTGTGTGACCCTTTGGGAGAGGTGAATCATGGGACATTTCACCCAGAGTATCCATGTGGCTGGGGAGTCCATCACCTGAACCAAGTTCATGAGAACCGAATACAGTAGATGTTGCCATGGGTTGGGTCTTACTGATGTTACCACTGACCTGCCCAGCTTCTAAGCTAGAAACAGTAGTGATAGCCCGCACCATTCTGTCTAGGACAACCTCATCTGTTATAATGATTTGAGGAGGAGATCTGGACTGAGGTACCACAGATTCTTGTCTGTTTCATCTCCTATAGGTTTGTGTGATTGGTGGTTGTGAAGAAGATGGAGCACTTATTGGTGTGTGTTGGGAGTCAACTGGGATTGTTGATCCTTCACCCTGAATATTTTGATTTTGAACAACCATAGTATCAAATAGTGGTACTTCTATCCCATTATACCCCCAGAAGCCATTCTCATGTTACTAAAAAGTTTTGGAGTAAGGCTAGGAGTTTTGTAAACAGTTTGTGGGACAAAAGTAGATTTTTGTTCTTATTTAAAAATATTTGAATAAACCTTGGATAGATTAAAAACTTATATATGCTATCCACATTTTTTACTATACCATAAAAAATCAGTTTAGAAAAATTAAAAGTCCTGTTTATGGCTAAGCAAATGAGAGCAGTTGCAATATTGCTACTGAATTGCTCCCAAGAGGTTTTCTTAGAACTCAAAAGTGTAAGATGGTATGTATGAAAAATCTCCATTGAGGGGCAAAGTGTGATGAAGCGAAAAGTGTACCGCTTTTAAGGGGTCATTTAAGCCCGAAATCGTATTTATTTGATCAAATATTGCCCTAAATCGTTCCTTTTGTCATTTTAGGTACTTTTGAGGAGAAATCTGGAAAAGGAGGCATTTTGGACGTTTTTGGAGCATCAAAGTGAAGAAAACGGCAAAGTCTCAAGAATCGGCTAAAAGTTACCTTTGACGGCGTCAGAATCAACTCTGGACGGCGTCATGCCTTGGCAAGAAAAGTGGGATGTGAAATTTACTCATGACGGGCCAGTGAGTTAGCATGTGAATTCTGACGGCGTCACGCTTTAACTAAATCAAGGGCGTCACGGCTTAATTCATAAGGGGACGGCGTCACGTTCAAGAGGTGAGGGCGTCAAGCCTTGATAGGCCAGAACGGATTTTGGAGAATTAAAGAGGGACGGCGTCAAGATGGTCATCCGAGAACCCTAAAAGCGGCGAGGTGACGGCGTCACAATCCATAAGGTGACGCCGTCAGATGCAAAAGTCTATATATAGTTTTCTAATTTTTTGTCATTAGGAGAGAGCTTAGTGTGTGGAATTTTGGGATAAAACCCTAAGACGATTTTAGCTACTTTTTCAGGGCTTTTTGCCTTGAGATCTTCCATGTTTCATTGAAAGATAAGTTATCAATTAATCATTCAATATGTCTATGTGTTGTTTGATTCTATCTTATGCTTGTCTTTTGTTTAACATGTTAGGCTAATTTTATCTTGTGTTTGCTTAGATCTAATGAAACCTAGCTATTGATTATTGGTTGTTAGTGTGTTGTTAGTTGTATTGGATGATTGTTTATCTATGTTAGGCTTAAGAAAACTGGCTAACTTCCTATTCGGTAACTTGCTTGAACGTCTTAAGAAACATGAACCAAACGCGTACTAAAGGTTTTTATGGTTGTATTTAATGCACAAGCGAATTCTAGTGATCCCATGTTAGGAGCTTCCTAGCCGGCTCGACATAGGAGTGAAGTAGGAGCTTGTAGAGTTTGGGGAAGTAAGTACGCCACCCCACGAATGGTATTAAGGAATACGCCCGTCATCCACGCAACTAATACACACTAATTAACCGGTAAAAGATAGTTAGGGAGTAAGGAAATCTAAGTAAACACATTTCTCTACACATAAGTTTCTCACCACTTTTTATTTTTGTTATTTTATTTTATTTGCATTTGTAGTAATTTGGGTTAGTTGACTAGCAACTAATTCCGCCCACTCCTTCAAAACCGAGATTTTACTTGCTTTCATAAAAATTATAAAAACATAAAAAGAATCTTCCTCAATCCTTAGACCTAATTAGAGTAGCCTTTCATACCTAACGAACACTATTCCCTGTGGAGAACGATCAATCCCCCGTACTTACCACTACACTATACTACATCGGTCAGGTACACTGCCTGGTGGGGTTGTAAGCCTCTTGAGATCCCTCGAGAGGTAAAACCTGTTGTAAGGTTACAAAACCACGCATCAAGTTTTTGGCGCCGCTGCCGGGGAATAGTTATTGTTTAGGTTGAATTTTTGTTTTATAGGTCTACTCACTAGATTCCTTTCTAGTGAGATTTTTATTTTATTTTTCTAGGTTTTCTTTAGTCTATCTTTTTCTTTGTGTGTTTGTTCGTAATTTCCATTGACTCTTCCGTTCACCATTATGGAGTACGCGAATCCACCATACCACCAACCACAAAGGCCATTCTACCCTATTGACATCTCGAATTTCAAACAATATCGAGATGAACCCATATATGATGCATGGACTCGTTTTAGAAATTTACTCCGAAAATTCCCTCATCATAGTTTCGCTTTAGCATCCCTAACCCGAACCTTTTACTATCGTGTTGGCCAATATGACCAAATGCGCATTGAGGATTTTGCCAATGGGGACTTTAGGGAATTAAGTGCTGAAGAAGCATGGGATGCCATAGAAGATTGTGCCCAATATTATTATAGGGTAGACAACCCAACAGACGTTAGTACAAGTCAATTGAATATAAATTTCCTGGATCATGAAACAAGTTTGTTTGGGGATGAATACATTAGTGTTGAGATACCTAAGTGGTTGTCATGTAATGCCATAGTACAAAACAAACACATAGGTTATCTTGATGTGATGGAGGATCTAGCCGAGCATGATCACATTGATAAAAAAGACCTAGGTTTTATGATCGATGATGATGAATCTCAAGAAACACATGATGAATCTTTTGGGCAATTTGAATATAGCAGTCATAATATTGAGGATGATCCTTATGATTCGGACATAGAAGTTGAGATGCCTAGAGAAGCACTTGAGATACTTGGGAAAATGTTAGGGTTAGATCCTACTAAAACGCATGATGAGGATATAGGTGAGCTTGACGTAAGGAATGATGAGGTAAGTAACATAAGCCCACCAAGTGCCCCACCAGTCCTACCATCATTTGAGGCACACACACCGCCCGTGACTTACCCGGAAGAAGTGGAAGAGACTATAGGAACCCCAATAGAGGTAGAACCCTTGGACCAAACACAACTAGAGGATATAGGTTTGAATGCTTATAGTGATCACAACCTTACTCTTAGTTCTAGGGGATTTCCTATTTTTGATGAACCGGAGCCTCAACCAAAACCGTTACCTAATCTTCCATCCTTAGATGTGAATTTAGGAATTGAAAAAGGTCCCGATCCACCCATCAAACCATGTAGTCTGGGCAATGTTAAGATTAAGGTAGTAGACTCTAGGCCTTGTAGAGAGGAAGCTAACATAGGAATTAACCATGACCTTACATACTTACATCACCCATTTATGATTGATCACAAGAAACATTATGGGTTTAAACCGGGTTTATTAGGTCAAGATGGATTCCCAACTAGGAATCTCTCGAAGTTGATAGAAGATGATCCCTTTCTAGGAAAAAATCTTAATCCGCCCATTAGCCCAATTGAATTAGGTAAGGTTATGATGATAGGAGCACACATCTTTGAGCATATAATTCATCCACCACTCTTTCCTCACGTGGCATACTCCTACCAAGTTGGTGTGTATCGCTACTTTCACCCGCACTTAATCCTAAGTGTAGGGAAAACTTCCCCTATTTTTGTTAAATAAGGGTAGAGTCAGGCTCGTGACTCGGACAAAAACAAGCGCTTATTGGGAGGCAACCCAAGCTTTATTTGTTTTATTTGTTTTGTGTGTTTATTTATTTGTTTGTTTGATTTTATTTGCTTCCGTATGTATGTTTAATTTTTATCATTATTGATTCATGTTCAAAAGTAATTTGTGAAAATGCTTTATTTTGTTTTTAACTTCGTCTTAACTACATATAGAGGTATTTTGCAAAAGATAAGTGTAAGGGAAATCTAAATCGGTTTATTAGAACACAAATTAACATGAATCATAATAATAATAAATTAGCATACATATTCGTAATTGTTTAAGTCAAATGCTTGTATCGAGTCATAGTGATGTTTTGCAGGATTTCCAGGAAGTAAGGTAAAGGTTTTTCCAGAAATTTTCCGGAAACTAAAAATGAAAATTTTTGTCAGGTCATTTCTGACGGCGTCAGGGGTTATAACCTGACGGCGTCAGATTTAATTTCCAGAAATTTTTGAAAGTTTTGTTTTCATAAAAAGTTTTTATTAAAATCTCCAACTTATAATCTCCAGGAATCTGCAAAAATTATCATTCCACAAGCATTATATCCTTATATATAGATTTTATCCCGCCGATGTTATGCAGGTTTTCGTGTTTGTTTTCTCAGGCTTAACAGGTTATTTTGGACAAGGAGATGTTTATGGAATCAAGCTTATGGCGATGCATTAGTCATGGAGCTTCAACATTCTCTTTGGAGAAAGATTTAACCGTGTAATTTCATTATCCAACGAGCGAATCAGGGGAGTATTTGATTTCATTCTTTTACTTTATGCTTTTACATCTTGTTATTTGAACATTGGGGACAATGTTCATCTTAAGTGTAAGGGGAGGGTAAAAGTACGATTTTAGAGAATACAATTGCGCTTGATTTTTGTTTGTTTAATAGTAGATGTGTAATAAAACTGAGAGAAATACTTGTTAAGGTAATTTTAGTGCCAAATTTAAAATTTTTTACAACATATAGGAGTGAAACTTTGATCTTAATGAGCGTCTCACGGATAGGAGTTATATGACTAGCACAAAAACCGTACCACTAAAAAATTTTTCACCCCCAAATATGTGAGGTTCGCCCCTAGAATTGGTAGGAAAAGCATTTATGCTATGATGTGTGTACCGGTAGCACTTAGATTCTAGAACTTGCGTTAGGACCATTCCAAGGCCACAAGTGAGACTACATTCGTGTAGTTAGATTTACTACATGATAAGAGGCATTAGGATTAACCCATTGTTTTACACCTGTGTTTTTGTTATAATTACTTTGGCTACATTGGTCAAGTAATTCTCCCACACCCTTTGCGTTGTACTCAATTTTAGTACACGATACCCCTAGTACACCCCTCAGAGCCTATCTTTTCGTTTCGACCTTTAAGCATTTTACTTAAAGGAAGAATTTGTTACACCCCACTTAAATGTACACCCAAATCGCCTTAGCCTACCTTGTATGCACTCATCTTTAGTGCATTATTGTTACAACATTTGTTTAAACCCAAGTTAATTATCTAGTTGATTACATGGTTGCTAAGTCGAGTCATATCCTTGTACATATTGTTTTGGGACGATTGGGACTCATGGGTAAAGTACTAGTGTAATGGAGTAATGGGGAAGAACATCATTTATTACCCCCATATGTGCTAAATGTTTTAAAAGTACTCCAAGTTTTTCAATTATCTTAATTCGAGTCATTAGCTTAGTATTTGTAAAGTTATGTAAAAATTCAAGTGTAAGGGGAATGCAATGCCCCTATGATGTATTATTTTGGATGGTAGGGCAAAAGTATATGCAAAAAAAAAAAAAAAAAAAAAAAAAAAAAAAAAAATCGAAAAATCAAGAAAAATACAAAAAAATGAGAAAATGAAAAATAGAAAAAACATACGGACTACCATCCCGTTTTATTTTATGTTTGTTTTATGTTTTTGTTATTTTGTTATTTCGTTTCTAGCTTAAGATCGAGTCTAGTCTTGGCTTAGCAACATTGTATAGTACATGTAATTGATCAAGATCTTTAACTCGCCACCAGTAAAATATCCTTTATCCAACAAAACCGTGTTTTCCTTTTCCCTACACCTAACGTTATAACCCATTTAAAAGCCCTCTTTGATAGTTTATCTTTGGTGCTTACGCCTAGTGGAGGAGGTTTTCGATCCTTTCCCAAGCCTATGGTAATCTATTTGCTATGACAGGTAGTGAGAGATATTTTCCGTTTTCATTTATGAGATTTATTTTGATGACACTTGAGAGATGTGAGTATCTAAACACTACTTGTGAGGTGCTAGTATGTAATCTCCGTGCTTATTATGATTGAAGTGGAACGATTATTTGTTGTAATTACTTTTATGTTAGTATTAAATGACCCCTAACTTGTATTTTGATTAGAATAAAAGCGCATTTGCTTGAGGACAAGCAAATCTCAAGTGTAAGGGTATTTGATGAAGCGAAAAGTGTACCGCTTTTAAGGGGTCATTTAAGCCCGAAATCGTATTTATTTGATCAAATATTGCCCTAAATCGTTCCTTTTGTCATTTTAGGTACTTTTGAGGAGAAATCTGGAAAAGGAGGCATTTTGGACGTTTTTGGAGCATCAAAGTGAAGAAAACGGCAAAGTCTCAAGAATCGGCTAAAAGTTACCTTTGACGGCGTCAGAATCAACTCTGGACGGCGTCATGCCTTGGCAAGAAAAGTGGGATGTGAAATTTACTCATGACGGGCCAGTGAGTTAGCATGTGAATTCTGACGGCGTCACGCTTTAACTAAATCAAGGGCGTCACGGCTTAATTCATAAGGGGACGGCGTCACGTTCAAGAGGTGAGGGCGTCAAGCCTTGATAGGCCAGAACGGATTTTGGAGAATTAAAGAGGGACGGCGTCAAGATGGTCATCCGAGAACCCTAAAAGCGGCGAGGTGACGGCGTCACAATCCATAAGGTGACGCCGTCAGATGCAAAAGTCTATATATAGTTTTCTAATTTTTTGTCATTAGGAGAGAGCTTAGTGTGTGGAATTTTGGGATAAAACCCTAAGACGATTTTAGCTACTTTTTCAGGGCTTTTTGCCTTGAGATCTTCCATGTTTCATTGAAAGATAAGTTATCAATTAATCATTCAATATGTCTATGTGTTGTTTGATTCTATCTTATGCTTGTCTTTTGTTTAACATGTTAGGCTAATTTTATCTTGTGTTTGCTTAGATCTAATGAAACCTAGCTATTGATTATTGGTTGTTAGTGTGTTGTTAGTTGTATTGGATGATTGTTTATCTATGTTAGGCTTAAGAAAACTGGCTAACTTCCTATTCGGTAACTTGCTTGAACGTCTTAAGAAACATGAACCAAACGCGTACTAAAGGTTTTTATGGTTGTATTTAATGCACAAGCGAATTCTAGTGATCCCATGTTAGGAGCTTCCTAGCCGGCTCGACATAGGAGTGAAGTAGGAGCTTGTAGAGTTTGGGGAAGTAAGTACGCCACCCCACGAATGGTATTAAGGAATACGCCCGTCATCCACGCAACTAATACACACTAATTAACCGGTAAAAGATAGTTAGGGAGTAAGGAAATCTAAGTAAACACATTTCTCTACACATAAGTTTCTCACCACTTTTTATTTTTGTTATTTTATTTTATTTGCATTTGTAGTAATTTGGGTTAGTTGACTAGCAACTAATTCCGCCCACTCCTTCAAAACCGAGATTTTACTTGCTTTCATAAAAATTATAAAAACATAAAAAGAATCTTCCTCAATCCTTAGACCTAATTAGAGTAGCCTTTCATACCTAACGAACACTATTCCCTGTGGAGAACGATCAATCCCCCGTACTTACCACTACACTAAACTACATCGGTCAGGTACACTGCCTGGTGGGGTTGTAAGCCTCTTGAGATCCCTCGAGAGGTAAAACCTGTTGTAAGGTTACAAAACCACGCATCAAGGGGCAAAGTGTCCTTTTTGAAAAGTGAGTTTATCAGAATTGGACACATACCCCATCCTGGATAGAGTTTCAAAAATTTCAGTGTTTGGCAAGTAACTAATACCATCATCATCTGTTAGTTTGAGATGTCTCCTAACAGATGACTCAGTAATAGTTATGGTTTTGCCATCCATTGTTGCAATTAACTCTTTGTCTCCATTATCAAGTGTATTGGCAGTAGTAGTCTGCCAAAACTGTTTGATTTGAGAGACAGAAATAGTAGAATTCACAGTAAGAGCATACCTGATGTGGCTAGAATTAAGAAAATCTACTATCTGATGAAATCCATCACTTCCCTCAGTTTTCTCCAAGAATACAACCACGCTGTGCTTGTCGCAAAATTCCAAAGTAGCCATTATGAACAAGAAAAGTTTATTAGAGTGCTGGGTTATGGTCGTTAATGAGTGAAAGTGTGTTTGGTAAAGCCAATTGAGATTTAAAAGATAATGCTTAGGGTTTTGAATTGACCGACTTAATAAATCTTTTCCTTATCATGAAGAAATCTTTTAATTAAAGAAAAGATAAGTATTATCCACTTTTTAGAAACCTATCAGCGAAGTAAGTGCCAAAAAATCTCAACGGCTATATTTAAAAAACGGTTATGACCAAATAGTACAAACGGCTACCCAGTAGTACTAAGTTTTACTCTAGCAGTACAAACTTTTGCCTAGCAGTACAAACTTTTTGCAAAAACTTTTTCAGTAGTATTAACTCAAATTTTCTTTCAAAACAATACTGCACTCATACATTTGGAAGGGATTAAGCGTAAAGGAAGACATTTAATCAATTTCGGTTGCATTTAACCTTTGGTTGTATGAGAACCAATAATTTTCAGTATAAATACTGCCTGTGATCAGATAGACTCATTAAAAGAGCCTTCTTAACAGGGTCTCTAGCTCGTGGCAAGTGTTGCCTCTAATACAAATGTATTCGATTCACTTTTGCTCGTTGTTCTTAATACCAGATGTCCTTAGACTAACACACTATCAAATGATAGAATGGTAAAGAGTAAGTCAGCTCAGTTACTATCTGACTAACTATGACCATCAATTCATGTTCAACAAAATCACCTGATAGGCATAAGTTGATTTCAAGAAAAATATTTTAAAGAACCTCACAACTCAGGTGTAAAACCCTTGTCAAGTGATTCCCAAATCCCCTCTATCATGAATCAAATTCTCCATCTTGGAACAACAGCATTACAAATATTCCACCACTTTAGCTTCTCACATAGCATCAATAACAATCATACTGCATGTTTAATCTGCAAACGTTAGTCCAAAACCAAGAAAACACAATGTAGAGCATTTTCTCTATAACAGTATCAATTTTGACTGACAGTTTTAACTTAGCAGTACTAATTTGCACTAACAGTATTAACTCAACTGTCTAATAGTATTAACATATAACAGTACTAATCCTTTACAAAACTTTATAAAGACACTTAGAGATTAAAACTTTATGGATTGAGCATTCCAATACTTGGTACCAAGTACTGAAACCTTCCAACATCAAGACCTTTTGTAAGTAAGTCAGCCCAATTGTTATCTGTGTGAATTTTAACAACTTGAATTAACTTTTTATCATTGTAGTGCCTTATAAAATGATGTCTAATCTCTATGTGTTTTGTTTTAGAATGCAAAATAGGATTTTTAATAATACATATAGTATTGCTATTGTCAATGAAAATCATGGTGTGCATAAAATTATACCAATAGTCCAGCATTTGATTCTGAATCCAAAGTATTTGTCCATAACAACTAGCAGCAGCCACATATTCAAACTCGGTTGTAGAATTTGCCACCACAGTTTTCTTCTTATTATAACACCCCCAAAATCTGGTTTTTAGCGAAAGCATACATGTTTGGGTGCTACTAAATTGATATCACAACACAAAGTATAAAGAACGGTTTCTCCTTAATCGTATAAAATAGATTTCAAAATAAACAGTGAATTGTTTACAACGTTTCAAAGATGGTGCGGAAACATAAGCCGATAAAAGATTTCAAGTGGTCCCAAATATATCAGAGTCTTCTATGACCATGCCATGCCCTGCCGAAAGCCTTCAAAACTAGGTTATCGCCTTAAACCTGAAAATACATGCTAAAGTGTCAATACGAGGTTGGTGAGTTCATAGGTTTTAGTATTTGTAAATGTGGAACATCAGTTTACATTGTTTGGTTAATCGGTACACTCGTAATGACCAATACACTTGGTAGTATGTTCGTTTCACTTGGTAAGGTGACCGTTACACTCGGTCATGTGACCGTTGCATCCGGTATTGTTATACGTGTTCGTCCAGTACCCCTGGTCAGTATGTGTGTGTCATGTATTCATATAATGCGTTCTAATGAGCAATTCAGTATTTCAGCCAAACAGTCGAATATTGAGTAAGCAGTTCAGTACACCTGGTCAATGTGTGTGTCATGTATGCATATAATGTATTCGAGTAAACAATCTAGTATTTCAGCCAAACAGTCAAATCTTGAATAAACTATTCAAAATTTTCAAATAAACAGTCATTGAGTTTAATTAAAATGAGCATGTATTCTCCCCCAGAACAGTTTTAAAACCATTAAAAGTAGGGGCCATGAACTCACCTTGGTAAATAGCAGTCAGATCACAAAATAGTTCAAACAGTATTCAGCACCGACACGAGACCTAGATTAGTAAGGTTTATTTTAGTTCACAGTTCAAATTCGAGAATGTCAAATGTTCTAAAGAGTTCATGTTGGTGTTGCTGGTGTGGAAGCATTTAAGTCGAAATAGTGTTTTTAACATTTGTAGGTATTGGCTCATTGGAGTGTACAAACATACAAAAGAGTAAGACTAGTGAACCTTCGAATGTATAGAGAACGGAAAAATACGCACGAAGTATAATGACTATTGAATGTCAACGAGAACGACATATAGGAATGTTGGCGTTAAGTGAATGTACGTGTTTATATATACTTTCATATATATACATATGGTCTTTGTGGAAAAATGTGAAGTTGAAAAGGTTTCACCAATATATGGTGAGTTATAACTTATGTTTGCGAGAAAATGTTGTTTTAACAAGTTTGAAGAAAATAATCGTTTCACATTTACTTGTATTATATAAGTTTTGACATGACAGTTTCGAGTTGTAAGTTATGAAAAACATTTATCTAGTTTATGATTTCCAATATAATTATTTGCTCGTATATATATATATATATATATATATATATATATATATATATATATATATATATATATATATATATATATACGTTGTCAATAGTAAAAATTCATGTTTTTCCATTTTAAATATTTTCACGTCACATATACATATATACATATCGTTTAAAAGTTAAGTGTTTGAAACCAAGTGTCTCACAAATGTCCTCATTTTTTTTTTGGGTAAAAGGGTTAATTCACCCCGGTAAAATATATTACGCCAAAAACATTGAAGTACAAAGGATGAGGGTGACTTCCCTCATCTCAGTCCCTTAGGACACTTACAGACTCTTATATAAGAATGACACGCCATTCTTATAACTTACATAATAAAACTTACCACCTACAATGACTATACAAGTGAATAAAAAATAGGAATTAAACATGATTCACTAAAGTAGCACCAAGAACATAGCCATCATAGAACTTCCATCAATCTTCCATGGAGAAACCTCCAACTTGCCCACTCATGAATCATCAAATTGGAGAATCAGTCCACAAATGTCACACAACGGTTGATGAGAGACTCTAAAACCACGGATAGAGCAGCAAGCACAAACTTGCTCCAACAGTGCATGTTAAGATGCAAACCGATCACTAAGAAGTACCAAGCATGATGACCAATAAACGAATGAAATAGGATTATCAAACCCTAACATCCATTATATACAAAAACACAAGACCCAATATTGAATGAGAATGACAGGTCCATGATTGTATGATTGGGGTTTTGAACAAGAGCCCCCACAACTTAACTTCCATCAACGACATGAAAGCTGTCCAAAACAGACCTATCACGCCATAGAACTAGCAGCAGTAGAGTTTACCAACCCTACCATCCAAAACACGATCAAATTTGCCGCAAAAGGTGTATAGCAAACAGAAACGACCAGCCAAGTGACTTCCATCTCTCCCAAAACCCACATACCGGTAACAACCATCTGATCAAGAACTCGCAGCCAAAACAACCAAGCCCTAATAAGGGCATCAATTCGTTAACATGCCACGCTTTACCAATCTTGAAGATCGTAGAAAAATAATACACAGTAGCCTTAACGATCGAACAAGAACCCACAAAACCCTAAACCGATTGAAAAAACAAAAAGTAATCGTGAAGGGTTATACCCTCACAATCACCCAAATCGTTGAAAGTTATTAATCGTATAGGGAATAAAAACCCAATCGACAACCGACTAAGGAAGAATAATATAGAAGAACGAAACCCTAAAGTCGGTTTCATAATGAACAGCGAACAGAAAACCCTAAAAAAACGATTTGATCGAAACACTAATACCCCAACAATCAGGAATAAAGAGTTCAATGTAAGGGTTTCCTGGATGAAAAAGTGGATCGATTTATAAAGAACTAACAAATAAAACACCCAGCCGCCACCACTAGAGAAAAAATACACAGCCTAAAACGATTGCATACCAAATAATAAGGAATAAATCACTCATTAAGAGGTAGAGAGGCGCGTTAGGCTGTAAATTTGATCGGAAAAAGCTTAGGTGATGGCGGCAGGAAATCGCCCACACAAGGAGAGAAACGCTAGGGTTTTCAATATATTAAAACTACACTTTTAAAATGTCCTCATTTTAAAAACTCATGTCGTGTTTAAATTTATCCGTAGGACATGTAATAATTATTAAGACTTCAAGTTGTGATATTTATTTCTTCTTGTCGAGTTCTTTTTAATATGTAGTCGGCATGCATTTTTAAATGACCACTAGATTAACAAAAGTTATCGAGTTATAATAGATGATATGTGTGTCGAGGAAGGGGAAAGGGGCTGCGGCTCATGCCAACACAAAGACTGGATTCACCACTTGGGCTTTTAAATGGCCAGCTGCCTGTTAAAGGAAAAAGAAAAGTATTCGAAACAATAACAGCCCAAGCTAATTGATGGGCTTCGGCCCATGCACTAAACTGTCCAAAAATTATGTTTATGAAATAAGCCTAACACTTAGTTGGTTTTTCTTTTTCCTTTCGCTGGAAACAACATCAGTAGACAAAAAATGGTTTTTGACTAGCTTTGAAATGTTTAAATTGATCATAACTTGAGTAATTTTTGCGAGTGACAACGGGCTGAGAACGAGACTTCGACTAAAGTTATGTTACAAGTGTGGCTAGCGTTGTGGTCTCATTGTAAACCAATGAACCAAGCACCCACGAGGGTGTTGCCAACGACGCATAATGTGATCTCAAACACACATGTTAACCAATTTTAGAGGAGATCTCGCGATTGTGACACACTCTAGTTTTTGACATAACATTTCCTGCTTGGAACTACCAACTTAAGGTTGCTTAACTTAGGACTTTCAGGCACACATAGGAATGAATTAGAACTTGGAATACTTCACGTTACTTAAATGGCCCCGTTAGAATTTGAGTCGAGTACTACTGGATCCATCCATAAGCACCATTACAAACATGAGCTCAAGTATGTTCATAGAAATCGAACAAGACAACAAGAACCTAGGACTTATGAATGCTCACAAATCGTTTTAAAGTTTGACATTTCTTTCTAGACATATCCACAAACACCTCGCGAGCATAACTTAAGACCAAGGATTTTGACTAACATGATTTCTTAACCAAAATCCACCTCATTCGAGTAGCACAAATCATCACAGTAGCATTTTTTTTAAACCAATCCAAAATCTAACACTAGTTTTAGCAATTTAAATGCCGCTTATTACAACAGTTTGACTCGACTACAAGAACAACCAATTCGACATAGCCAAAACAAACGGCACAACTTCAAGAATATTTGAGCCAACAACTAGTCTCTTAAGTTATTTCTAAGCCACACCACAACCAACATAAATCGACATATATACTGATAATCCAAAAAGCATAAAAATATCAAGAATAGGTATCAATTCGATAGAATTTAACAGGAACAAAATCACCAGGTTCATACACCATTCGAAAGTTTCAAAAAGAAAACAAGTATTACAAGATTGAGTTTTTAAAAGAAAACCTTACAAGAAAACTGATGATAGATCGAATCCAAGAATCACCACAGAAAACCCACTCGATTCCAAGCTAGCCACACCCTTCCTTCCTTCCTTGATTTACTCGACTAAGGTATTGTTTGAGATAAGTTTGAATTTCTTGGTGTGACATAACCTTTCTTGGAACCGAGCTTCTTAAGGGACAATCCATGGCAAACTCTTGATTCACTTTCGATTTACCAAAGATGAAGTTTTACCATTTTTGGTTAACTCTCCTTTCTATGCCTCGAGTTTGATAATATTCGACCCCTGTGGAGCGGGTTTGGGTCTCGATAAAACTTGGGAAGGCAAGAAAAGTACTAGAGGTCACCTATGGATGGTGATGGAAGATGATAGTAGTAGTGTTTATGGCAGAAGATTCTTTGCTTGCGTGTGGTGAAGGTCGAATAGGAAAATAAGATCAGGAAAAGAAGAGAAGTATGTTTTCTTGATATCTCCATTAGAATTAGTCAAAGGATTTCTTTGTTCTGAGTGTTGAGTGCTTCGATGGTAGAAGAAGAGGGGATCAAAAAAGTCGTTAGACCTCACATGATTGAGGATAAGAGTGTGTTTATTTATTAGTTTTAAAGTTTATAATGTATTGAGTGTACCCCGTGTTCCATTTAGTTGAGGTTAAATTGTGGTAACTTGGTTTCACGTAAACGTGGAAAATATAATTCTGGAGTCGTTTTTACTATACAAGTAAAAATAAATTTGTTGACTCCTAGAAAAGAATTTTAAAGTTCAACCTTTACTAAAGTGGTGTCGGTACGCGTGTGGTGTCAGTTTTTCAGAAAAACAAGATAACCTCTCATTTTTGTTATATTAATGTCTGAAATTGTCAGGAAGTGATAAATTCACTTTTACTGATAAGTTTAAATAGTTTTGATGAGTTATTGTACGCTATTGCGTGCGGGTTTGCTTCTCGTAATAAATATGTAACACATAATTGTTCAGTTCGGCAGTTGTATAATAATAAATAAACATTTATTATTAAAATATTAGTGGAAAAGTACCGGTTGTCACATCCTTCCCGCCTTAGAAGGAAAACCGTCCTCGGTTTTCACATAGAGATACCCGATAGAGTTGAGAAAAATTGAGGGCATTTACGCTTGATTTTGTTTTCACGTTCCCATATGAATTCGAGACCTTTTCGAAAGTTTATTGAACTTTGACAGTTGAGGTGTGAATTGTTCGCTCTGAAGTACAAGGTTCTTGAGGTGACTATTCCCATCAAAGCATGATCTTTCCTGAATTAAACATAGGTGATCAGGCTATGTTTAATTGAGGATTGATGATGTCATGTTTGATTAAGTCAAGGTGGTACTGAGTTTGAAATAGTATTGGCCATTCTGTTAGTAATCAAAATGGTTTATAAAGGAGCACGACCCTATATAAGATGTTAGCATAATAACTTGCAGGAAAATATCAAATATAGTTTGCACGACAGCGAGCATAATGGAAAGAAGTTATCATAACGCCTTGACACAAAAGTTCGGGAATTCATTAGATAAAGATGCATACAATGCAATGAAAAGAAAAGGAAAAGAATCCTTATGAAGGTACAAATACTTGAGGAAACACAATCCCAGAAGGTCTAGACTTAGGTCTTATTATGCGAAGCAGGGAACTCTTTCTCTTTAAGCATTGTTATCACCCGTGTCGTTGTTGAGGACCCGGTAAGCTTCTCCTCCTTCTATCGCGTATATGTTCCCACGAGTTCCTCCTCCATTCTGATTCCTTAGCTCTGGGCATTCACTCCTGAAGTGCCCTATCACTCCACACTCATAGCAGGTTATTGTAACGTCCGAGTCCATTACGCGAGTAGGAGCCTTGCAACCTTTGGCTTTGTGCCCGATCTTTTGGCAGTTCCTACACTGAGTGGGGCAAGGTCCATTGTGGTGAAATCGACACTTGTTGCATTTGGGTAAAGTTCCAGCATAACCTTTCTTCTCTCTCGATCCAGCAGCATAGACCTTGGCGACCTCTTGTCGCTTGTTCTGGTTGTTGTTGTTGTGGTTGTCCCTAGGGTTATCATCCCATTTCCTTTTGTTATCCACCATCCTCTCGACGGTGTCCTCGATTACTTGGCCCATTAGCTTGTTGGCCACCTCCATAGTCTCATGGAGATCAGTAGTCTTGAAGGTGGTGACATTACCCTTGATAGATGAGGGTAGTCCTCCAATGTATCTCTCTAGTAGGCGGGTCTCGGTCTGGACCATGTCGGGACAGAGTAGGGCAAGCTCCTAAAAACGCAGATTGTATACAGCCATATTGGTACCTTGTACCTTGAGATTCCAGAATTCAACCTCCAACTTCTTCACCTCATTGCGAGGGCAATATTTCTTAAGAACCATCTGGTTGAAGCTTTCCCACGACATTGCATATGCAGTGTCATAACCAGCTGACTTCGAGTAATTGTTCCACCAGGTTAAAGCTGCATCTTGAAAAGTAAACGATGCATACTTAACCTTGTCCTCTTCCGAACAACAACTAATTTGGAATACTGGTATGTGCTTATTCACATACCTTTTATTTACCAAATTAAGACCAAAACGACCAAAAACTAACCATAAATGCCAAAGATATTGTGTTTTTGTATTTGTTTCTATGCAGGGACGGATATAATGAAATATGGACCAAAAATCAAGAAAACCCGGAAAACACGAGCACGAGATTTGGAAAAGATATTTAAAGAGCCAAAGCCGGGAAAAATTCGTCAAAGAAAATATTATGTAAAGACAAGCCCTTGGATTGTTTAAGATTATCAAGAATGGCCCTTGGTTCAACTTTGGAAAAATAACAATTTCAGCCCTTCAAGTTTACAAAGTTACAAAAATTAACCTAATCTTAAAATACTACTACTACCCGGATTTTATTTTAAATCCAATCCAAAACCCAAAACACAAACCCACAGCCCACTCTTTTTGTCATAACCCGGAACCCATAAACCCATATCCCAACCCATGACCCGGTCAACACAATAAATCCCAGTCAAACAATAATAAACAAAAGTTACCCGCGCCCCATTTTTTCCCCAATTTACCCAGTTCTCATAAACCCTAACTACCCGCCCAGAAAATTACCACAATTAAGGGTATTTCCGTACTTCATTCGCGATTCTAGAAGGAATTCTGACATGTCATACTGACATGTCAGCAATCCCAGGGCAAATGAAGGCCTCTGATTGGCTGATGAGACGTGGTATAGTGATCCAAGGGCTGAGGATGACTGAGTGATGTCCAAGTTTGATCAAAGGGCTAAAATTGACTTGAAGAAGCACAA
This sequence comes from Artemisia tridentata subsp. tridentata, assembly GCA_021014915.2. Lineage (NCBI taxonomy): Eukaryota > Viridiplantae > Streptophyta > Magnoliopsida > Asterales > Asteraceae > Artemisia > Artemisia tridentata. The sequence continues at coordinate 325,740,903 of CP139503.1, forward strand.
ATGAAGGTGTTGATCAATGACATGGACATGCTAGAAGCTTCATGGTTCGGCTATAAATAGAGCTCCCCTCTCCTCAGATTTTAAGTAGTTTTTAGTTAATGTTATGCTGTTAGTTTTGATTTTAAAATTGTAATCTCAGAATTTCTTTTGTAACTTTTTAGTTTGGTTAATGAAATTTAGTTTAAACTTTCCTTAAATTCGTGTCTCTTTAGTTTACTACAAGCTTCATATTAGCTTATCACTGTTTCATAAGCTTATATTAAACATTTTCAGCTTATCTAAGCTTTCAAATTTCATTATTGTTCATCTCATTTCAAAAACACAAAAAAAATCAGAAAAATCAATAAAAAATAAAACAATATGTTCAAATCTTACTTCAAGCTTCAATAAGCTTAATTCAAAGTAGCTTAAGACTCATTTCAGCTCTCAATAGCTTTTGTGAGTTTGTTTAGGGATCAAAACAGTTCAAATATCAAGTTCCTTATACCTATGCATATTGTGGAAAGCTTTTGGAAGTTGCCTGCAATGGAGGGGCAAGGAGGACTTAACTAGCTTATTCTCTGAATAAGCTAGAGCTTGTAGCTGCCCTTAATTGGGTGCCTTTGTTTAGCTAAGGCAAAAGTGAGCTTGTTCTTTTCAATTTTTAGTTAAATTTTCATTTTATAGCTTAATTAGTGTAGATCTGTCATCATTAGCTTATTACTGTTCTATTAGCTTATTTTAATCATTTCTCAGCTTATTAGAGTAGATATAGCTTATTTGATAAGAAGTTAGTAGATTAATCATCAATTTGTCCTTAAATACTAAAACTAACCAAAAACATTTAAAATAGCTTCTAGCTTATTAAATGCTTATTTCATAATTGAAAGTTGCTTATAAGTGGATAATTAAGTTAGTGAATAAATAGGGAATCAGAATTATAGCTTAATTTGGCAGTTTCTAGTGTAAAAATTCTAAATCAGTTTCTAAAGTAGTGTTTGGCAATAAGCTTGTTCTTGGTCAAAAGTGGAGTGTACTGTTCATGTACCATTAGTTGAGATTGGATTGAGCTTATTTGAGGTCAGATAAGTTTTTTTTGTTAGGTGTTAAGCTGTTTTGAGGTACTTTGAGGAATTAAGTTGGTTAGTGCAATATTAGAACTCAAACTGCCCTTATAAGCTCTGTATAAGCTGAGCTTGTTTTGGTGGTAACTTTTGGCATTTTTGTGTTCCTTTCAGTGGTTAAAGTGAGAAACCATAAGTTGGTACTGTTCCATTGAGATTGTAGGGAGTTAAGGACAAATAATCCAAACTGCTGCATCAGAATAGTTTGTGCAGACCTGCACAATCAGTTTACTCTACTCAGCTTTTTGCTTGACCTATTTCTGCTTATTCAATTGTTCTTTGTGCCTGATTTTTGGTTTATAGATATCTTGTAGTAAAGGCTTTTAGGTTCTGAGCTTAGATTTCATTTTGGAGCTTATTAGATAGCTTAAAATTAGTCTGCAAAAGTGCCTCAGCCCCATTTTTAAGCCTGCACAGTTGGTGTTTTAGCTTTTTAAGATTAACTTGTGCTTTTCTGCTCTTGCTTATTGATTTTTCTGTTTTATTTGAACCATTTAGAATAGATATTGCTTATATTAGCTTATTCATAGTTCTTTTAGCTTATCTTAGCTTATTACCATAATTCATAGTGCTACTTGCTTGTTTTAACCTTACAAGCCCACTGATCAGCAAATAGCTCTTTCCTGAGCTTATTTTTAAGTTCCAAAAAATATTTTGTTTTCCAAAAAGTGCTTAAACTTAAGTGCTTATTCAGTTTCATAAAGAAAAATAAAAAAAATAAGTTCTAAAAAATATACACTGCTGGGATTCGAACCCTGGCCACCCAGCTCACCACACACACACCTCACCCAACTGCCCTTGGGACTTCTTCAGTTCTAATCCTATAAAGTTTTTTTATTTAACCTAGGTTTTCCCATTTAGCTTATTGAACCGTTTGGCTTATTTACAGCTTAATCCGATAAGCTTATTTCTTTTTCTCATTTTTCCTAAGGTTCTGGTATAACATAGTATTTTTAGAAAAAGTTTTGTATTTTTCTCTTTTGATTTACTATTTTTAAACTTTTATTTTCGTTAATTTCGTTTTTAATTCATAAAAAATTAAATAAAAACCAAAAAAAATATAATTCTTTTTTCTAAAATTTTCTTTTAGTATTTAGAACTTAGGAAAATTATTTTCAAAATTTTAGAGCTTATAATTTAGGAATTCACTTTTTAGATACATTTTTAGAATCGTAACGTAGGTTTTTAAACTTAAATTTTCGTTTTAAGAATCGTGTGCTTAGACTACTTGTACCCTTAGCTTGATAACTTATTTTTATATTCGTAGTGTAAAACACCAAAATATCACTCTTATATCACCATTCACTTCACTTTTCGACACCGTAAACGACAACTCGACTTCAACCTTCGTTGGGACTACGACCCGGGGAAATACATTCGTTGTATTTTCTTTGGAATAAAAACATACTTAAATTGATAAATCAAATGGCGCCGCTGCCGGGGAAGGCTTGAGAAGAGTTTATTAATTTCGATCGTTGATTCGTGTTTTGAAGACCCTTCCCTCGGAAGTTACTTGTTTTTGTTATAAAAAGAAAATACAAAAAGAAAATAAATAAAACACTTTGTCTAAAGTGTTTTCAAAAATACAAAAAATAATACATCCTCACTTTATTGAAAGTGTTGTAAACCATTCCAAAAAAAAACAACAAAACAATCGAGAAATCAATTGTGTTCGGATTATTTTTCGACTACAACCTATAAAAGGGGTTTAAGGAGGTCTTGACATTAAATTGCAGACCGAAAAGAGATCCATTCTTCTCTTCCGCCACTCTGCGAGTAGTCTTAAGAGAAACGATATCGATTGAGGGATCGGTACCAAAAATATTGTGATTAATTTTTTCCTTATATATAAAAATCCAAAAATATTTTCTTTTTCAAAAATTTTGTTTTTGTTTTTGTTTTTGTTTTTGAATTTTGGTTTCTTTTTGGTGTATGCGCACCCGTTCTTCTTCTTCTCCCAATCTTCTTTCACCTCTCTCAAATCCCGAGAGAATTATCCGTCACAATCACCGTGTTGATTTCCCAACCATTGAGGAAATGAACAACAACGATCAACCCCCGCCGATGGGTGGTAATCAAGATCAAATGCCAGCTCCCGATCTCCGAACGATGGAGTTGTGCCAACCTACAATGCTTGGAGGTGGTGGCCCAATTGCCCCCTCAATATTCAAGCCATAGATTTTGGACTTAAAAATCACATGATCCAACAAGTCCAAAATTCTTGCCAATTTCACGGTTTGCCGGGTGACGATGCAAACAAGCATCTTGACAAATTTATTACCGTCACCCAAAGTATGAAACACAATGGGGTCACCGATGACGCCCTTCGTCTATATCTTTTCCCATATTCCTTGACGCATCATGCCACTGCATGGTTTGATCGCCTTCCCAAGAACTCCATTCACACTTTTGATGAAATGGTTTCAAAGTTCTTGGCGAAATATTTCCCACCGTCGATGGTGATGAAATTAAGGAATGAGATTAGCAATTTCTGTCAGCTTCCCGATGAATCCTTATTTGAGGCATGGGAACGCTACAAACTCTCGATTGATCGGTGTCCTAACCATAATATGTTATTGGTCACCATTATAGACACATTCTATAATGGTTTGACATTACGACACCGTGATATGATAAATGCTGCAGCCGAAGGTACTTTCATGAAAAGACGTCTAGAAGAGTGCTATGATCTCATTGAAAACATGACTACCCATCATAACTATTGGAATTCCTCTGTTGAGAGGAATGAGTCAACTAGGTCTGACACTTCTTCTTCTACCTCCGAGATAGCAGCTCTTTCTAAACAAATGAATGATATGTCCACTGCTATCTTGAGAATCCATCAGACTATGAATCAGAATATGAACAATCAGCAAGTTAATGTTGTCAATCAAAGTTGTGAAACATGTGGTGGTCCCCATCTGTATTTTGAGTGCCCAACCTCCGGTGGCTACACTCAAGAGAATGTGTATGCTGCTACGGGAAATTTTAACACGGGAGGTAACGGTTACCAACCACAAGGAGACCGTAATCTTCTCAGCTACCGTTCTAACAATTATCTTGGACCACCGGTTTCAATTCAAATCAAAATCAAAACGTGCCAAATAGAAATAATCATAATCAAAATAGGGTGAATCATGGTAACCAAAACCAAGGAAATTACAATCATGGTTACCAGAATCAAGGAAATTATAATCAGGGGAATTTTCAAAACAACAACCAGGGTTTTAATCAAAACAACCGAGGGCAAAATCTTAATCAAAATCAAGGCTTTAATCAAAACCAATCACCCTCGGATGAGTTGTTGAAACAATTAGTTCTTCAAAGTCAAAATCAACAAAAATTTAACAAAACCCAGGTAGAAACAACTAGGATGTTGGTTAATCAGATTTGATGAAGCGAAAAGTGTACCGCTTTTAAGGGGTCATTTAAGCCCGAAATCGTATTTATTTGATCAAATATCGCCCTAAATCGTTCCTTTTGTCATTTTAGGTACTTTTGAGGAGAAATCTGGAAAAGGAGGCATTTTGGACGTTTTTGGAGCATTAAAGTGAAGAATACGACAAAGTCTCAAAATCGGCTGAAATTTACCTTTGACGGCGTCAGAATCATCTCTTGACGGCGTCATGCCTTGGCAAGAAAAGTGGGATGTGAAATTTACTCATGACGGGCCAGTGAGTTAGCATGTGAATTCTGACGGCGTCACGCTTTAACTAAATCAAGGGCGTCACGGCTTAATTCATAAGGGGACGGCGTCACGTTCAAGAGGTGAGGGCGTCAAGCCTTGATAGGCCAGAACGGATTTTGGAGAATTAAAGAGGGACGGCGTCAAGATGGTCATCCGAGAACCCTAAAAGCGGCGAGGTGACGGCGTCACAATCCATAAGGTGACGCCGTCAGATGCAAAAGTCTATATATAGTTTTCTAATTTTTTGTCATGAAGTGAGAGCTTAGAGTGTGGAATTTTGGGATAAAACCCTAAGACGATTTTAGCTACTTTTTCAGGGCTTTTTGCCTTGAGATCTTCCATGTTTCATTGAAAGATAAGTTATCAATTAATCATTCAATATGTCTATGTGTTGTTTGATTCTATCTTATGCTTGTCTTTTGTTTAACATGTTAGGCTAATTTTATCTTGTGTTTGCTTAGATCTAATGAAACCTAGCTATTGATTATTGGTTGTTAGTGTGTTGTTAGTTGTATTGGATGATTGTTTATCTATGTTAGGCTTAAGAAAACTGGCTAACTTCCTATTCGGTAACTTGCTTGAACGTCTTAAGAAACATGAACCAAACGCGTACTAAAGGTTTTTATGGTTGTATTTAATGCACAAGCGAATTCTAGTGATCCCATGTTAGGAGCTTCCTAGCCGGCTCGACATAGGAGTGAAGTAGGAGCTTGTAGAGTTTGGGGAAGTAAGTACGCCACCCCACGAATGGTATTAAGGAATACACCCGTCATCCACGCAACTAATACACACTAATTAACCGGTAAAAGATAGTTAGGGAGTAAGGAAATCTAAGTAAACACATTTCTCTACACATAAGTTTCTCACCACTTTTCATTTTTGCTATTTTATTTTATTTGCATTTGTAGTAATTTGGGTTAGTTGACTAGCAACTAATTCCGCCCACTCCTTCAAAACCGAGATTTTACTTGCTTTCATAAAAATTATAAAAACATAAAAAGAATCTTCCTCAATCCTTAGACCTAATTAGAGTAGCCTTTCATACCTAACGAACACTATTCCCTGTGGAGAACGATCAATCCCCCGTACTTACCACTACACTATACTACATCGGTCAGGTACACTGCCTGGTGGGGTTGTAAGCCTCTTGAGATCCCTCGAGAGGTAAAACCTGTTGTAAGGTTACAAAACCACGCATCAAGTTTTTGGCGCCGTTGCCGGGGAGTAGTTATTGCTTAGGTTGAAATTTTATTTTTATTAGGTCTACTCACAAGATTCCTATCAAGTGAGATATTTTCTTTTTATTTTGTAGCTTTCTCGTAGTCTATCTTTTCTTTGTGATTTTGTTTGTAATTTGCTTCAAATGGACTTTTCACTTAGATTTCTAAGATTGCAAGATATGGTTGAGTGGCTAGAACACCAAGAAGTTCAAAATACCTCATTTAGAGACACTTATGAATCATATGAGCCTTCACCTAGGATAGATTCTTATGAACAACCTCCATGTTTAGGATCTTGTTTTAGTGAGGCTAATAGGAAAAGCGGCCTAGTTTGCCAAGGAATTGTGGATAGAGCCGTATCAATAAATCATAAGTTGGATGAAGCACTAGGTTTGTTATTATCACTACCTAAGAAAACAATTGACGAGGATATAGGTGATCTTGACACGTGGAATAATGAGGTAAACACCATAAGCCCACAAAATACTCAACCATCATTTGAGGCACCCACACCGCCCGTGACTTACCCGGAAGAAGTAGAAGAAACTTTAGGAATCCCGATGGAGGTAGAACCCTTGGACCAAGCACAACTAGAGGATATAGGTTTGCACACTTTTAGTGATGACCTTACTCATAGTTCTAGGGAATTTCCTAGTGTTGATGAATTGGAACCTCAACCTTTACACAACTTTTCATCCTTAGATTTACATCTAGGAGAAAAAAGAGGAACCGACCCACCCATCAACCAATATTATCCGGGTAGTTTTAGGATGAAGGAAGCCATTCACTCACCCCCTTCACCTCACGTGGCATATTCACACCCTAAGGGTGTGTATCGCTACTTTCACCCGCACTTAATCCTAAGTGTAGGGAAAACCTCCCCTATTTTTGTTAAATAAGGGTAGAGTCAGGCTCGTGACTCGAACAAAAACAAGCGCTTCTTGGGAGGCAACCCAAGCTTTATTTGCTTTGTGTGTTTATTTATTTGTTTGTTTGATTTTATTTGCTTCCGTATGTATGTTTAATTTTTATTCTTATTGATTCATGTTCAAAACTAATTTGTGAAAATGCTTTATTTTGTTTTTAACTTCGTCTTAACTACATATAAAGGTATTTTGCAAAAGTTAAGTGTAAGGGAAATCTAAATCGGTTTATTAGAACACAAATTAACATGAATCATAATAATAATAAATTAACATACATATTAGTGTGTGTTTGAGTCAAATGCTTGTATCGAGTCATAATGATGTTTTGCAGGATTTCCAGGAAGTAAGGTAAAGGTTTTTCCAGAAATTTTCCGGAAACTTAAAATGAAAATTTTTGTCAGGTCATTTCTGACGGCGTCAGGGTTTATAACCTGACGGCGTCAGATTTAATTTTCAGAAATTTTTGAAAGTTTTGTTTTTAAAAAAAGTTTTTATTAAAATCTCCAACTTATAATCTCCAGGAATCTGCAAAGTTATCATTCCACAAGCATTATATCCTTATATATAGATTTTATCCCGCCGATGTTATGCAGGTTTTCGTGTTTGTTTTCTCAGGTTTAACAGGTTATTTTGGACAAGGAAATGTTTTGAATCAAGCTTATGGCGATGCATTAGTCATGGAGCTTCGACATTACTTTGGAAGAAGATTTAACCGTATTATTTCATTATCCACCGAGCGAATCAGGGGAGTATTTGATTTCATTCTTTTACTTTTTACTTTTACATCTTGTTATTTGAACATTGGGGACAATGTTCATCTTAAGTGTAAGGGGAGGGTAAAAGTACGATTTTAGAGAATACAATTACGCTTGATTTTTGTTTGTTTAATAGTTGATGTGTAATAAAACTGAGAGAAATACTTGTTAAGGTAATTTTAGTGCCAAATTTAAAATTTTTTACAACATATAGGAGTGAAACTTTGATCTTAATGAGCGTCTCACGGATAGGAGTTATATGACTAGCACAAAAACCGTACCACTAAAAAATTTTCCACCCCCAAATATGTGAGGTTCGCCCCTAGAATTGGTAGGAAAAGCATTTATGCTATGATGTGTGTACCGGTAGCACTTAGATTCTAGAACTTGCGTTAGGACCATTCCGAGACCACAAGTGAGACTACATTCGTGTAGTTAGATTTACTACATGATAAGAGGCATTAGGATTAACCCATTGTTTTACACCTGTGTTTTTGTTATAATTACATTGGCTACATTGGTCAAGTAATTCTCCCACACCCTTTGCGTTGTACTCATTTTTAGTACACGATACCCCTAGTACACCCCTCAGAGCCTATCTTTTCGTTTCGACCTTTAAGCATTTTACTTAAAGGAAGAATTTGTTACACCCCATTTAAATGTACACCCAAATCGCCTTAGCCTACCTTGTATGCACTCATTTTTAGTGCATTATTGTTACAACATTTGTTTAAACCCAAGTTAATTATCTAGTTGATTACATGGTTGCTAAGTCGAGTCATATCCTTGTACATATTGTTTTGGGACGATTGGGACTCATGGGTAAAGTACTAGTGTAATGGAGTAATGGGGAAGAACATCATTTATTACCCCCATATGTGCTAAATGTTTTAAAAGTACTCCAAGTTTTTCAATTATCTTAATTCGAGTCATTAGATTAGTATTTGTAAAGTTATGTAAAAGTTCAAGTGTAAGGGGAATGCAACGCCCCTTTGATGTATTATTTTGGATGGTAGGGCAAAAGTGTATGCAAAAAAAAAAAAAAAAAAAAAAAAAAAAAAAAAAAAAAAAAAAAAAAAAATCGAAAAATCAAGAAAAATACAAAAAAAAAAAAAATGAGAAAATGAAAAATAGAAAAAACATACGGACTACCATCCCGTTTTATTTTATGTTTGTTTTATGTTTTTGTTATTTTGTTATTTCGTTTCTAGCTTAAGATCGAGTCTAGTCTTGGCTTAGCAACATTGTATAGTACATGTAATTGACCAAGATTTTTAACTCGCCACCAGTAAAATATCCTTTATCCAACCAAACCGTGTTTTCCTTTTCCCTACACCTAACATTACAACCCATTTAAAAGCCCTCTTTGATAGTTTATCTTTGGTGCTTACGCCTAGTGGAGGAGGTTTTCGATCCTTTCCCAAGCCTATGGTAATCTATTTGCTATGACAGGTAGTGAGAGATATTTTCCGTTTTCATTTATGAGATTTATTTTGATGACACTTGAGAGATGTGAGTATCTAAACACTACTTGTGAGGTGCTAGTATGTAATCTCCGTGCTTATTATGATTGAAGTGGAACGATTATTTGTTGTAATTACTTTTATGTTAGCATTAAATGACCCCTAACTTGTATTTTGATTAGAATAAAAGCGCATTTGCTTGAGGACAAGCAAATCTCAAGTGTAAGGGTATTTGATGAAGCGAAAAGTGTACCGCTTTTAAGGGGTCATTTAAGCCCGAAATCGTATTTATTTGATCAAATATCGCCCTAAATCGTTCCTTTTGTCATTTTAGGTACTTTTGAGGAGAAATCTGGAAAAGGAGGCATTTTGGACGTTTTTGGAGCATTAAAGTGAAGAATACGACAAAGTCTCAAAATCGGCTGAAATTTACCTTTGACGGCGTCAGAATCATCTCTTGACGGCGTCATGCCTTGGCAAGAAAAGTGGGATGTGAAATTTACTCATGACGGGCCAGTGAGTTAGCATGTGAATTCTGACGGCGTCACGCTTTAACTAAATCAAGGGCGTCACGGCTTAATTCATAAGGGGACGGCGTCACGTTCAAGAGGTGAGGGCGTCAAGCCTTGATAGGCCAGAACGGATTTTGGAGAATTAAAGAGGGACGGCGTCAAGATGGTCATCCGAGAACCCTAAAAGCGGCGAGGTGACGGCGTCACAATCCATAAGGTGACGCCGTCAGATGCAAAAGTCTATATATAGTTTTCTAATTTTTTGTCATGAAGTGAGAGCTTAGAGTGTGGAATTTTGGGATAAAACCCTAAGACGATTTTAGCTACTTTTTCAGGGCTTTTTGCCTTGAGATCTTCCATGTTTCATTGAAAGATAAGTTATCAATTAATCATTCAATATGTCTATGTGTTGTTTGATTCTATCTTATGCTTGTCTTTTGTTTAACATGTTAGGCTAATTTTATCTTGTGTTTGCTTAGATCTAATGAAACCTAGCTATTGATTATTGGTTGTTAGTGTGTTGTTAGTTGTATTGGATGATTGTTTATCTATGTTAGGCTTAAGAAAACTGGCTAACTTCCTATTCGGTAACTTGCTTGAACGTCTTAAGAAACATGAACCAAACGCGTACTAAAGGTTTTTATGGTTGTATTTAATGCACAAGCGAATTCTAGTGATCCCATGTTAGGAGCTTCCTAGCCGGCTCGACATAGGAGTGAAGTAGGAGCTTGTAGAGTTTGGGGAAGTAAGTACGCCACCCCACGAATGGTATTAAGGAATACACCCGTCATCCACGCAACTAATACACACTAATTAACCGGTAAAAGATAGTTAGGGAGTAAGGAAATCTAAGTAAACACATTTCTCTACACATAAGTTTCTCACCACTTTTCATTTTTGCTATTTTATTTTATTTGCATTTGTAGTAATTTGGGTTAGTTGACTAGCAACTAATTCCGCCCACTCCTTCAAAACCGAGATTTTACTTGCTTTCATAAAAATTATAAAAACATAAAAAGAATCTTCCTCAATCCTTAGACCTAATTAGAGTAGCCTTTCATACCTAACGAACACTATTCCCTGTGGAGAACGATCAATCCCCCGTACTTACCACTACACTATACTACATCGGTCAGGTACACTGCCTGGTGGGGTTGTAAGCCTCTTGAGATCCCTCGAGAGGTAAAACCTGTTGTAAGGTTACAAAACCACGCATCATGTTGGTTAATCAGATTTCAGAAATCAAAAAGTCTTTAAATGATCGACCCTTGGGATCTGAAACTCTTTCAAGCAATACGATCGCTAACCCGAGGGGCAATGTGAAAGCGATCACTACTAGGAGTGGTATATCATATGATGAACCCATGGCTCTGACTACCGATTCTTCTCTTCCTCCCAAGGTAGTTGCCCGTGAGACCGAGGCGACAAAGGACACGGAACTTCCTACTAATAACGGAAGGACCGAAGACGTCCAACCTCCGGTTGTCCAACCGTCTAAGGATGTGCTTGAGCCCGAAAAAGCTCCCATAAAAACCAAGCTTCCTTATCCTTCGAGATTGAATGATCAAAAGCTCCGTGAGAAGAACAATCAACAAATGTTGAAATTTCTCCAACTCATCCAAAAGCTTCATTTCGATTTGAGCTTTGCGGATGCTTTACTTCATATGCCTAAGTTTGCTTCAACTTTCAAAAGCTTAATGAATAATAAAGAAAAGTTGTTTGAGTTAGCTAACACACCGTTGAATGAGAATTGCTCGGCGGTAATCCTTAAGAAGCTTCCCGAAAAGCTTGAGGACCCCGGCAAATTCCTCATCCCGTGTGATTTTCCAGGAATGATTGAGTGCTTAGCCTTGGCCGATCTTGGTGCAAGCATCAATCTCATGCCTCTTTCTGTGTGGAAAAAGCTTTCTTTACCGGAACTTACTCCTACACGAATGACTTTCGAGCTCGCGGACCATTCGATTACTCGAACAAAAGGTATCGCTGAAGATGTCATCGTCAAAGTAGGAAAGTTCCATTTCCCGGTTGAGTTCGTTGTGGTTGATTTTGATGCCGATCCTCGGGTTCCCCTTATCCTAGGGAGATTCTTCTTGAGGACGGGCCATGCTTTGATTGATGTATATGCTGAATAAATAACTCTTCGAGTTAATGACGAAGCCGTTAATTTTAATCTGGACCAAACTGCAAGCTTCTCCTCTAGCTACGAAAATTTTTCGGTAAACCGAATTGATATCAAAGATGTTGAGGAGTATGCTCAAAAATTTCTGGAATTTTCAAACGATTCTCCGAGTGGCAATCCCACTCCTTCTTCTAAACCTATCATTTCCGACTCTTCCCCTTCTCTCACACCGGTTGAGGGAAGTGTTTCCACTATGGAAGAGCTCGAGGTTTTCTTTAGTGATGAGCCAATTTCACCGGAAATAGATGACACCGTCTTTGATCCGGAGGGAGATATTCATTTAATTGAAGAATTGCTATACAATGATCCGTCATCTTCACTCCCTCCGACGGAAATTAAAGAAGAAAAGCCGCCTAAATCCGTTCAAGTTGTTGATTCTAAATCAGAAGAAAAAAGTAATGGCAGTACCACTTCTAGTATTGATTTTCTTCTTGAGGAGTTCACCGATGAACTCGCTCACATCGATCCAATCCCACCGGGGGATAAGGACGATGAGTTTGATTTTGAATCTGATCTTAAAGAATTAGAATTTTTGCTGAATCGTGATCCGTCTAAATGTGATTCTTATCCCGAGGAGTTCACCGATGAACTCGCTCACGACGATCCACTTCTATCAAATGATGATGATCTTTTTGACTTTCATGCTGATCTTAAAGAAGTTGAAAATCTTTTGTACCATACTCCATCATCTGATTCTTACACCGAGCTTAATGATTTACAAAGGGATGACGACCTCTTCGATTTTGGGGCCGATCAAACCAAATGGAAAAATATTTTATATGATAAACCCGTTGATGAAAAAGACCCTAAAATGGAAACCATAATTGAGGATGCTATAATTGTTTCAAATTACTTATTTCCTCATTCACCCGAGGATGATTTCCTTTTCTCCATTGAGTCTTCCATTAAGTACCCGGCTGAGTTTTCTTGTGAAGACAAAGTGTTTAATCCAGGCATACTCGATGATGGTGAAATTCATCCTTTGATGAAATTGACTCTTGATAAGAATTTAAAGTTTCCTGCCTCATCTAAGGAACTTTTAATTCTGGAGAAAAGTGGTTCCCCTCTGCTTATTTCTGATCAAGAACTCCCGTTCTGCATGGAGTTATCTCTGATTGAAACTTTACTATCATTTCCAACCGGAAATGAAGACAAAGTTTTTGACCCCGGCATCACCGCTTTTATCTTCTAAATCCGTGGGTATCTCATCGGAGTGGAACTTTCATATGCTTCAATTTTTATCCAAACATCTTGAATGAAAGTCTGATTGAGATTATCTCTTCCACTTGCTCCCCTATGGACAAATAAATTCAGGGTCGAGTCAAGCTACGTTGTTGGGAATAAAATGTTCAAGTCAAAGAGCCTGCTGAAAGATGTCAAGAGCCTGCTAGTTGATTTTGAAGAGTATGAAGATGTACTAACAGTACCTTCTGGGTAGATGGTACTGCTAGTTGATAAGGGTCCTGCCAAGATTTATGTCAAGTTGATAGATATTTTGTAGTAGATATTTAGTTGAATTATTAGTCTTTGTACATTGTAATACGTTATGTAGAAGTAGTTTAGTCTTCTGTGGTATACAGAAGAATATTACAGAGTTGTTACATTGGTAGTTGTATTTAATTGTAGGCTAGAATACTCAAAGTATCTTATTATATTCAACCACTTGACAACTTGTAATAAGGGTACCTTATACTATAAAAGGTTCCCTTAGTCATACCTTCGTGCATGCATCTCTTCAACTATTAACCAAAACCGAACAATCTCTCTAGTAACTTAGTTACTCATTTCATAAATCCTTTTACAATCAAAGATTCAAGATTACTTTGTAATCCCGGTGATAGTTAGATCATCCGTATTATTTCATCAATAATATTGAATCGTTTTGTGTTAACTAAAGTTGTGTTCCTTGTTCATTACATACTCACGTTTACATAACTCATCACCTTTGTGTTCTTTTAAGTGTGTTGTAGTAGATTCCGCATACTAAACACATTCATACATAAATATCTCAAACACGTTTCTAAGATTCACATCCCAAGTGTTTGCGCAATCCTTCCACAAGTGGTATCAGAGCAAGGCTGATATTTACAAATTTAAAAGAACAATGGATGTTGAACATATTCAAACCAATGTTGCAGCAAAACTTCCATTACTCAAGCAAAATGAGTTTGATATGTGGCGACTAAGGGTAGAACAATACTTTCAAGTGCAAGACTATGCACTTTGGGAGATTATTGAAGAAGGAAACTCATTTAAACCCTCAATCACCACTACCACAGTAAACGATGCACTTGTAACACAAGTACAAGTACACCCATCAAGCGCAGAAGAAAGAGTTCAAAAGAGAAATGATCTAAAAGCCAGGAGTATGCTACTGATGACTATTCCAAATGATCAGCTTTTGATCTTTAACAAATACAAAGATGCTAAAACCCTTTTTGAAGCTATTGTGGCTAGATTTGGTGGTAATGATGCCACCAAGAAAACATAGAAAACACTTCTCAAACAGCAGTTTGAAAACTTTACAGCCACAACAAATGAGTCTTTGGACAGTATGTTCAATAGACTTCAAAAGCTTTCAAGCCAGTTAGCCATCCATGAAGTGATGATAACTCAAGAAGATTTAAACTCCAAATTTCTTAGGAGTTTACCTTCTGAATGGTCCATGCATGTCATTGTCTGGAAAAACAAACCAGACATTGATCAGATGAGTCTTAATGATCTCTACAACAATTTTAAAATAGTAGAGCATGAAGTGAAGAAGACTACTGGTTCAAGTTCAGGTAATATGGCTTTTGTCTCATCTCCAAGCATCTCAAAAGTTGTAGATGAAGAAAAAGATGGCAGAGAAGAAGGTACTGCCAACACAAACCTTGGTACTGCCAGTACTTCTAGCAGTACCAAAACCATTTTAGATGAAACAATTGGGTGTGCTTTTCTTACATCTCAACACAATGGGTCCATGTTAACTTTTGAAGATCTTCAAGAGATTCATCCTGATGAACTTGAAGAGATGGACATAAAATGGAAACTTTCGCTTCTGAGCATAAGGGCTAAGAAGTTGTTGATGAGGACTGGAAAGAAGATTATCATAGATGGTAATGAGCCTGCTGGGTATGATAAGTCAAAAGTGGAGTGTTACAACTGCCACATGAAGGGTCACAACTCAAGAGAGTGTAGAAGACCTAAGAAGCAGGATGACAAGGGTAGAGGGTTTGACAACAGGAATAAAGGAAGCTTTGAGAGCAAGAGTAAGGCAGTGGAAATCATTGAGCCCAAAGCAATGGTTGCTATTGATGGGATGGGTTTTGATTGGAGTTTTATGGGTGAAGAAGAGTCTACTTCAGATGAATTAGCTTTGATGGCTTTCTCCAATCCTGAGGTAAAAATTTCTAAATGTTCTAATACATGTGAAGCTTTTGAAGAATTGCAAACTTTAAGAAAATGTTATGATGCACTGACATTAGAACAAAGAAAAACACATCAAAACTTAGTCGATTTTAAGTGTGGTATGGCCAAACTTGAAAAACAAATCATTCACTTTAGAGAAAATGAACTCACCTTTTCTGATGCAAAAGCTATTCTTAATAGACAAATATTTTTGAAAGATACAGAAATAGAAATGTTAAGAACTGAGTGTACTAAAGTGACATTGGCTAGAGATAATATTGAACTGACTGTTACCAAATTGGAAATTGCATCTGATTGTACTAGAAGCATAGTTGAAAATCAGATGAATAAGAGAATAAAATCTGGGATAGGATACAATACATGTCCACCTCCTTATAGAGGAATTCCTTGTCCCCAAGGTATTGACCTTGCAAAATCAGGTTTACATGAATTCATTAACAAACCATTGGCTAAACCTGTAGAGAAAAGTGAACCTTCTGAGAGTGCTAAGAATGCCTCACTCTCAAACAAAAAGGTGCTCACTAATAACAAATCAGATGTTCTAATCATTGAAGATTGGGTATCTGATGATGATGAAGATGAGACTGTTTCCATCAAAGGAAACAAAGTAGGACCAATCAGTCCTAAAAGAGTAGAGATTAAGGCTAAGGCTAAAGCTGTTCTAAAAACAGTTGAAAGTTGTGAAAAATGTAATAACAAACCTAGAGGTAGCCAAAGAAATTGGAACAATCTTAAGTCACAACAACTAGGTGATAATTTTGTTATGTACAATAAGGCTTGTTATTACTGTGGTAGCTTTAATCATCTTCATGCTTATTGTAACAACTGGGTTTCTGGGAGTAAATCAAAGTCTAAAACAAATGTTACTAACCCCAGAAAAAGTTTTGTTAAGTCTAACACCCCAAAAGTTAAACATACTGTTAGACAAAATAAGCCTGTTATTCCAAAACCAACTGATAAGGGTACAAGAAACACTTTCAAATATGTACCAAAAGTTGTGAATAGTCCTATTCAAAAGAAATCTGTGGTCAAAACACAAGTTTGGATACCAAAACCAAAAGGTCCTGCTAGACCAAATGGTACTGCCAAAATTGGTACTGATAGACCAAAGACCACAAAATGGATAAAAAGGGAAAATGCTGTTAAGTCCTCAGCATGTTGGATTTGGAAACCACTCCAATCAAAAGGTGCATCAACAATCCTGAAAAGGTTTGACTTCATTGATGCAAGAGGCAAACCCAAGTCTGTCATGGCTTGGGTACCCCAAGGAAACTAATATGTTTATTCATGTGCAGGAACATTCAACTGATATTGGTGATCAAGGATATGTAGATAGTGGATGTTCAAGGCACATGACAGGCAACATGTCTTTCCTCACAGACTTCAAAACATTTGATGGAGGATATGTTACCTTTGGGGGAGGAATAAAAGGAAAGATCACTGGTAAAGGTACTATCAAAACCAGTAAATTAGATTTTGAAAATGTGTATTTTGTGAAAGAACTTCAGTTTAACCTCCTTAGTGTCTCACAAATGTGTGACAAAAAGAAAAATGTTCTCTTTACTGAAAATGAATGTATGGTTCTTTCTTCTGATTTTAAAATGCCTGATGAGAGTCAGATCCTTCTTAAAATTCAAAAAAGGAACAATATGTACAGTGTTGATTTAAAGAACATTGATCCTAAGGAGAGTTTAACTTGTTTGGTAGCAAAAGCCTCATTAGATGAATCTATGCTTTGGCATAGAAGACTTGGTCATGTAAACTTTAAAACAATCAATACTATTGCAAAATATGATTTGGTAAGAGGTTTACCCAAAAAGATTTTTCAAAATGACCAAACCTGTGTTGATTGTCTTAAAGGCAAACAACATAGAGCGTCTTGTAAGCCCAAGACCCATAACTCTATTTCTCAGGCTTTATACATGCTTCATATGGATCTTTTTGGTCCTACCAATGTGAGTAGCTTGAATGGAAAGAAATATTGTCTTGTTGTTACTGATGATTATAGCAGATTTTCTTGGGTTTTCTTTTTAAGATCTAAGCATGAAACAAGTGAGATCCTTAAATCTTACATAACTGGGGTAGAAAACCAATCTGATAAAAAAGTCAAAGTCATCAGATGTGACAATGGGACAGAGTTCAAGAATAGGGTTATGGATGACTTTTGCAAGGAAAAGGCATAAAAAGAGAATTTAGTGTAGCTAGAACCCCATAGCAAAATGGAGTAGCAGAAAGGAAGAATAGAACACTTATAGAGGCTGCTAGAACTATGTTAGTAGACTCTAAGTTGCCTATTTCATTTTGGGCTGAAGTTGTAGGTACTGCTTGTTATGTGCAGAACAGGGTTCTTGTGCCACATAGAAAGACTCCTTATGAACTTTTCTTTGGTAGAACACCATCTTTAAGTTTTATGAGACCTTTTGGTTGTCATGTCACTATTCTCAATACCAAAGATCATTTAGGCAAGTTTGATGGAAAAGCTGATGAAGGCTATTTGATAGGGTATTCTTTGCAAAGTAAGGCCTATAGAGTGTATAACAGTTGCACTAGGCTAGTGGAAGAGAATTTTCACATAGAGTTTCAAGAGAAACTAACAAATGTGAAAGGAATTGGACCAGATTGGATGTTTGATATTGATAGGCTTTCAGAATCTATGAATTATGTGCCTGTTTCAGGTACAAATACTAATGATAATGCAGGTTTTGAAGACAATGTTGAAACTCCTAAAGATCAAGATTACATCTGGATGCCAATTTGGAAATGAATGGATCTATCTTCAAGTCAAGAAGAACCTTCAAACACAAGAAATGAAGGCAATGAAGATGATCATGGAACTCAGAATTCAGAGAATCAAGAAAGTAGTGCAAATGACAATGGTACTGCTAGTTCACCAGATGGTACTGCCAGTTCACAAATTGATACTGCTGAGCCATTGAATGTTCAAATAGATGATTCTTTACCAGAAGAAGTGGGGATTGGCAATCTTCCATTTACTTATGAAGTTCCTACAACATACAACACTAGAATTCTGAAAGATCACTCAACTGATGATGTGATTGGTAGCATTGATTCTGGTGTTAGAACAAGATCTCAAGTTGGTTTATCTCAAGTCTTGACTTCAGACCAAGAAGGGTTTATCTCCTCTATTTATGAAGAAAAGAATCATGAAGTTGCCAACATATGCCTGTTTTCATGTTTTCTATCTCAGGCTGAACCCAAAAACATAAACAAAGCTTTAGATGATGCAAGTTGGGTTGAAGCAATGCAAGAAGAGCTTCTCCAATTCAAATTCAGAAGGTTTGGATATTGGTTGATTTGCCCAAAGGTCATAGGGCAATTGGAACCAAATGGGTGTTCAGAAACAAGAAAGATGAAAGGGGTATAGTGATCAGAAACAAAGCAAGATTGGTAGCCCAAGGATATACTCAAGAAGAAGGGGTAGATTATGAAGAAGTTTTTGCACCAGTTGCAAGACTTGAAGCAATTAGGCTATTCTTGGCCTATGCTTCTTTCATAGGCTTCACTGTCTATCAAATGGATGTTAAGAGTGCATTTTTATATGGTGAAATTGAAGAACCAGTGTATGTTTCTCAACCTCCAGGCTTCATTGATGCAGAATATCCAGACAAGGTTTATAAGGTTACCAAGGCTCTTTATGGTCTACACCAAGCTCCTAGGGCATGGTATGAAACATTGGCTTGCTTTCTACTAGAAAGTGGATTCCAAAGAGGCAGGATTGATCCAACTTTGTTCATCAAAAGAACAAAGAAAGACATCTTGCTAGTGCAGATTTATGTTGATGACATTATCTTTGGATCTACAAACCAAGACTTGTGTGTAGAATTTGAAAAACTTATGCATAGTAAGTTTGAAATGAGTTCCATGGGGGAACTTACTTTCTTTTTGGGTCTCCAAGTGAAACAATCAAAAGAAGGCATATTTATCAGCCAAGATAAGTATGTAGCAGAGATCCTAAGGAAATTTCAGTTTACTGACTCTAAGGTTGCAAGTACACCAATGGATGCAGAAAAAGGGCTACTCAAAGATGCTGAGGGAGAAGATGTGGATTTGCACAATTATAGATCAATGATTGGGTCTTTGATGTACCTTACATCATCAAGACCAGATATCATGTTCTCAGTATGTGTATGTGCAAGGTTTCAAGTACATCCCAAGGTCTCTCATCTTACAGCAGTCAAAAGAATCTTTAGATATCTCAAGGGTCAACCTAGGTTGGGTCTTTGGTATCCAAGGGAATCATCTTTTGAATTGGTGGCTTATTCTGATAGTGACTATGCTAGTGCAACTCTAGACAGAAAATCCACAACTGGTGGATGTCAATTTCTTGGTTGCAGACTCATCTCTTGGCAATGCAAGAAACAAACAATGGTGGCCAACTCTACAACTGAAGCAGAATATGTTGCTGGTGCAAGTTGTTGTAGGCAAGTTCTTTGGATCCAAAATCAAATGCTTGACTATAGGTACAATTTTCTTAACACCATTATTTACATTGACAGTAGCAGTACTATATGTATAATTAAAAACCCAGTTCAACACTCAAAAACAAAACACATTGAAATCAGACACCATTTCATAAGGGATTGCAATGAGAAAAGGTTAATACAAGTTGTTAAAATTGATTCTGAAAGGAATTATGCAGACCTTCTCACCAAAGCTTTTGATTTAGGTAGATTCAAATATCTTGTAGGAGGTATTGGAATGATAAATCTTTGAAAAACATGTGTTTTTGTACATAAAAATTAAATGGTAGTGGCTTTTAAACATGGTACTGCTAGTTAGTCAATAGGTACTTTCAGTTCATAATTGGTCCTGCTAGTATAAAATTGCAATGTTTTGTTCATATTGATGCTTAAATGTTTAAAATGCTATAGATCAAGTGCTTTGCACTTTGTTCTTTTGGTTTGCAACTAACACATTTCAGGTTGATAACAAAACAAGAGATCTTCCAAACAAAATGGGGATACAAAAGTTATTTACATCTCAGGGGAGGTAACAATCTCAGGGGAGGAAATAATAGCCCAGAATGGAAGAAAAACCAATTTATGAAAGAAAAAGACAAGAGCAT
Organism: Artemisia tridentata subsp. tridentata; assembly: GCA_021014915.2. Lineage (NCBI taxonomy): Eukaryota > Viridiplantae > Streptophyta > Magnoliopsida > Asterales > Asteraceae > Artemisia > Artemisia tridentata. The sequence continues at coordinate 325,761,246 of CP139503.1, forward strand.
ACAAGATGATGCAAAGGTTGAAAAAGATAGGATTAGATCACTTATTCAGAAGGGATGAAGCATTCCTAAAGGAGAAAGTTCTATCTAGATCAAACTAAGGAAAGTCTCAATTCAAAGGCATGCTAATAGATGATTTCACTTGTTGAACCAATCATCCAAGATACACAGCATCATTGCCTTTTTAATTTCCTCCATCCAAGGAAATTGCACCATCTTTAGGCCATTATGGCTTTTGGTATTCAGTTCACCAAGTTTTTTACAAACTTAAGAGCTGGCTAGTCCATAAGCAAACGGCTTTTGGTAAAGACAAATCAAATCCGTTGATGGTTGATAGTTTATCAAAAACTAAATGGTATTTAACTAACCATACTTAACAGTAAATAGTTAACTAGTCCATAAGCAAACGGCTTTTGGTAAAGACAACTCAAATCCATTGATGGTTGATAGTTTACCAAAAACTATATGGTATTTAACTAACCATACTTAACAGTAAATAGTTAACTAGTCCATAAGCAAACGGCTTTTGGTAAAGACATCTCAAATCCGTTGATAGCTGGTAGTTTGCTAAAAAACTATAAGGGATTTTTGCAAAACTTTCAAAGGTACTGGTAGTTCAAAATTGGTACTGCTAGAGTAAAATAGTACTGCTAGATAGCCGTTGAGCCTGTCAGAAAAAGTTTTAGCCGTTGGGCCTGGTAGTTAAAATTAGCCGTTGGGGTAGTTATGTAAATTACTGATGATTATATTATATTATATTTCACATATAAAAGATCTTTTTAACCGCCTTTACATTTAATTATTATAATCTTTCTTATTGTCGGTTAAAAGTAATTCTCACATATCATCTTTCATCAGTCCTTATCACAATTAACTTACACCTTTCATCTTCTACCAGTACCACCAACAAATCCCACCATCATAATCAAAATTTTCATTAACATTCACTATGGAAGTTCTAACCTTTGTTAAACGTCACAATCAATTAGCCTTTTTGGAAAAATCTGAGGATAATGCCTCTTTTCATCAAGTAGTGGACTTTTTAAATGATTCGTACATCAGGTATGCTTTACTAGTCAATCCCACTATTTATGAATCTCAAATTTTACAATTTTCGCAAACTGCTAAAATTAAAACTTCTGAAAATGGGGAACAAAGGATTAAGGCCAAAGTGGATGGCAAACATTTGACTCTTACTGAGTCATCCATAAGAAGACATCTTCATTTGGATGATTCTGATGGTATTAGTCAGTTGCCAGATACTGAAATTTTTGAAAATTTGGAAAGAATGGGGTATCATGCTAATTCTACAAAACTCACATTTCTGAAAAAGCATCTTACTCCACAATGGAGATTTTTAATCCATACAATCCTTCATTGTTTGAGCCAGAAGAAAACCTCTTGGGAGCAATTTAGTGGAAACATGGCTTCTGCTCTCATCTGCTTGGCTACAAACAGAAAATACAATTTTTCCAAACATATTTTTGAAGGATTGATTAAAAATGTGGATAGTGAAACAAAGTTTTTGATGTATCCAAGATTTATTTCTTGCATCATTGCAAAATCAAAACATTTGTTGCTTCCCCCAAACTCACTTTATGAAACACCAAAACTTTCTCACAAAGTATTTTCAAACATGAGAATTGGTTTCAGAGGGGAAGAAATACCACTATTTGATGAAATGTTACCACAACATCCTGAAGAACCTGTACCATCATCTGAATCACCATCATCAAGTTCTTCAACTGGTTACATCTCACCAACACATCAAACATGACCAATATCATCTCCAGTACCATCAGCAACACCACCAATATCATCACATCATGTATCACCACCCCAATCACCTCAGACAGTGCAAGAACTACAAGAGAAGGTGAAGTTCTTAGAAGATGCTCTTAAAAGTCAAAACAAGAAATTTTCTGAGATCAACATCAAGTTAGTCAAGAGGGTAAAGAAATTGGAGAATGAAGTGAAGAAGCTAAAGGGTAAAAGATCTTCAAAGGTTGTTTTATCTAGTTCTTCAAGATCAGATGCTGATAGGTTGAGTCACTCTTCCAAAAAGGGGAGGATGGATAGTTCTGAAGATGAAGAGGAGGCTCAATTTGAATTCCATGAAGGAACTCAGGTTTATGATGAAGAGCCTGCTGGTGCGGGGCAAGAGCCTGCCAGTTCACAAGAGTCTGCTAGGATTAAGAGGCTACTGGCAATGGACTACAAAGGGTCTGCTGATCATGTGTACAAGAGAAAGAGGGACTTAGAGCCTCAAGGGAATTTGTTTGTTCAAGGGAGGATTTTTATTGCTGATGAGCAATCTACTGCTCCATCTCAAGAACCAACTCCAAAGGATAAGGGCAAGAGCATTATGGTTGAAGATGAGCCAAAGCCCAAGAAGTTGAAGAGAACAGAACAGATACAGATGGCTTTAGATGAAGAAGTCTCTAAAAGGGTTCATGAAGAAGAACTGCAGAAAGCATTTGAAGCTTCAAAACTACTAACAGAGATGAAAGAGCAAAAAGATGCTGCTCAATCTCTTCTTGAAACTCAAATTGCTCAAGAAACCTTTGATACACAGATGCAATGGATTATTGCTAATGATCCAATTGTGAAAGGTCAAGCAGCAATAATAGTGAATGACAAGAATCTTAATTCTGATGAGAAAACAGCAGAGCTTGAATCTTTTATTAACAAAAAGTATAAGGAAGCAGCTCTAGCTGACATTTTTGAAAAGATGAAAGAAAGTCAGAAAAGAGGTTTTAAGGTGGGCAAATCTCAGAAAGATCAGGTGTCTTTTATGAAGAAATTTCTAAAAAGTCAAGCAAATTGGACTGATTATCAACTGAACAAGAAATCTGTTGATGAAATCTACTTCCTGTATCTACAAGCCTACAAGAGTCTTTACTACAAGATTCCATCTGATGCAAAGCCCTCAATGAAAAAGAATGATGCTCAGAAGAAAGAAGAAGCAAAATTGGATTCAAAGCAAGTAAGTAAGATGTTAATTACTTTGCCAACTATCATTCATGCATATCCAATTAGGTCTAGACGCCCTATTATTGATTGGGAAATACACCATGATAGATTAGGAAAGTCATGGAAAATATCAAGGGTTGGGGGTCAGACTGCTATCTTTAAGAATTTTGAAAATCTAGTAAGAGCATGTGACAGAGCAGACTTAGAAGAATTGTGGAATCTAGTTCAGATAAGGCTAGACACAAATTCTAGTACTGATGTTAAGGAACAGGAACTATGGGTAGAATTCAATAGGATGTATGATCCTAGCCCAAAAGATGTTCATTGGAAGTTTCCCTATCATGATCCTTCAACAACATGGGAATTTCTAAGCCTTAGCAGTATTCATCATCTTTACACACAAAGTGGGATTGAACTCTTTATGTTGGCTGAGAAAGAGTATCCACTTAGTTATGAAGTGCTTACAACTATGATCTCCAAGAGATTAAGATGTGACAAAGATGAAGAGAATTCAGAAATTGTTCAAAGTTTGCTGAGGAGCATATTTGAGCAATGTGAAAGAAAAAGGAAGAACAGAGAGTGAAAGTTTTTGGAAGAGTTCCCTCAAATCCTCAAGGTATGTATTTTATTCATCAGAAACTTGTGTATTTTAAAGAAAATAACAAGTTTAGGGGAGGATTGTTGGGAATAAAATGTTCAAGTCAAAGAGCTTGCTGAAAGATGTCAAGAGTCTGCTAGTTGATTTTGAAGAGTATGAAGATGTACTAACAGTACCTTCTGGGTAGATGGTACTGCTAGTTGATAAAGGTCCTGCCAAGATTTATGTCAAGTTGATAGATATTTTGTAGTAGATATTTAGTTGAATTATTAGTCTTTGTACATTGTAATACGTTATGTAGAAGTAGCTTAGTCTTTTGTGGTATACAGAAGAATATTACAGAGTTGTTACATTGGTAGTTGTATTTAATTGTAGGCTAGAATAGTCAAAGTATCTTATTATATTCAACCACTTGACAACTTGTAATAAGGGTACCTTATACTATAAAAGGTTCCCTTAGTCACACCTTCGTGCATGCATCTCTTCAACTATTAACCAAAACCGAACAATCTCTCTAGTAACTTAGTTACTCATTTCACAAATCCTTTTACAATCAAAGATTCAAGATTACTTTGTAATTCCGGTGATAGTTAGATCATCCGTATTATTTCATCAATAATATTGAATCGTTTTGTGTTAACTAAAGTTGTGTTCCTTGTTCATTACATACTCACGTTTACATAACTCATCACCTTTGTGTTCTTTTAAGTGTGTTGTAGTAGATTCCGCATACTAAACACATTCATATATAAATATCTCAAACACGTTACTAAGATTCACATCCCAAGTGTTTGCGCAATCCTTCCACAAGAAAGATGTCAAGAGCCTGCTAGTTGATTTTGAAGAGTATGAAGATGTACTAACAGTACCTTCTGGGTAGATGGTACTGCTAGTTGATAAAGGTCCTGCCAAGATTTATGTCAAGTTGATAGATATTTTTTAGTAGATATTTAGTTGAATTATTAGTCTTTGTACATTGTAATACGTTATGTAGAAGTAGCTTAGTCTTCTGTGGTATACAGAAGAATATTACAGAGTTGTTACATTGGTAGTTGTATTTAATTGTAGGCTAGAATAGTCAAAGTATCTTATTATATTCAACCACTTGACAACTTGTAATAAGGGTACCTTATACTATAAAAGGTTCCCTTAGTCACACCTTCGTGCATGCATCTCTTCAACTATTAACCAAAACCGAACAATCTCTCTAGTAACTTAGTTACTCATTTCACAAATCCTTTTACAATCAAAGATTCAAGATTACTTTGTGATCCCGGTGATAGTTAGATCATCCGTATTATTTCATCAATAATATTGAATCGTTTTGTGTTAACTAAAGTTTGTGTTCCTTGTTCATTACATACTCACGTTTACATAACTCATCACCTTTGTGTTCTTTTAAGTGTGTTGTAGTAGATTCCGCATACTAAACACATTCATACATAAATATCTCAAACACCTTACTAAGATTCACATCCCAAGTGTTTGCGCAATCCTTCCACATACGTGACTCGGTTAACAAAAACAAAGCGCTTCGTGGGAGGCACCCCATGCTTATCCATCTATCTTCTTTCTATTTTCTCAATAAAAGTGAGGAGGGCTACCTCTTCCATTTGTCGTGTTTCGTGGTATTTTATTATTTTTCCAGGATTTGCCTGAATAATGAAGACTCTCGTGCTCGTGGTTTGCTTCTCTCCACTCGAGTTTCATCATTCGTTGCTTATCCGATATCCTTAATCTTATCGTTTAACGTTTATCTTTGGCATAATTCATAAACGGCCCTAGATTTATGTAGGAGAACCCTTACCTTTAAGACATTGAGGACAATGTATCGCTTTAGTCTGGGGGGTAATCTTTCGACTTGATTTTGACTTGCATTTTTTTCCGTTTACTTATGCAACCCCGTTTTTCCTCCAAAAAATTGAAAAAAAAAAAGTCCAAAAAATGAGAAAATTTAAAAAAAAAAAAAATTGCAAAAATATATTAAATTTTGACATTTTGTTGACTTTCCGCTGGTGAGAGTAGGAATAAAATTCTGACTTGATCGGGCGTGTTGAGCCCTAGCTTGTCCCCTTTACCTTTCTTGGCTAAGCATTCGCGGCTCTTATTATTTAAGATTTTAAATTTGCGAAGAACGAGAAATGATAGAGTTTATTTAGAAGTTAGATACTAAGCATGGAGTAGTTGGTTCTCTTTAGAGCTCATCGAAGTTACTTGTGGCCTTTTGCTCCCACAAAATTGCTTCAGCATATATAACTGTAAGAATAATTAAAGATGTTAGGTTTTGCCGATGACTAGTTCTTGGTCTTCTTAAAAGAATCCTTGCTTTAAATTTTGGGTACACATCAAGGTTACTTAATAAATACGTTTAATAATAATAAGTTAAGTGCTCTAAGCTACGGATTCGAGATCGGGCCTTGGATCCTTATTTTCGGAAGGCGTTTAGGTCTTGGCTACCCTCTTGCACCGGCCCGTGGACCTCTAGTTCAGGAATGTGTGAGGTCTTGGTCTAACCACCTTGGATCCTCATTACAGGAATGTCTAGAGTCTTGGAACACTCCGTTGTAATGGCCCTTGGATCCTTAATTCCGGAAGGTGTAAGGTCTTGGAACTAAACCGAGAAGCTCCGTCGTTTAGGGTACGCAAGAGAAAAGTTAGTGAATTAAATATATATATATATATATATATATATATATATATATATATATATATATATATATATATATATATATATATATATATTATATATATATGGTGATGAATGAAAAATAGAAAAAATGCAAAAGTCAAAAATACAAATAAAAACCTTGATGTGGACCTCATTTTCAAAGCAACGGTTCTCGAGAGAAGATTGAAAACTACTTAGCGTCTTAATTTAGTATCTTTATCGGACTAAAATGTATCGAAACGAGAAAATATGAAGCAATTCATTTCTCACCAAAAATAAAATAAATAGAGGAAATTAGGAAAATGGGAGCAAGAGGTAATTACACAAGTAACTTCCATGGGTAGTGTTGGCATCTAACTTGTAAATAACAATGATTTCGTTTTTAAGCTTAGTTTGGGGACTCGTGAAAAATCAAGGACGATGAATTTTATCCGTGTGGTCACTTCTTCATGAGTCGTGTTTCCTACTCGTTGACCCTAAAAGTTATTTATAGATAATGATTGTCAACAAAACCGTCATATGAAAAATGAAAAATATAAAAATAGAATAAAATGGAAAAAACAGGGAGTTTTTAAAACTATAGATTTCTTGATCTCTTTTAAAAATTTTGCTACTTTTCAAAGTTAGTAAAAATAGATTGAAAATTTTTGGTTTCAAAAACGTGTTTTTATAACATTGCGTGAGGACACTGCAATATCTTAGTCTGGAGGATTTTGGTATGTGCTTATTCACATACCTTTTATTTACCAAATTAAGACCAAAGCGACCAAAAACTAACCATAAATGCCAAAGATATTGTGTTTTTGTGTTTGTTTCTACGCAGGGATGGATATAATGAAATATGGACGAAAAATCAAGAAAACCCGGAAAACACGAGCACGAGATTTGGAAAAGATATTTAAAGAGCCAAAGTCGGGAAAAATTCGTCAAAGAAAATATTTTGTAAAGACAAGCCCTTGGATTATTTAAGATTATCAAGAATGGCCCTTGGTTCAACTTTGGAAAAATAACAATTTCAGCCCTTCAAGTTTATAAAGTTACAAAAATTATCTTAATCTTAAAATACTACTACTACCCGGATTTTATTTTAAATCCAATCCAAAACCCAAAACACAAACCCACGGCCCACTCTTTTTGTCATAACCCGGAACCCATAAACCCATATCCCAACCCACGACCCGGTCAACCCAATAAATCCCAGTCAAACAATAATAAACAAAAGTTACCAGCGCCCCATTTTTTCCCCAATTTACCCTGTTCTCATAAACCCTAACTACCCGTCCAGAAAATTACCACAATTAAGGGTATTTCCGTACTTTATTCGCGATTCTAGAAGGAATTTTGACATGTCATACTGACATGTCAGCAATCCCAGGGCAAATGAAGGCCTCTGATTGGCTGATGGGACGTGGTATAGTGATCCAAGGGCTGAGGATGATTGAGCGATGTCCAAGTTTGATCAAAGGGCTGAAATCGACTTGAAGAAGCACAAATGAAGGTGTGGATCGATGACATGGACATGCTAGAAGCTTCATGGTTCGGCTATAAATAGAGCTCCACTCTCCTCAGATTTTAAGTAGTTTTTAGTTAATGTTATGCTGTTAGTTTTGATTTTAAAATTGTAATCTCAGAATTTCTTTTGTAACTTTTTATTTTGGTTAATGAAATTTAGTTTAAACTTTCCTTAAATTCGTGTCTCTTTAGTTTACTACAAGCTTCATATTAGCTTATCACTGTTTCATAAGCTTATATTAAACATTTTCAGCTTATCTAAGCTTTCAAATTTCATTATTGTTCATCTCATTTCAAAAACACAAAAAAAAATCAGAAAAATCAATAAAAAATAAAACAATATGTTCAAATCTTACTTCAAGCTTCAATAAGCTTAATTCAAAGTAGCTTAAGACTCATTTCAGCTCTCAATAGCTTTTGTGAGTTTGTTTAGGGATCAAAACAGTTTAAATATCAAGTTCCTTATACCTATGCATATTGTGGAAAGCTTTTGGAAGTTGCCTGCAATGAAGGGGCAAGGAGGACTTAACTAGCTTATTCTCTGAAGAAGCTAGAGCTTGTAGCTGCCCTTAATTGGGTGCCTTTGTTTAGCTAAGGCAAAAGTGAGCTTGTTCTTTTCAATTTATAGTTAAATTTGCATTTTATAGCTTAATTAGTGTAGATCTGTCATCATTAGCTTATTACTGTTCTATTAGCTTATTTTAATCATTTCTCAGCTTATTAGAGTAGATATAGCTTATTTGATAAGAAGTTAGTAGATTAATCATCAATTTGTCCTTAAATACTAAAAATAACCAAAAACAGTCAAAATAGCTTCTAGCTTATTAAATGCTTATTTCATAACTGAAAGTTTTTTATAAGTGGATAATTAAGTTAGTGAATAAATAGGGAATCAGAAGTATAGCTTAATTTGGCAGTTTCTAGTGTAAAAATTCTAAATCAGTTTCTAAAGTAGTGTTTGGCAATAAGCTTGTTCTTGGTCAAAAGTGGAGTGTACTGTTCATGTACCATTAGTTGAGATTGGATTGAGCTTATTTGAGGTCAGATAAGTTGTTTTTGTTAGGTGTTAAGCTGTTTTGAGGTACTTTGAGGAATTAAGTTGGTTAGTGCAATATTAGAACTCAAACTGCCCTTATAAGCTCTGTATAAGCTGAGCTTGTTTTGGTGGTAACTTTTGGCATTTTTGTGTTCCTTTCAGTGGTTAAAGTGGGAAACCATAAGTTGGTACTGTTCCATTGAGATTGTAGGGAGTTAAGGACAAATAATCCAAACTGCTGCATCAGAATAGTTTGTGCAGACCTGCACAATCAGTTTACTCTACTCAGCTTTTTGCTTGACCTATTTCTGCTTATTCAATTGTTCTTTGTGCCTGATTTTTGGTTTATTGATATCTTGTAGTAAAGGCTTTTAGGTTCTGAGCTTAGATTTCATTTTGGAGCTTATTAGATAGCTTAAAATTAGTCTGCAAAAGTGCCTCAGCCCCATTTTTAAGCCTGCACAGTTGGTGTTTTAGCTTTTTAAGATTAACTTGTGCTTTTCTGCACTTGCTTATTGATTTGTCTGTTTTATTTGAACCATTTAGAATAGATATTGCTTATATTAGCTTATTCATAGTTCTTTTAGCTTATCTTAGCTTATTACCATAATTCATAGTGCTACTTGCTTGTTTTAACCTTACAAGCCCACTGATCAGCAAATAGCTCTTTCCTGAGCTTATTTTTAAGTTCCAAAAAATATTTTGTTTTCCAAAAAGTGCTTAAACTTAAGTGCTTATTCAGTTTCATAAAGAAAAATAAAAAAATAAAGTTCTAAAAAATATACACTGCTGGGATTCGAACCCTGGCCACCCAGCTCACCACACACACACCTCACCCAACTGCCCTTGGGACTTCTTCAGTTCTAATCCTATAAAGTTTTTTTATTTAACCTAGGTTTTCCCATTTAGCTTATTGAACCGTTTGGCTTATTTACAGCTTAATCCGATAAGCTTATTTCTTTTTCTCATTTTTCCTAAGGTTCTGGTATAACATAGTATTTTTAGAAAAAGTTTTGTATTTTTCTCTTTTGATTTACTATTTTTAAACTTTTATTTTCGTTAATTTCGTTTTTAATTCATAAAAAATTAAATAAAAACCAAAAAAACATAATTCTTTTTTTCTAAAATTTTCTTTTAGTATTTAGAACTTAGGAAAATTATTTTCATAATTTTAGAGCTTATAATTTAGGAATTCACTTTTTAGATACGTTTTTAGAATCGTAACGTACGTTTTTAAACTTAAATTTTCGTTTTAAGAATCGTGTGCTTAGACTACTTGTACCCTTAGCTTGATAACACATTTTTATATTCGTAGTGTAAAACACCAAAATATTACTCTTATATCACCATTCACTTCACTTTTCGACACCGTAAACGACAACTCGACTTCAACCTTCTTTGGGACTACGACCCGGGGAAATACATTCGTTGTATTTTCTTTGGAATAAAAACATACTTAAATTGATAAATCAAATACTATTTCCAATTTTTCAATCCATCGAACCAGAACAACTGCTCCTTCAGTACCACCAAAACCTCCAGTCATTATCTTCCGAAAGTCTTGATAAGTACAGCCTCGAGCGTTGTTGTTTGTGGGTCTAGAATTCCCACCATCGGTTGTCGAGTTGTTTGCATTTGCTGCCGCCAATGCTGCTACTACACGGTCATTAACCAACTGATCCAGCATGGCTTGATTCACAATAAGTGGGTTTGCTCCATTCCCAGCAGGTCGACCACGTGTGGACTTGGTTGTTCTTCTTTTAGGAGCCATTTATCTACATCGTAAAAGATGACAATGAATGAGGTTTCAAATGAAGGGAACTGTATCACACGAGGGTACAACCATCACAGGTAAAATACGCGGAAAAATCAATAATGAAAGAAGAGGCACAATTGAATAGACAATCACAATTGTCATAGATTAATAGTCGTCACGTGGCTGCGGAGACTAGGTCTTGCTTCCCAAACGACATGTCCTTTCTGACTAATGAAGGAAGAGTGATACCTAATAGTGATGTGTCCCAAGGGTAATGTCTCGAGGAAACATGTTTTAATGCGATAGGTTGAGGTCGTGACCAAATGGATTTGATGGATTTCTTGATGACGGTAAATTAGGTATTTCAAAATAATTGGGCGAGCGTTCGAACTCGGAGTCGGGTAGTGAAATTGTATCGGGGAAGGTAAGTTGTGACAAGCACGGTATGTATATATAAGTATGTAGAAAATACTTTTGGTATATAGTGTAAGTCATGCATGATATAAATCCTCAAACGGTAAAGCATAGCATATAGTTGTGTCAAGTAAAACAGTAATTAAGGCAGCCGGCTTGGCAGGCAGGCATGTGGCGGTCATAGGGTTTTGTTTTTGTAAAAGTAGTTATAGTCTAGGTTTGAAAAATACCCAGTTCTCTATAACCAAGGCTCTGATGCCAATCTATAACACCCCCAAAATCTGGTTTTTAGCGGAAGCATACATGTTTGGGTGCTACTAAATTGATATCACAACACAAAGTATAAAGAACGGTTTCTCCTCAACCGTTTAAAATAGATTTCATATTTAACAGTGAATTGTTTACAACGTTTCAAAGATGGTGCGGAAACATAAGCCCATAAAAGATTTCAAGTGGTCCCAAATATATCAGAGTCTTCTATGACCATGCCATGCCCTGCCGAAAGCCTTCAAAACTAGGTTATATCCTTAAACCTGAAAATACATGCTAAAGTGTCAACACGAGGTTGGTGAGTTCATAGGTTTTAGTATTTGTAAATGTGGAACATCAATTTACATTGTTCGGTTAATCGGTACACTCGTAATGACCAATACACTTGGTAGTATATCCGTTTCACTTGGTAAGGTGACCGTTACACCCGGTCATGTGACCGTTGCATCCGGTCTTGTTATACGTGTTCGTCCAGTACCCCTGGTCAGTGTTTGTGTATCATGTATTCATATAATGCATTCTAATGAGCATTTCAGTATTTCGGCCAAACAGTCGAATATTGAGTAAGCAGTTCAGTACACCTGGTCAATGTGTTTGTCATGTATGCATATAATGTATTCGAGTAAACAATCTAGTATTTCAGCCATACAGTCAAATCTTGAATAAACGTTTCGCATTTTTCAAATAAACAGTCATTGAGTTTAATTAAAATGACCATGTATTCTCCCCCAGAACAGTTTTAAAACCAGTAAAAGTAGGGGCCATGAACTCACCTTGGTAAATAGCAGTCAGATCACAAAATAGTTCAGACAGTGTTCAGCACCGACACGCGACCTAGATTAGTAAGGTTTATTTTAGTTCACAGTTCAAATTTGAGAATGTCAAATGTTTTAAAGAGTTCATGTTGGTGTTGCTGGTGTGGCAGCATTTAAGTCGAAACGGTGTTTTTAACATTTGTAGGTATTGGCTCATTGGAGTGTACAAACATACAACAGAGTAAGACTAGTGAACATTTGAATGGATAGAGAACGGAAAAATACGCACGAAGGATAATGACTATTGAATGTCAACGAGAACGACATATAGACAATGTTGGCGTTAAGTGAATGTACGTGTGTATATATACTTTCATATATATACATATGGTCTTTGTGAAAAAATATGAAGTTGAAAAGGTTTCACCAATATATGGTGAGTTATAACTTATGTTTGCGAGAAAATGTTGTTCTAACAATTTTGAAGAAAATAATCGTTTCACATTTACTTGACTCATATAAGTTTTGACATGACCGTTTCGAGTTGTAAGTTATAAAAAACATTTATCTAGTTTATGATTTCAAATATAAATATTTGCTCGTATATATATATATATAAATATAATATATATATATATATATATATATATATACATATATATACGTTGTCAATAGTTAAAATTCATGTTTTTCCATTTTAAATATTTTCACGTCACATATACATATATACATATCGTTTAAAAGTTAAGTGTTTGAAACCAAGTGTCTCGCAAATGTCCTCATTTTAAAAACTCATGTCGTGTTTAAATTTATCCGTAGGACATGTAATAATTATTAATACTTCAAGTTGTGATATTTATTTCTTCTTGTCGAGTTCTTTTTAATATGTAGTCGGCATGCATTTTTAAATGACCACTAGATTAACAAAAGTTATCGAGTTATAATAGATGATATGTGTGTCGAGGAGGGGGAAAGGGGCTGCGGCTCATGCCAACACAAAGACTGGATTCACCACTTGGGCTTTTAAATAGCCAGCGGCCTGTTAAAGGAAAAAGAAAAGTATTCGAAACAATAACAGCCCAAGCTAGTTGATGGGCTTCGGCCCATGCACTAAGCTGTCCAAAAATTATGTTTATGAAATAAGCCCAACACTTAGTTGGTTTTTCTTTTTCCTTTCGCTAGAAACAACATCAGCAGAGATAGTCCAGATCTGTATTGAAGAAGTGATCAGCTTGAATAGTGACATGCCCAGGTGGTCCACCACTGGGAAGAGGTCTGTTGATGTTGTAAGTAAGAATCTGCTCATCAACTTGATCAGTCAAGAGTCTGTGACACTCTTCCATTTGATATTGAAGATGCTGCACATCTGGGTGAAAGACTTTAACGATCTCGTAAGCTGGTCCTTCCAGATCTTGAGGAGTGAGTCTTGGAATCTTTTTCTCCTTGCAGAACCAAGCAATGAACGATCCCATGTCACCCGTTTTAGCCAGTAATGAGTTCTCTGGAGGAGATTCATGATGAGAAGCAATCATCGTGGCCCAGTTGTTATTCAGACACGGTGCATCTGAAGATGGTATGGTCCATGCAGGTTCAGGAATGGATGCTCTTTCTTCATCAGATAACGGTTTCAGCCAAGTTCCCATTTCCTCCTTGGAAGGAGGATTTCTAGGTAGGTTCTGATCTTCGGTTGTAACCTTCCCAGTGAGTTCCCTCCACCATATCTCATTCGGGTCAATTTGAGGGATGTGAGCATTAGTTGTATCTTCTTCACCGTCTGAATGTAACTCTTGATCTCCTGCTACAGATTCCTCATTAACGACGAATTCCTTTGGGACAGAAGAGCACGAAGGCTTATATCTTGTATCAATCGTGGTCCATGCAGAGAATCCAGCAGACGACACGTTCTTAGATGAACTGGGGGCCGAGGAGGATTGATTTTTCTTCTCAGATGATGCAGGAGGATGATTGGGTTGAGCTTGCATAGACCCTGAAGCTTCTGAGGATCCTGCTGCTCCATTATTACCAGCAGGGGGAGGAGGTGGAGGAGGATGTTGTGGAGATCCAGGAGGTGTATGGGGTTTATCTTGACTCCTTTTCTTCCTTTTTTGTTGTTCTTTTAACTCAGCCTCAAGATAGTCAATCTCATCATGTTCCTTTGATTTTTCTAACGCCTCGAATAACCTCCGATGATCTTCGTGACCTTTATCCTGACCAATCTCATACATTCTGTCGAGAAGAATTATTTTCATATCGACTGTGGGAAGATCTCTGAATCGAGCCCGCATTGGTGCTTCCATAGCCCACTGAACCGACTCTTGCGCGTAAATATCAACTGCAACCATTGCCTTATGCTCAATATTGAGATTCTCCAACTTGTGCAGTCTGCTCCCGTAATTGTTAATGACTTGCGGCAGATTGAGATGTTCCAGATCTGCAATGCGTTTGAGAGCTGTGGCTAGTTGTAATTCAATGTCTGTTGGAGCCTTAGTGGAGACATCAACAGTCATGGTAGCTTCAGGTGAGGGAATTTCTATGATTGGTGCAGTTGAGGAGGTTGGAGCACTCATAGGTCTGATTCCTGACGTGTCTTGTTGAATTGGAACTGACACCATTGACTCTACTTCTTTCTCATCATGTGACTTGTCAGTTTCATTTTCAACAGTGTTGTCATTTGCCTTGTCTGTGATGAACTGGTCTCCATATGTGAAGTCATGTTCAAGGGTCTTGAGTGAAGAAAGGGTGTCTGTAGACTCATTCGGTACTTGCACGTGAGGCAGATCATCATTCTTTATCTTAAGATTTTTATGAACATCTGGGTAGGCGGTGGCTATAAACTCGTCATGCATTGATTCCTGAGGTGGTTCTGTAGATGTATCTGTTGCCACAACTTGTGTTTCCTTTCCCACCTTTTTTGGCTCAACGTTATCAATTACTTGAGTTTTTGTAGCTTCCATCTCTAAGTGCTTTTCCATGGTTGAATGTTCGTCGGTTTCTGTATCACTGGAGTCCTGATTAGCTTCTAAGCTTGGAGATTTCTCTTTAGCACCTTCTGAGACTTCAACGACTTTGGACGATACAGAATCTCGTTTCTTGAGGATGAACTTTCGTGGTTGTCTTAGGAGCAGGAGAAGATATAGTCAGGAGAGTTTGAGCAGCTTGTTCAGCAACAACAGTCCCTTTTCCCTTGCCTTCTACCTGAGGCAATGGTTGGTGTATTACTAAATCAGGTTCTCTGAATACCACACCTTTTGAAGAGTATCTCGTTGATTGTGTGAGTTCTTCAGTGCTGATGTCAAGTGCCGTTTGTAAGTCAACCTCATCTTCATCTCTTAGAGTGTGTTTTGGGGCAGCTGCTTCACTACCCTTGCTAAAATTGATCACCCATTGCCTCTTTGGTTTCTTGATGCTGCCTAGAGCTTCTTCAGTTGTTGCCACTTCTTTGCGCTTTATCGACTTGGGTCTGTCCTTTTGAGATTTGGTAGGCGTAGACGGTTTTGAAGAAGGATTGTTTGCTTCCCTGACTTGTTCGACTTTTGTAATGTATTCCTGAAAGTACGGAGTATTGAGAATCTCATCAGAAATGAGTTCATCAGGAACAGCCTTTCCAAATATTTCAGACTTAGATCCACTCGCTGTGAACTTGAGATGCCCAAGAGCATATTCGTTGTCAGGCAGATGAAGTGGTGAATCCAGTCGAGGATGAAACTTGTGCACATTTTGGAGATAGAATATGATTAGCTTGGTGAATCTGATACTGGGAATCAAAAGATGAGGGATTTTCTTTCTTCCTGATTTCTGCAATGCCACATTTGTTTTGTCCTCAATAAACGAGTGAATTGAATACGTGAACTCTTCCCAAATTCTCTCAGCATAGTCAAGGTTGGCACGATTTAGTATCCCCCATAGAATCTGAATCACTGGTGCCTTTGGTCTCTCAAACCCTGATGTCTTTCCCGTAAGACATAAATTGATGATAGTTAAAATAGCTCTCCAGGGTTGGTACATGTCATATGTGTTAACTGTGGAGAGAGCGTGGACGGTTTTGGGATATCCCAGATCGTTGATAAAGTTGATAAGTTCAGCAGGTGACGGAGGGGAGGTGAATGGTTGATTATCAATTACTGGTGTAATTTGGAGTGCGTTTCTGATCACGTCAGGGGTGATTGTGAACCATTGTTCATCTAGTTGACAGCTGTACTCCCCTGTGATCTTGTCATATCTAGCTGTGTCCCAAAACTGTTGAATATAGATAGACGAAATGGTGGAACTGGCCACAAAAGCTCGGAAGAAATTGGTTTGCTTCAGAATATCCACAGCGAGTTTATATATGGGGTTTTTCTGAGTCTTGCTTGTGTCAAGGTAACAGTTGCTCTTTCCAATGACAATCCATTGATCATGATGTAGAATCTGATCATTGGTACGGACTAGTGGAGGAATACCGGGGGTTTGAGCCTCTGGAGAGATAGGATCAGACATAGATGCTGTATAGATACCAACATAAAGCATATCCAAAAGTAGATTAGAGTTAGGTTAGAAATCAAATAGGCATGTATGAACTAATCTACCAACAACCATGACAAAGCACACTAAGGTAGAAAAAGCACTAGCAAAGTGAGCATCGTAGACTCAAGATTTACATAGGTTAAACATGACAAAGCACACAAAGGGCCTAACAAGACTTCAAGACCTATATTAGTGAAAGACATATAGACCACAAGAGAGCACCATAGGGAACACCTTTAAGCCGCTGAAGCAGTCACACCACTAGACAACAGATAAACCGCTACAACAGACAAACAGCTAGAGTGAACAACTCAAAATTAAGTTAAACCGCTGCATTAAGCAATCCGCTAGAATATAATATTCATACGTGAGTTAAACCGCTAGCACATGTAACCCGCCAGGATAAACTATTCAAACACCAGTTAAACCGCTGACAAAGATAAACCGCCAGAATAAAATATTCACAACTAGTTAAACCGCTTCATTAGGCAAACAGCTAGAATATAAGATTCATAAATCAGTTAAGCCGCTAACTCAGTTAAACCGCAAGAATAAAATATTCATAAACAAGTAAACCGCTTCATCAGGCAAACAGCTAGAATATAAAATTCATAAATTAGCTAAGTCGCTGACGCAGATAACCTGCCAAAATAAAATATTCATAAATCAATAAAACCACTGATGGAGATAACCCGCTAGAATAAAATATTATTAAACCAGATAAACCGCTACAACAGGTAAGCCGCTAGAATATAAAATTAATAAATATTCATTTAAGCAACCCGCTAGCAAGAACATCATCTAAACCGCTGGCAAGAACATTAGTACGAACGACCACTCACATCATTATTTGTCCAACCTAAACTCCGCATCACCTCAAACAATTTTCACTTACATTCATTAGTGAAACTCTAGAGATACAAAGACTACGCTCCTAACAGACTATTAGATCCTCAACTGCATATCAACTTTGACTATTAATAGTCAACTTTTAATCTAATAATCATCACGAATACGAAGATAGGCCAATTAAACATTTAGCGAAGTATCAGACATGAATATAATGCAAATCCCACCAACATAAACACAGTTTTGATTACAAACCTAGTTATGGGAGAGGATTCAAGCACCCAACCTAGAGAAACACGCAAATGTAGTGAGATACAGGCCAAAATAATACATCTAGTTGTAAACCAGGGCTTAAACATATGAGATAACAGATACCTAGTTCCAGATTCTACGCGGATTATCACCGATGACTATAGCGACTTATGGGAGCAGCGACTTGGGAAGAGAGATAAAGTGGCGTGATGTTTGACTGGGTGAAATGAATTTTGACCAAAGCAAGCCGCCGAACCTTATATCTCTCACCACAAGAATCGCTCCTTGACAATTCAAGTCCCTCTCTTATATTTTCGCACCACAAGTTACGCAACCTAGCAATATTAGACCCTCTCTTATCATAATTTGTAAATGATGACACACTAAGGCACTAATGATCCTCCAAATAAGTAAGTTTAGCAAAGTGGGCCTTAAAACACCTCTAGAGTAAAACTTATCTCCACCTCTTCTCCAGAACATATCACATCCACCAAAGGGATTGAATACCCTAATGATTGCCATAAATTACTCTCCCCCTCAATCAGTGACCCGAAAGCTACGAAAGGAGCTGAAGTCGCTGATTGAGAAATAACTTATGCAATCATAAATCCACGTGATGAAACACCCTCATGTAACCACAACAGAAAGCCCTAAATTCTTTCCCGAAGAATCATAGAACATATAGAATTTAAGGTGAAAAGAAGACTTCTCTTCTTATGTACGAAATGACGCACTGAGACGTACATCAGATCGGAAAACATGGATATGAAGTAATCCATGCCCAGGTGAACATCACCTAGTCGGTGGAACAGCCGTCTTTTAGGCGACATGCTTTCCACAATGTATAGAGCGGGTTGCAGTATGAAGTAACTGCAAACCATGACGACATGTTTTATCTGGTGAGTATAACTTCTGCTCGAGCTTCATTTAAAGACCCGTGTCATTATTGAATGACATTTCTAGGACCGTAAATGTTATCTATAAACAGAAGACAATCTGTTGTTCAGTTATATATGCAATGTGTTCCATGGGTGATCCCTTCTTTACCTACATTGGCAATACAAAAATAAAAAGCATTTAATACCATAAAACTTTAACATCAGAAAAGCGATTTGTAAACTACATATGTATACTTATACTAATTCGTCTCTTGATTGTCATTCGTCTCTTGATTGTAAACTACATATGTAGTTTACAAATCGCTTTTCTGATGTTAAAGTTTTATGGTATTAAATGCTTTTTATTTTTGTATTGCCAATGTAGGTAAAGAAGGGATCACCCATGGAACACATTGCATATATAACTGAACAACAGTAGGAAACCATTAAATGATCAGCATGAATAATTAAGACTTGGGTGGTATTGGTTGATGTATTTACTAACCATTAAAAACTGACACTATTTTATTTTTGATTTGTTGTTGCCTATCAGGGCTGAGATTGTTATGCTCGAGTCTAATAACCTAAACTTAAAGAGAGAATTGAAGCAGAGGTAGTTCCTTCTTATTCTTGATTATTATTCTTTTACTAAAGTCAAATAATCATAAAGTTTTTTTGGCGCTACACTTGATTTGTTGTTGCCTAGCATCTTTGTACGTGGTTGATCAGATGTGCAGACTTTTATGCTTTTTGGGTAATGTTCACAGCCTATACACCGGGTCCCAAGGTACTGGACTTTAGTGCAGGCATTGTTCGGGATGTTCATCACGATCATTCTGGTGGGGATGTGCAAAGACCGTCCAATGTTTGTGTAAGAAAAAATGCGCCCAATGTTGATATGCTTTCACCTTTGGTGTCATCGCAGCAAGTGCTTGGTATGATGCCAAAAAAGATTCTTCACTTTATATATATGCAGAAGACTAATGCATTTGATAGTATGTAATAACTGTTGCGTTATTCATGTTTGTCAATCTGTTTAAAAATGTCGATTGAAAAATCAATAGCTACTGTTGTGTACACTTCTAATATGTAATGCCATAGCTATGGAAGAGGTATGTTCCATCAGTAGGAAAAAAAACAATCAAGAGACGAATTAGTATAAGTATACATATGTAGTTTACAAATCGCTTTTCTGATGTTAAAGTTTTATGGTATTAAATGCTTTTTATTTTTGTATTGCCAATGTAGGTAAAGAAGGGATCACCCATGGAACACATTGCATATATAACTGAACAACAGTAGGAAACCGTTAAATGATCAGCATGAATAATTAAGACTTGGGTGGTATTGGTTGATGTATTTACTAACCATTAAAAACTGACACTATTTTATTTTTGATTTTTTGTTGCCTATCAGGGCTGAGATTGTTATGCTCGAGTCTAATAACCTAAACTTAAAGAGAGAATTGAAGCAGATGTAGTTCCTTCTTATTCTTGATTATTATTCTTTTACTAAAGTCAAATAATCATAAAGTTTTTTTGGCGCTACACTTGATTTGTTGTTGCCTAGCATCTTTGTATGTGGTTGATCAGATGTGCAGACTTTTATGCTTTTTGGGTAATGTTCACAGCCTATACACCGGGTCCCAAGGTACTGGACTTTAGTGCAGGCATTGTTCGGGATGTTCATCACGATCATTCTGGTGGGGATGTGCAAAGACCGTCCAATGTTTGTGTAAGAAAAAATGCGCCCAATGTTGATATGCTTTCACCTTTGGTGTCATCGCAGCAAGTGCTTGGTATGATGCCAAAAAAGATTCTTCACTTTATATATATGCAGAAGACTAATGCATTTGATAGTCTGTAATAACTGTTGCATTATTCATGTTTGTCAATCTGTTTAAAACTTCTTATTTTGCCCCAAAAATAAGCAGTTAAGCAGAACAGTGTTGAAAATTTAGTCATGTGCTAAAAGTTTATACTCATTCAATTAATTTATGATGTTGGTTTGGCCTGTTTTTTATTTGGCTTGCAGTTCATGTCGATGATTCAAAGAGGCGAGAGACCTCCTAACATTCGAGTAAGTATATTTTCCCCTTTCTTTCATTGGGTCTATTTACTTTTTTATGCTCATTCGTCTTATGAAATCAATGATCTGCTACCAAACCCTGACCAACGTGTATCAAATCCTCGGTTAGCACCCGAACGTGAGGTGTATACTCTACAATTTGATACATAGTTTACTCGATATTATTTAAAAAAAAATAACACATACGTAATGAAATGAGCCCATGCAGACATGAGAGCTTACACCCATAACTCCGGGTGTTATCCAGTTCATCTTAAGAATCGATATGCATATTGCTTCAATTTTTTCCAAGAAAAATACTTTTCAGTAGTATAACTTCTGTATTAATAGTATAATGAGTTTGACACTTTCCACTAGAACAAATATTGATTTGCCAAAGGATGTGACGAGATACAGTCGAGCTTAAAACAAAATTTAATCAAGCCTTGCAAAGGGACGGCGCGATGGCAATGGTCATTACAGGTGACTTTCACAATATTTAACACCTACTTAGTTGATGCTTATTTATAGATACAAGTTCTTTGGAAAAATTAATTGCTAAGATGAACGCAGACGGTGCTGTTGTGCAAGGTTCAGGATGGGTGGTATGCACTTTACCTCTTTTGCTCCTCGCAAAGACGAACGCAGACTGTGAAGGACATTAAAAAGTATGTGTTGTATACTGTATTTAATTGCACACAATCAAAGAGAAGTTTGTTATAAGATGTTATGAAGTTGGAATTAATAAAAATGCTTCTATTCAAACTATTGCTAATTTCTTTCAGGTACTTGCATTGTGTTCTGCATTAAAACATATTGAACTACTTAAATAGTTAACTATATGTTTATTTGATTGTGAACATTTAATATCTAATTATGTGGACGGACGACACCATCTTATGTTATTTTGATATTGGGATTATGGTTCTTCACGTGTTGCCCGCTTACTTATTTTCTGGCCTGCAAAAGGAAGTTGGTTCCTAGGTCTGCTGTTCCAGTTGAATGGTTGTACTGGGGAGGCAAAGACAAACCTGGTTGGTGATAGGATGTTTGGCGTAAGTAGTGGTTCACGTTTACACGGAGATTTAAAATCCACGGGTTTTCTTAGCCGTGAGTCTGTAAAAGGACCGAGTCCTTAATAGATAGTCGTTTTGAGAGGTGGGATGCGGATCAAGTGGACGTTAATGTGTCAAGTATAGGTGGTCACGTATCGCCGTATCAAAGTCTGGTACCCACACTGTTTCTACATGGGTATCCAAAGGGTAAAGTAATTTCTGAAAATGTTATTTGTCGTCAGCCTATTCAGATGAACAAATAAACAAATGTCTCTGCAGTTTCTTCCTCAGCACCGTCTGATAACACTTCTCGGTGTACTCAATGGCACTGCTTGCATCCTCAGATCCATGTTCTTAGTTGACTTTCAATTCTGGGTTCAACGACACAATGCGAGCACTGTTAAAGTTCCACAGTGAAAATGGGTGGCCTTTCATGATCAACACTTACCCATTTTTTGCTTATCAGAGTGATACACGCCCTGAAACGTTGGCGTTTTGTCTCTTCCAGCCCAACGCGGGTCGAGTTGACTCTGGTAATGGGATCAAGTACATGAACATGTTTGATGCACAGGTCATGTTACTCTTCTTTCCCTTTGAAACAATGTACACTTCTTGATTAGAATATATCACATTTATCATTTTATGACATTAAGTGTAGCGAAAATCCATAAAATGAATGCAGTACAAATAAATAAACGTTTTGATCATTCATAAGAGAATGAACTATGCTCAACAATTTTAGTTATTGCTATAATAGCATTTTGTTATTGATATAGTTTTCTGTCTAAAACCAAAATTTTGGTACACATATGTCATTGGTCTTGGTGATTAATTGATCACAAATATGACACCATCTTTACACGAGTAAATCTGCGAAGTCATGTCTTTTTTTTTATAAGCTAAAGACATAAGATATCACTTATGAAATAGCATCAATTTCCCTTTGTTGATTGTAGCCTGTCGTACTAAAGTCAGCATTTAAGAATCATTAATGGTTTTCTTATAAAAAATGTAGGGTTCCATGAAGTTAGGAAGATTACCAAACTCTGTCGCTACCGAAGTGAATACGAAACGCACAACAAGTGGGTTGCTTCCTTGGCCGGTGAGTTGTACATAACTTCAAATACAGTTTAGGTTATATATATATATATATATATATATATATATATATATATATATATATATATATATATATATATATATATATATATATATATATATATATATATATATATATTATATATATATATTTAATATCTATATGATTCTGATTACAGGTGCGATTTGGAATAGTTGGTTATCCAAACGTTGGAAAGTCATCTTTGATCAATCGTTTACTAAAGCGTGTATCTGGCCAGCAGGTCCAAGACCCGTTGTTACAAGACTATTAAAGTATGATAGTAAGTATTTATAAATTTATTTATTTAATTACAGAGGTGCGAAACCGGGGGAATAGGCAGTTTGGTACCGGGTTATTTTTTAAGTACAGAGCATCTATTTTGACTGGCAAAAAAGTTCCTGATAGCAAGATCGACGACTCATCATAAATTCTTTTGGCCATATCACGACGAAAATGATTACTTTTCGTTTTTCGTTTAATCAATTGATTAGCGTTACACTTCTGATACATTACTAATATTTTGGTGTATATGGTTTTTTTTCAGAACATACATGGTTTGGCAGCTCGAAGTGTTTATTATTTTCATCGTCCTGGTCCGATTCTTCTTGACACCGTGTTCTTAATACAAGCAATATTTTTATAAATAAGTTGTTTGGCGTTGGTTTTTACACAATGCTTATTTTTAAAATGAACCAAGCAGAAAGCTAAAACATTTCGGGGAAACCAGTTGAGTTTCATACAATTTTCTGCACCCAACCTAACCAATTGAACCAGTCATTTGAACACACTAAAATTCATTTATGAAGCTATGTGAGATACACCTAAAGTCCAACTTTGTGATTTTGTTTGGTATTTGTTTTCTTTCTTGCTGGTGGTTCTTATTAGATCAAAGGTTATTGTGGCTGCTTATTCACATTTCAGTTTATTTGTTGTTTATTAATCGGCTGGCCATAGATCCAGGTTATGTATTTGTCTTGGGTTTGGGTCGCATCCATTTGGGTTTCTGATAGAATTTACAGGTAGGCATAAACTACTAATTTCATTTAGGTTCCATGAGATAACTTGCAAGCGTAACAAGCATGATATGGAAAAGGGTTGATAGCCATGGCAGTGATCAACTAGGTATCCTTTTGAGAGAACATTTTAGTTATTTTGAATTGTTTATTGAAACGACCTCTGCAAGAAGATGCTTAAAAAAAACTCTCCCAAACAGTCCTTTATTACCAGTAGTTTTAGTACTGCAATTCTAAAATAGGGTCGTTATACCCAAATTCTTTAAAAAAATATATATATACAGGTAGGATTTTATGTCTACAAGTTTAGATTGCATATTCAAAAGGGATGCCCTTTTTTACATAATAGGCAACTAAAGCAAGCAATTTCAAAGAATTCCTAATTTCATACAAATGAGCATTTTTAAATGCTCGAATGAAACTGCTTATTTCAGTAATGGAGGGTTTGGAATTGCTTCTTTAAGTGTGTGTGAATTGCCTATTGCTTTATAAAGCTTTTCAAGCATGTAAGCAATCCTAAACACTAAACTAAAATTTTGTATCTTATAAATTTAGAACAGATAAGTATTACGTTGATCAAATAAAATTGACATCATGTTTTGATCTTACTTTGCAGACATTTAGAGAGCTATTCAAAGAACGAAAGTTTGCAAGGTAATAAGATTGTTTTTCTGTTAGTTTTTATTTTAAACTCAAATTACTTAAATTCAATGACAATCAATAATTTACTGTTCACCATGAACTGGATTACGGCTCTATAATTTTTGTGTTCATTGTTGCAAACCGCACTATGCAGGCCATTGCCAAACTGATCCGATATCAACATCTAAGTTAGATGAATGCATCTTTATTTTAATTCTTACGTTCATGAAAATTTACAACTATGTCAATAAATGTGATACAAGTGTTGAGTTTTATATGCACATTAACTGTCTAATGAAATGCCTCATAGATTTATTATTTGATGAACTTCCGCACTTATATAATTATATCACAACTATTAGAGATTTAATATAACACTTTAAGCTGGTAGTGTCGATTGGCTAATTAAATTTATCAATGTATAGGGTTTAGGTGAATTGGTGTCGCCGAAACCCCATTACCCAATTAACTCGAAACCTGATGGTTAAGTAACTACGTTCATCTTTCATTATCTATGAAATTGCAGGCAAGTAGGGTCTTGGAGCAGTAGACTTTGGCTAAATAATAGAATCGGAAGAATAATAGCATCAAACTATACAAGTAGAATTGAAGAGAAATTGACTACGAAAGGTGGAAAAAAGACATGTGAACCAGACGGTTGACAAGAGATATTAACTTTTCAACCAAGACAAAACATAAAAGAAGTATCTCTACGAGGTATAGCCATCCTTATTCACCAGCATATTCAACGTGTTTCTGTAACAATTTGTAAAGTCTATAACGACCTTTAAATATCACTACGACTCATTGTAATTCCTTTATTAATAAAAAATCATCCAATATTTATACACGTTTTTTCTGCTTTTATTTGCACTCTCTTATCAGAATGAAAGACTGGGTGCTTTACGACCTGATGTTTTTGCATAACCAAAAACATAGAAAAGCTCTTACATACACTTGATGCGTGGCTTAAATACTATTTAGCAAAACGATGAATGCTCATGGTAATTCCTCACGACGCATAGCTGATGTGAACAGTTCTTAATGGCAATTTGCGTTTTCAAAATGGGTCTCTTAAAAGAGAGTAAAATGATATACACAAATGACTTCTCTTTATTCTTGCAGGATAAGGATCCAATTTGCATACGGAGGATCATTGATACCAAAAACATATTATTCTTTTTGGAGTTCGTTTCTTTGTATATTAGATGACTTATTCATTTGATTGTTTTGTGAATATGCAAAGTTCGATTATAAAAAGTTAAAAACAACAATCTTATGCTACATATAAATCCTACTACTTGATTAACCCAATTCGAGTCTATGAACAAATGTTTCTTCAAATTGCAAGACCATGTTATTTCAAACCACACAATGATTGTGTCCAAATTGACGTATAATGTGGAGATAGAGTGTATTCAACTATTTTTTCCAAATTGTTTCTGCAAGTATAACAACTGATTGTGTATATATTTTGAACTTTATACACAATTGCCATTTTTTACCCGCCTTCTTTCGCTATAGTAAAATATGACAACGATAATTATAAGTCATGCCCGCCCATCGGGCGGGCTTTGCAACTAGTATATATATATATATATATATATATATATGTGTGTGTGTGTGTGTGTGTGTGTGTGTGTGTATACACATCAAGGATACATGAGAAGTAATTACAACAATTCCATCCAACGTATCCACATGAAGTACGAGTTCTGAGTTGAGTAGATCAGAAGTCATCTTGCACGACCATCATTGTTGTGTAGGTTGAATTTCCAGCATGGGAGATGGCATTCCAACTGGTCGCCACACCATGAGTTTTCCTTTGATGGAAACGATAGATGTCCCTGTATATAGGCAAGGGTTCCCTGCACTAACACAACTGGATTTTGCACATTTGTATGGGTTAGTAACCATGGTCTCCTGCCATTGTGAGTAGTCACAATCATTCACGGATGTACTTTCTGTATTAGTTGGCATCCACCTAAGACCAACTTTCTTAAAAATTCTACCAGTCGGTACCCATCTAAGGCAAGATCTTAGAGTCTTAGATTTTCTATTCATCTTAGAGTGCTTTTTGGAAGAATTTTCATCTCTTACAGCAATCTGCCCACTAAGTTTTCGAGGTAGCTTCTTTGGCCCTGAATTCCTATTGTAACCTCTGATCTCATTGGTGTGCATCTTATCATATGCAACAACATCTATAACATTAGTCTTATGAGACTGGTCCTTAGGTTGACCATTAACTGACCGACTATCATGCACATTTTGTGAAGTGACTGGTTTTGGCAAAACTTTTGTACCATCATCTTTGGATGTACACCTCTGGTTAAACGATTTTGATCGTTCAGCCTTAAACGCACTTAGTTGTCTAACCCTAGTAGTGTGTCTAAGAGGTTGTGAGGCAGGCATTTCCAAGATATATAGTTTTGCAAACTTAGTGTCCACCCTATTTTTAGTTAGTTTCCTTAACTCATTTTTTAAGACTGCAATTGCAATACCCTTTTCCAGAAGTCGAGCATTGAATTCATCATTTTTTGCCATCAAAGAGTTTGTTTGCTCTATAGACTTAGTATTTGCTTCTTTGATTGAGTCACACAGTTCATTGCACTGAATTTTCAAAGCCTCATTTTCTTTAAGTAAATCAGTCACTTTATGATCTAGTTGAGCATTATTTGTTACAATAACATCATTGTCATATTTAGCCTTAACTTCATTCACCATATCAACCTTCTCAGCAATACGTTTTTTCAGATTTTTGATTGTTAAGTTTTTTGCTTGTAGCTGAGCTTTCAAATCATTTATAGCAAAGAATTCACGGAATTCAGGGAGTTCCAGATTTTTACAAGGTAGTTGAGTCTGAAAACTTTCTTCCTTTTGTTGCATTGAGATTTCAAGTGAAATACAATGTTTTTCAAGTTGTAAAAATCTTTTTGAAAGTTCATTATACACATCCATTTCAACCATATCATTTGATTTGAATAACTCAGCAGTAGGCAAAGAACTTGACGAATCATTATGTTCAGCATCCTGATCAAATTCTCCCCCCTTATGACTCATATCTGTTGATTTAGAGGTAATATTGCTATCAGTCTTTTCCAACAGATATGTGTCATAAGTAGGTTTAATTTGATCCGTATGTTGTTGTTCATAAGAAAGAGCGTTGTCATGATCAGACAGATGTACCTCAGCAGACAGTACTTGATGATTTTCTGGTTTGAGAGCTGCATCCACAGACAGTGAGATATCAACTCCTGAGATGTTATCATCATCCTTATCTGACTCTGTCCCGTTTCCCATATGTCGTACTCTTTCATTTATGAACCCCTCAACATTACTCATCCATTGCAACAATGTAGTTCTGAACACGGTAACCTCTGTTCCAGTGTGTCTAGCGAAACACTCTTCTGTCATTTGACTGTCATATTCATAGTTTTCAGTGTATTGCGAATCAAAGAACACCTGGAGTTGGTTGTTAATTACACTGAAAGCTGCTCTGGATCTTGCTTCAGAGAATTCCTCTTTGTCAAGCTGTTGTTCAAGCTGGTCTAAATATAGGGTCATTTTGACTGTGAACTCTTGAACATCTTGACCAAAGAGTGATGCGAAAGCCCGTGTATAACCCATCACGTAATCGGATTTTTTAAACAGAAGCTTGAGATGTGAATGAAGTGATTGATAGCATTCAATGTGACTTTCCTTTGCATTAATCAACATTAGTGACTGAGAACATCCACTCTTGTGATCATTAGAGCATGACAACTTCATAGTTGCATTATCGGAATCACCTTCATTCACTTGTTGTGTGAAGTTTGCCGTCTCCAACTGATTACTTGTGTCATACAGTTTAAGTACCTCAGTTATGAAGGCATTCGTATTTGCAAGCATTGTGAAGTCGTGTGTGTGATTAGATAATGAACAGGATATGATGCACTTCTTGTAGGATCGTTACAGGAATTGATTTATGTTAAAGTGATGTTTGTTAGTTAACTAAGGATTTATGTTGTGTTGTTGTGTTGCAAGTGGGTTAAGTTGGTAAACTGCTATTTCAATAGACAAACCGCTGCCCTTAAACCGCTAACACGTAAGTACAAACCGCTAACACAAACACCAAACCTCTATCACTTATGCAAACCGCTAAGTCAACCCGCTGAATCAGAGGACCAAGCCGCTGATAACAAACAGCTGAACACAAACCACTGGAACACAGCTCCAATTGATAGACCCGCTAGAGTGTTAAACCGCTAAGTACAAAAACCGCTGATCGTTAAGCCGCTGAATGTTTAAGCTGCTGAACCCAGAGCCGCTACTAACTAAACCGCTTCTGGTTAACCCGCTAGACAGTACGACAAACAGCTAACGACAAAACACCCCAAACCGCTGCCACAACTGAACAAAACGTCTTTTTTAGCCGTTTTTCATCACTTTCCAGTTATGGTTAATAAACCAAGCCGCTGTCAGAATTGTTAACCAAACCGCTACAAGTTCTTACCCAAATAACTTAAGCCGCTAACAAGATCATTATAACTAAGGTTAAGCCGCTGACAAGAATATGCATCCGAGACGTAAGCCGCTGACAAGAAACTCTTACAATCTCCCACTAACCATACTTTAACAATCTTCACTAGCTATGAAACTTGGACAATATGATATTTTAACAACAACTGTACTAACTTAAAGCGATTTGATCCATAAATAAAGCAAATCCCATGGTTCTCATCACCTACATATACGATCCACAAAAAACACACAAGAGTGCCAAGATCTCACTACAAGTTCGTGAATATGACTAGCTAGAACCTAACCATGGCTCTTGATACCAATTGTAAGATATTCACTTAACACATAACGCACCAAAGATGAGATCTTGGATCGACTAGAAGAGAGAAAGGAGAGAGTGGGAGTTCTAGAGAGAGAATAAAACAAAAACAAGAAAGATTAGATTAGAAAATGTGTGGAACTCCAACCCTTCCCACACTTGGTAAGGGATATATATAGTAGCTGGTATAAGTGCCCCTACTGGGCTGTGAAGTGAGCTGACAGTGGGGAAAGCCTCGACCCACTCCACAAACATAAATATAACTAAGCTAATACTAATATTACTTATAATACTAAACTGATATAGATAAACCTACGAGCTATGTGAATGCTAAATGCATGCTCGGGGTGACCGAGCCTTCATCCGAATATTTATATTCCTAACACCGTGGAAGAAGCACATAAGAAAAGAGAGAAACTGAGATGGGACTCAGTTATACCTCATGCAGCACGTGGAGATTTCAGTTTGGGCATCAAGACAACCAGACCGTAGGAGACAAACTGTTCAACACACAACCTGGAGTCGACAGCAGCGGTGTCTACCTTAAAGCCTGGAAAACATTACTTGCAAGACAAACATGGTTGCGAGCATAGAAGGAAAAATAATATCGAGTTGACAAATTTTGAACTGTGCTAGAAGACCTGTCGAAGACACGCAGTCTTGCTTCCATATTCATTTTAGTTGTACTAAGATGAATTGACAACAGAAGCAGGTTTGCGGATGGAAGGATGCACAGTAATCATGTTATAGATTCACGTTACTACACCACAATTCCAGGAAGAGGTGCCGAAGGCTTGAGGGACCAGACTCAAGTTTATAATTCCTTTTCACCTTATGATCAGATGGACAAGCGAAGACAGACCACTCAGACATGGAAGAGAATTGAGATCATGTATTGAATGAACGGATTTTTGAAGCAAACATTTATGTTCAGATGAGTTGATTCTGTGAAGGATGAAGTTATTGATGACGTATTTCATTTCTGCCTAACCCATTTAAGCTTCCGCTACATGATGATAAGATCCTTTGGACGATTTTGGTTCCCTATTAGTATTCCGTTCTGTGTTCAGTCTGCGTATATTGGATGATGGTTTTGTTATGAGAACTTTGACGAATTATGGAAGGCCTGATGCTTTTGATGACGTGCTTCTATTGACGATACCTATTAAGTTCCGTTACGTTACCTATACGATATGTTTCTTTGTTTTCGAATCCGTAGTGATTTTGTTTCGGACCAACCCTAAGAGGTAGAAGGACTGTTAGGTGGTTAAGATAAGTTGCTTATTTCACGACTTGAGATAAAGTATGGTCATCATGAGGGCATATTTATATGATGCTAGTATTATGACGTCTGGCCAACGTGATAATACTTACATCATATAACGTGCACTTATTGTGATCATAGGATATTTCGAGGAGTGCCTTAGAGGCCTTAGAATTTCTGATATCCGTTTGAGATTATCTGCGTTTAGTGAGACTTTAGGTTCATTCTACCTATGCGCTTAATCTGCCTTCATCGTTATACGACTTGATACGTTTGGATGTTCGATAGAGTTTGTTGACCTCTGTGTTTCTGATAAGAATATTAGGTTCCGTGGTAGAGTTTTCTACCGTTCGATGCTATCCAACAATCTATTTTCTGTCAGTATGGATCCGATCTGTTACTATGAAGAAGTACACCAATGTTTTGCCATATGTACATTTCACATTCGTTCAATCTGTTTCATTATGATCTGCTATGAGGTAAGATATGAGATTTTGGACTTTGAGGAATCAAGATCCTGTTTGTTTATGAGAATACCTTTGAAAGGTTATATTGAAGCCGAGGCTATTTGAGAATCTGAAGAGTTAAGCATATATATCATCCTCATATCTTTTGCGATTCGTTACGTTCTCATCTGATTTGTCTTATCAAATTCCACGGACGATATATCCGTCAAATCCTACGTCTTCCTTGTATCTCCTCTTAGGGGATACGATTATCATCTGTTACGTTTGGTATATTATTCTTTTGATCTGGATTGAGTATGGTATGTCTTTTCTAAGGAAGCCAAAGCTATTTTGATCAACAAGATAGAGTCATGAGAAACAAGCATTCACATTTCCGTTCACGGTCCGTTGGTATTCCGTTTCGTTTCACTTCAATTTTCGAGGACGAAAATTTTCTTTTAGAGGGGAAGAGTTGTAAAACCCAAAATTTCTGAACACGTAAAATATCCAGAATACCCTTTGATCTCAAATTCATAAAAGACGTTTAAATCATTAAGACATTTCATCCCGAATATAACCTAAGTATCAAACTATTAAAAATTGAACGAATAAAAGTAATATGATAATGAAAACTTATGATATATCAAAATGGTGCACATTTAACTAAAATCACACGCCTACATGTTTTGGTTAAGGTCCGTTTTTGTTGTAACAATTGTACACAACTTATACTTCACAAAATAATCATAATACCTTTTAAATTTGGAAGGGGATGATTTTGTTCCAATCCCTTCCCTAAAATCCGGCCGGCCCTCCCTCCTTATTATCACATCAAAATCTTTTATTTTTCATCAAAATATTATCACACACCAAAAACCCTAAAATCCCTCCCAAGGTCGACGGCTGCTACTCTTTTGTTCTTCCTATTCGATTCAAAAGCAAGCAAAGGAGGCTCGTTTGTGACTTCTATTTGGTGGATAGGACGTGGTTGTGATTCGTGAGTTGCAACAGGAGAGTGATCGTGGGTTGTTTCTAGTTCGAGGGAGGTGAAGTCGAGCCGTGTGTTTGTGGCTTCTTGATTCTTGATCTTCGATTTGATCTTCAAGGGTAACGTAGCATCTTGTTTTGTTTTCCTTCATTTGATCCTTTCAATAACGTGTAACATGTCACCAAGAATCTAATAATGAATCGGCTAATTCATGAACATGTATACGAATAAAATCTCACATAAAATCATAAGAATTGTCACATGAAATAACGGATTTAGGGTTAGGGTTTTTGATGGAATTTCGTGGGTGACCTTGGTGGGATATAGAGAACATGTTATTTGATGTCTAAAATACAGGTCGTGTGAGTTTTGAGGGTCTTGAATGCGTTTGGGTGCGTAAACATGTGTTATATGGTCTAAATAGAGATCCTGAATTTGAGAGAGCATGTATACCTGAATTTGTGAGCGAGTTATGTCATGATATAAAATGTTTTGATTCGGTTTCTTTTCATGAAAACTTAGTTTTATGTCTTAGTTAAGTTCTCCAATTGATTTGGAGTGATTTCGAGTTGGTTTGGTCGTGTTTTTTATTTTTGTATGATTAAGTGTTGAAGCTGAATTTGGGAGTCTGAAAATCAGTCCACTTTGCCGATTTTTCATTTATAAAATATGAGGAGTTGAGTCATAAAACTTTCCAATATGTACCTTTTATATGTCTAGTAATGTCATGAATTTTTGGGGATTTTTCCTGGATGTATTGGTGGGTCGTTCTAGTGGATACTTTCTGGGTACAGCAACAGGTAGATTTTCAGGGTAGTCTGAGTTGGAGTATTTTGGGTAAGGGGTTAAACTAACTAATAAATTCTGGGAAAATTCGTGTGGGTTCTAAAGACATTGAAGTATCTGTGTAAATTTTTGTGGATTTTATTTTTGAGTTCTGATGTGGTACACAAATTCATAGAGTGGTGACCTGTTTATGGATAAAAGCTGTTAATACAACTAAAAAGCCAAATAAGAGTATAACTTAATCAAAAAGGGTAAAATTGATCATAAGCTATAATCCTTACATTAATTTGATATTCAAGGAGTAACTAAGATACTTAAACACTTTTCATAACTCAAATTAATATGAGACATGATTATAATTAATAAGTAAACTAAACAATGATCATTTGTAAACCCTAATTAGAACAAAAGTAACCCTAAGATACTATATATGGAAACCTACTAATTATGGAAACTTACTAATTCGGAAAACTTGCTAAAAATAGAAAGTTAATTAAAATGGTTAAACTACTTAAAGAGGAAGCTTACTATTTTTGGAAAGTTACTATTTTTGGAAAGCTACTATAAAAGGAAAGTTACTAAAAATGGAAAGCCGACTAAAATGAGTAATCTGATTTAAAATGAGTTATTATTAAGACGATCTTGTATTCGTGTAGATTCGCTGAAGAAGGAGTTTGCTTCCGATCTTTATGTTTCTGTTATGTTTTCACTTGCGGTCTAAGGTACAGATATTCTGACCTTATCTCTTAAGGTTTCTCATGATTCGTTCACATCGGTTTGATATTAGCTTTGATTATGATGCCTTTGATCTGAGCCTTCTTATTATGGCTCTCTTATTTGATCTATGCCTTTGCTATGCTCCCTTAGATTTGTGAACCTTTGCTTTGATCCTTTGCTATGAACCTTAATGATGAACTTTTTCTATGAACTTATGATCTATATGATATGCTACTTGATGTAATTCGTTCGTTAACCTTTGTGACACCAGAATTCGAATCCTTTGAAACTTTGAAAGTTCATTTGATATTATAACTGGATGAGAAAACCTTTCTTAATTGTATCATGAAAATATCTTGAGGAAAACTATTTTAAATGATGTTTAAGAGCATTGATGCGATACCACCTTTATATAGAATTTTGCTAACTTTTATGAAAACTACTTTTAAAGACTATCTTTATGAAAACCGTTATTAAAGATCACTTTTATGAAAGTCATTATTAAAAGATTACTTTTAAATGAACATTTGATATAAACCTTTGAATTGAACCTTCGTTATGAACCTTTGAACCATTTGATTATGAACCTTTGATTATGAACCTTTGTTATTCTGATGACTTAGACATTTGCCAAACTTTAACTTTGCCTTTGACCCTTCAGTTTGATACCCGAGCCAATTTGTTTCCTAGCCATGAAGGTAACATGGCCGTGTCATTGATGCACCAATGGCATGATTCTAGTGTGGTTGAGTGATGTTCCACACCGTCCCTTTTATTATGTATTATGTTTGGCCACTATTTTTAGTGACTGGTGCTGTGTGCAAGACACGCCTTTCATAATTCAGGGGCGTATGGATGCATCCTAGGTTCGATTTGTAATTTAGTGGATTTGACATGAAATGATATGATTTGATTTGGTGATTGATGCTATGTGCTATACACATCCTTCACATATTTGAGAGGTCGCTCCTCTATGGTTACTATGATACTTGATTTGATTTGTGTTCGGGCTCGTGGTAGATTACTGACCTTTCCTTACTTTTGATATCCAATTGTTTATACCTTATGCTTTTCCCAATGCACCATACTGTATATGTTCGTTCCTTATCTTTTGGTTTCGTTTATATATATATATATATATATATATATTATATATATATATATATATATATATATATATATATATATATATATATATATATATATATATCTGTTCACTGGGCTTTTTAAGCTCAGCCGCATTTCTTTTCCTGCGGCAGGTTTTAGTTGGAAACTGGGTTACGAGTGGAGAGTACTTTGGGCTTAGAAGACTATACCTTGATAGCTATTCTGGATTAGAGATGACTCGAAGTGATTACGCTTTTAGGCTTAGAATTTATTGTTGTTCTCATTTGTAACCTTGTATTTCAGATTTTCCCTTTGTAACCTTTGAAATCCATTTGTATTATTTAAGTCATATGCTTGTGTTTGCTTTGATATGTCACCATAACGTAATACTTCTACCCTTATCGGGTTGGGGTGTTACAGCGTCTCTCTTCCTGCTTTAGGCGTTGTTGCAGGAAGTCGAGTAGATATACTTGCAAGAGTTTGATCATCGCCCATATAAACATCCGCCATTGATATGTATATTTGGAAGAAAAAGAACAAAAGAATGCGTGTTATATAGAGATATCGCAAGTAAATATAAGAAACTTACTTTCGTGCCAAGTTAAATAATTACTTCTTAAACATGTATAGTTTCCTTCCTTTACGCCGAATAATGCTTATCACTTTTGTTCTTATAATTTACTAGCTTCATAACCCACCCGATGGGCGGGTTCGTTTCATAATAATATTAATAATAATTAGACGTAAAGAAATATTGAAAATCACATAAAATAATAAAAACATACAATGAGACAGACAATTAGAAAAACTAAACAGTCAGTTTTAGCAAAAATAAAATGTTGCGTATACAAAACAATGTTGCGTATTCAAATCCGACATAAGACTTCTTTGTATACTACATTTGCATCCAACATAAGACTTCTTTGTAGATACATAAATGGAAGAAAAAAATAAAATTGTGTAATTATTGAAATGAAACACGTTGGAAATAAATAAAAAAATTGTCTTGAACAAACATTAGGAAAGCATTATAAGAAATTGTCTTGAACAAACACATGGTAAATGCAAGTGAGTACTCTTTCTCAATCTTGTCTTCAAGCATTTGTTTGTTGGACCGTTCTGCGAAACCTCATTTTGTAAGCCATAAAGAAACTTTGAGGTGCACTAAGAGTGGTCGTTTGAGATAAAGTCTGCATTTTGTAATTATTCAGGTCGTATCCATAATAGTCTTGATACCTACAACACATGATGATGTAATTATTTAGGTCGTATCCATAATAGTCTTGATACCTACGACACACGATAATTCCGTTTTCTAACCTCAAGGCCCACCCCGATGGGGCGGCTAGCTTTAAGGATTTGTTTAAACATGAAAGAAAATATAAAATCTATAATAAAATAACGTTAAAGAAATATAATGTTGAAATAAAACGTACAAAATATTAAAGTTTATTTATTGTTTATAAAAAGATAATAAAATAAAACTTATAATCTCTGAAGAACTTCGTGACATACAACATTGGTCGTAGAGTTGATGTAGTTTCCGTCTTTATCACAACACAACACTTTTAAACCTTTCTTGCTTTTTACTCTTGAAACGGCTATATAAAGTTGACCATGTGAAAAGACATTTCGTTCAAGATAAAGACCAACCTTAGACAAAGTTTGGCCTTGATTTTTGTTTATTGTCATGGCAAAACTGACGAAAACAGGGAATTCTCTCCTTTTATGTTGAAATGGCATCATCTTGTCGGATGGACTTTCTATGCCGGTATACCCCTGTAGCTCAATGTTTTTAACCTTGCTATGCCGCAAATCCAAACAACACATGACAATTTTGCCTGCACACCCAACAAACACATTTTATTTTATAGGCATGATATATAAAAGAAACATATAGCTATAAGGTGTATATAAAACATAAATAGATATTTAGATTTGAAAGAGAAAGGGCGACATATAAACTTACATAAATACATATTTCAATTTTATTAATACTCAAGTATTAAACGTGATGAATATATAAACTTATATATTAATGCTATTAATTACTCAAGAATCCACTCCATATAACCATTTTACACACACATACCTTATATGTACATGCATTACTTTTTGTACTCAAATTACCTTTTATACTCATTTGAGGTCCAAACACTAATAAACTCATCTTAAACACCAACTATGTCACTAAGTGGAAACAGATTGTTGCCTCCCATCATATACTTCCTAATATGAAATATTCACTTATAGTCATGTAAATAATGTTTCTAAATTTTAGACAACCCGAAAATGTCTTGCCCGCTTGATCGTAATAAGCAAATAACATTATCCACATAATGATAAGTCTCACTAAGTATAGCCGCATTATACCAATTAAACAACATGCTCTCAATGTCCATGGGAAGCCATAGATTGACATATCTTATACATCAAACTGTGTAAGAATGTAGAAACACTATTGTCTCCAAGATACGTACCTTGTATTTATGGTACCCATCACAAGCTACATGTCCTGTAAGTTTCTGTCCGCACACGATCCTCCGGGACTATAATAATTAGTATGGAATGAGAGTAAGACACATTGACAAAATATAATATAGCTTGAAGATACATATGGTCATTGGTATATATTCGAGTAACTGAGGACTTTCTTTTAAACAAAGGAATAATCCACTCATGAAGATGTTCTTTGTTACATACTACAGACCACATAATATAATCAGATTCTCAAAATTTTATGTGATTGTTTGCCCTTATGAACTCTTTAAATCTGGTCGCTATATAAACACATGAAACTATATTAATGATTAACAATTCATTAATCGTTAAAAAAATGGTCTGTAGTATGTAAAATACTCCGCATTTGTCAATATTTAAAAGCGAAAATCAATTTCAGCCCATTTTTTACACACGATTAATCAATTATAATTTAGTGTGTGGTACTGTGATATAGCACCTATCCATAGTCAGTATGTGTGTAGAGAGAGATAAAGATTACCACTTGAGAATTACAAGGTCTCTATCATTAAGCCCTTTTTCAATAAATTTTTGCTTGATAATCTGAATTGAATCTTAGACATCAGTCATTCTCACAGCCAGGTCAATACGTGACACCAAACCCTCTTTTCTTCCTGTTCCAACCTGATATACTGGCCCATAAACCTGATATACTGGCCCCAGACTTCGTTTGATGCGGTGCTTCGTTCCTCTATGGAACGTATAGTCACTGCTTCTGGACCTGGGTTTGGGGATTGACAATGGAGATTGGCCACGCTTCCATTTGAGTTTGGGGGGCTTGGCGTATATTCTGCAGGTGATGTCTTGAATTATGTTTTCCTTGCGTCTAGACTCCAATCTGCTAGCTTACAGGCTAAGCTCCTCCAACAGTCTGGCATAGTAAATCATGGATCTTCCTTCAATGACGCTCTGTGTACTTTTAACGCTAAAATGGAGTTCGACCTCTTAAGTAATCCGAATGAGATCGCTGCCCCTAAACTTATGAAGAAATTGGCAGACATATATTTCATACATGTTACTAAAACGGCTGAATCCACTTTTGGCCTATCCGCTCGACAGATGGCGCTTTGGAGATCGTAACGAGAAGACTACACCTCCGATTGGCTTAGGGTGACCCCGATATCTGAATTGGGGCAGACTATGAACGCTAGAACTTACCGGTGTGTTTTATGCTACCGCCTGGGTGTCCCCCTGTTCTCGGTCCAAATGTCGTGCTCTGCTTGTTCCAGGTTATTTGTGGGAGACATTTACGGGGATCATGCTGTGTCATGCGCTGGTATTATTGGTATTAAGCATCGGCACAATGTGGTACGCGACACTCTTGCCGACATTTGCTCTCGGTCTGGGATCTCGGCTCGCAAAGAGGTTGACATTGGCCTTCGTAGATAAAGGGACAAAAGCTTACGCCCAGCCGATATATTTCTCTATTCTTGGGATGGTGGGCAGGATGTTTGTGTCGATTTGACAGGGTCGTCTCCTTTGACGCAATCGGGTATGGTCGATTTTGTGCCAGGACGAGTGGTGGTTGAAGCAGCACAGTGTAAGCGTGTCAAATATGAGAGCAAGTGTGCCGATATTGGATATGGGTTTCTCCCTTTCTCATTCTCTTCCTTTGGGGAACTTGGGAAGGATGCAGTGACCCTACTGAAACGGATCCGAAAGTTCTCAGTAACTTAAGACATCGGATCGCGGGCCGCTGTTCATATTTTTAATAGGATTAGCTTTGCAATAGCTAGAGGAGTGGGAGCTCAGTTAGTATCTCGGCTCCCCTCTAATTTCTTGTAAATCCTATATTTTTCTAATGAAGTGATGTTTTATATTAAAAAAAAAAAAACAAATAATAATAATAATAATAATAATAATAATAATAATAATAATAATAATAATAATAATAATAATAATAATAATAATAATAATAATAATAATAATAATAATAATAATAATAAAAATAAATAAATAAATAATAAATAAATAAATAAATAAAAGCTGATTTTACCATCAAAACCTGACACATACTAAAAGTTGTAATTATGTGAGAGAAAGAGCAATGTAGATAATGATGATTTGTTTTACTTTTTTTACTTGCCAAAGAAACTGAATCTCTTGCAACCATGGCCACAACATCAGCACAAGAAACAACTCCATCTCACCTCTTCTTTCAAATCTCCTTCGAGTTTCGTTGTGGTTCCATTGCTGTGACATCCAGGAAGCATCTTGTACTTTGCACCATCTATGATTCATATAAAATAATACTGAAATTTAGTACCGATAATTATTTTTAAGGTTTAAAAAATAGTGAGAAAAATTAAGCTTCTAATATTGAACCATCTCGACTCAACAAGTGCCTAATAACTTATTTGGACCAGTTAACCAAACCACGTGAACCAACTAATTAGAACTTACAAAAGGCTGCACTCTGGTATGTGGTTCAGCCAGTCTTGTGTCTTGTGCTTCCGGGAACAATGGTCTTGTTGATATGCAATTAACACACCCGTTATGATGTTGAATTGCCCACTCCTATTCTCAGCCACCATCGGCTACGGTCTTAGTACCACGTCATTACTTTCCAAAAATCGAGTTTATACACTCATATCTGAAAGCACACGGAATAAATGTAACTGAAGATATTTACAACATATAACCAAAAACATAACAAATGTGACTTCCACATAACCATTATCATAGAATCCATTTGTTGTAGCGAGTAGAGTGCGAGGCTCACTAGAATTCTCGACCATTGTGGGCCTGATGTTATTAGGAGCACATTTGATGCTTGGCTAGCTCCCCTGAAATCAGGCTTGAAACGTAGTCCAGCTAAAAAAACTTAAGAATTTTGGATAAAATGCCCAGCACTATTTTATTGATTGACATCTACCCCTGGAAGAGGGAAGCTTGCCCTGGTCAATAGGTTCCATGCACCTCGTACCTAACTGTAAACTAAGAACAACAGTCTCAAGATAATTGCTACATAAAATAAAGTAGCCAAGAAGGCTGCATTGACTACATACTACAGAGGTTGAGGTCTCCCATCGTGTAAATGAATCAAACCTCCTACAATAGAAAAGTTATCTTATATGTTGACTGTTAGTAGCTATAAGTAGGCACCTCCAGATAGTAAGGAGCGTGATTCTTGCGGATTCTACCAGATATGTTGTAGTGCGATCCCTGGCAAGGGGAAAATCAACCACCAAAGTCACCTGCATTAGGTAACGGGATGCAACCCAGATTAGCACAAACTCCAACAACTATAAGCCACTCTATATAGAAATTTCTAGATAATCTCTGTATGTGACTTACTACTTCATATATGACATGAAAGTTTTATCTATTCTATATATACATAATCTCTAATTGCCAGGACCTGTCCTGCAAAAGGGTTAACAAAATAAAAGATATCATGAATAGGCATCATGAATGGAAGGTTACGGGCCCCAATATTTACAATACAAAAAAAAACTAATATTGAAATAACCTTAGAGTGTGTGAGTGCTTGTGGCTGGAATTTCCGTGCGAGCTGCTGCAAACGCTTGTAGTCCTACATTTAAACCTACAATGAAAACGATCGATGGCATGTCAGTGTTATATAAAACACAAAGTGATATATATCCAACTCAAGGTACTATAATTAAAAATAATGGATCTCCAACTCAAAGTGATATATATCCATTCATCCCACCTCTGTTCAAAACCAAATATATCAGATAGATTAAATGCTACAATATGCATAAGTAATCATTAGAGTACAAACCTAGCAACTGGGTGAATTGTTTTCGTGACCTCGATTCGGTCCTTTTACGACAATTGCTTACAACGGCTATCCAAAGAATATATGGATGAATCCATTACCTTGGCCACTTTCCTCTCTTTGTTGCCATACTTTGTGCTCATACAAAAGACTGATTCAATACTGAAAAAGTATGAATCATAAAAGAAATATATCATAAAGTAAAAAACCAAGTGAGTAACATTTTAAGCAAATGGAGCATATACATTACAAAGATATTAAAGGTGAGTGCTACTGTTCTGGACCGAATTCATTATTAGTTAAACAAATAGTATCTAAAATCATATGCTTGTGCAGAATGAATGCACCATCAGCTTGTGTAACTAAAACCAACCATGATGCCATAGCTAAGTAGCAAGAACTATGGTGCCTCAAAATACAACAATCGAGTTTCTAAATGGATCCACATCTAAATGTGATAAAAAAGAGTACCTCATCGCCCATCTCACGCAAATATATAATGCAACTGGTTCTCCTTGACCATGATAAGTTGCATAACACAGACTCGTTCACTTTTCTACCTATGTCATAGTCAAACAAAATGGCGAAATATAACCAACATCATTCATAGAAGCAATAAAATACATGCATATTAGATCACAGAATCAACAAATACCATCTTAGCTTCATAATCATTTCATCAAACATATGGTGAGCATAGGTTAATATAATCAAACACAAGAATAAACCAGGTCATAAAAACATATATTTACCTTCAAAGTTGCTTGACTAATATGTATACTTCATTGGCCTTTGAGTGCTAAAACTTCAAGCAGTAAAAACACATCAAACGATGAATCATACCATGAATCATCGAAACCTATTTTTTTGGATAATAAGGTTTGATTATTCGAATGAAAAGAATGATTTAAATGAAGATTAAAGATCAAACATACCTTACAATGATCGTGGATAGTTTTCTGTTATTCACCAAATCGTGTGATGGTAGTGTGAATAATGTAGCCATGCTTGTGAGTTTAAACTCTTCCATGATTTCCTGTAATATTTTGAAAATGAAAAATCAAACCCAAAAATAATCAAGATAAACACGGTATTGATTGAGAAAATATTGCAATTTTTTAAGAGAGGGAGTTAATGTGTTTATGAAGGGTTATAATTGATTAGGAGCGTCTAATTTGAAAATGCCGAGTGAGTAGGGGAGTTTGTTTTGAATTGTCAAATTTCAGTTTCAGGAGAAGTCATAAGAATTCATTATAGCATCAGAATTTTTGGGCTTTATCAATGATGTTTTCCAATGTGTAACACAAAAACTCAGTTGCTCCAGTGGTAGGAGTGTTGGTTGTTTTTGTGCAAGACCAGGGTTCGATTCTCATTTGTGCCATATTTTTTAAACAAATTCCGGAAAATTGTTAAAAATATCATGGAATGCATGTGCCAAGTGACATTGAGGTGGCATTCCATGTCACTGTACAACAAATATAGCGTTTCGTGCAAGTCGTACTTAGCCTCATATATATGTAAAGTTTCCGCTATTTATGTTAACTTTCTATCTTTTATGAAAATAATAAAAAAAGGATGGGATTTTTAGTTTGGTATGTTTATAGCCATGTGTGTACTCTACTTACGCGTTTAATAATAAGGCAACAATTTAATTAGCCGTAAAAGGTATATATTGTTAGGCTAGCCACAATGGCTCGTAAATTATCGGTCGATCTTTGTGGGTGACCAATATTAATATCGGTCGAGCCCTTTGTGGTTCAATGGGCAAGTATCGGTCGATCATCATGTAAAAAGGTCGGTCATAAATCGACCGATTTCACTTCCTCCAAAATGGAACGCTTGAGTTTTTTTTAAAAAAAAAAAAAAAAAAAAAAAAAAAAACCTTTTTTTTTTAAACTTTACCACTTTTACAACCTTATAAATACCAACCTCAAACACACAATTTCAAACACAATTCAAACCACTTCTCATTCATATTCATCATGTCAAAGAAAAATACTCCCACATCAAAAGACCAACGATCCCGACTACCCCAAAATGCCCCGAATTTGAATTTCTCGCCGGAAAACAACTTCGAATTAACCGGCATAACACCACCACAAAATCGGGGTATTCGATTTCGTGCACCCTCTTTTGAATATCCATCACAACTACCACAACCGAATAAAAATCAAAACCCGTTTTACGTTAATCGTCCATATGTTCCACCGTATCGTCCTAATACGGATTATCACCAAGAACCAAGTGGGTCGTCGTATCGTCCTAACATGGATTTCTTGCATTCTTCCCAACTGTATGAAGATTATTCCCCGCTTAGGGGTGTTAATCTTGTTGTTCCCCTTTAACACGCTTAGAGTTAACTATAAAGTTAATCTATTTGTGTCTATGACTAATACAATGTATTGATTAATTCTAACAGTTAATGAAACGTAAATAAAAAAACACAAAGTATTTTCAACGTTTAAATTCTTATTAG
This sequence comes from Artemisia tridentata subsp. tridentata, assembly GCA_021014915.2. Classification (NCBI taxonomy): domain Eukaryota; kingdom Viridiplantae; phylum Streptophyta; class Magnoliopsida; order Asterales; family Asteraceae; genus Artemisia; species Artemisia tridentata. The sequence continues at coordinate 325,804,472 of CP139503.1, forward strand.
AAATGAATCAAAGAATCTATTACCCAAGTGTTTTGCGGAACAAACACTTGGGATTGAATAGACAAGGTATGGTGTCTCCTATCTAAACTTAAGCTATGCTTAAGTGGTAACAATTCGACCCACTGAGCTATCTGAGGGATACGTTACTCTTTGTAGGAGAAAAGGGGTATTGTGAAAGTCTAAGCTTTAATTGCACAAAAATATCTAACCCTTTTTTCTCCATCTGTTTGCTATTTATAGGCAAACATGTTAAGAGTACTGAAAGACTAAAAATACATAAAAAATGGGAAGGCGTGTCTGACAACTACAACAGTAGTTGTCATTTCCAAGAACCAATAGGATTAAGCCAAAAAGTCTTCGAGTGTCAGACCTAACACTTCTTCGACTTTTAGCCACTTGAGGGATGGTTTGTTCTGACCCCGATAAGACTTGTTCTTATCTTCTTCAAACCTTCCCGCTCAATCCAGCCTTTCTTACAGGCTTTATGGTTCTTCAGTCATTAGCCTTCAGTCTTCAGTCTTCAGTTATTGTTGTTGAGGAGACTGGGGTTCAGTGAGCTCTTGTCTAATGTTCACTGATCCCATTACCTTCTTCTTCGTCTCAAGTAACACTTCAGGGAGAACCGCCTTCCTGAATTGGTGAGTCTTTCTTCTTAGACTCGTCCTGAGCATCTTGAAGGTAACTCACTGAGTGACTGTTCACTCAGTGACTTCGAATGTTTTCGGTTTAATTAACACTTAGCTTAATTTGTATTCAAATCCTGTTTTAACGACTCTTTGGTACTGAAGGACCAAACAAATCTTGATATGGATTTGGAGGATTATATGTCAGACTATTCGACGCAACAATACTCAACCCAAAACTATCCGAGTCAAGATGTGTCGATGGGGCAAGGTTCGGGTCACGGTTCGTACAATGGGTCCATGCCTGTTGAAGACGATGACGATGTCGAAGAGACATCACCCATCAAACCAAAGAAGCCTTCGCGACGTGCTTTGCACGAACGAAAACGAAATGAGCTTTTGCAGCTTAAGGCAGCAATCAAGGCACGCTACAACTTATATTACTAGTTTAAGTTTTTAATAAGTATTGCAATGTTTAAGTTTTTAATTTAGTATTGTAATGTTTTTATTTTTAATGAATTTTAAGTTTTTTGTTTAAAATGATTGATTAAAAAGAAAAAGTCGGTCACCACTGTGGCACATTGGTCATGTCTGATCACCGGAGAGAGAAAGCTGACATGGCAGCTAGTGACCCAGGTCACCACTGTGACTAGCCTTAGATATTACTCCGTATAAGTTTACCTCCCGATAAATATTGAAAGTCTTGTCACATTACCTCCAAATCTTTTTCAATTTATTCATCGTGTACCTTATCTCATTTACGAGTAACTTAAAATTGTTCATTGTAATTTTTCCCTCGAACTTAATTACATACTTATTAGGTTTCATTTTGGTCGATCATCAGAATTTATATACATACACAGGGTGTTAACGAGTTGAGCTTTTAATGAGTTACTCGAGCTCAAGGTCGTTTAACTCGAGTCGAGCTTCATAAATTTCGAGCTCGAGTCGAGCTCAAACATAGATTAGTGTTCGACGAGCCGAGCTTTAAAAAATTAAAATTCGGCTCGACTCATTCGAAAGCTCATTTAATTAGTCGAGTCGAGCGAGCCGAACGAGCTAAACGACTTCACGAGTCAGACGAGCTTAAGGAGCTAATCGAGCCAAGCAATTAATTTTAAAAAAAAAAAAAAAAAAACCGTTTACTTAGCTTAAGCTTATTTAATATTACTTGGTGTCAAAGTATAACTATAAATATTTGCATTCACTCTTTATTATACTTGATGAGAGTTTTCTCTTGAGATTCTATCTATAACTTGAATTTTATAGCTTCCTCCTCCCTTTTCATTTGTTTCACTGACCAATGTTGTGAAAACTCCTTTCTTTTTTCTGTTGGTTTTTAATAACATGATATATCATAGATTAAACACAAATAACATCAAAGTAATGCGGAAGCGTAAGGAACATATAATTGTAATTGACATCTTGAATATGATTGAACCCAGTTCATCCAATTCAGTGATCCCAAAGTTAGCAAATATGAAGGGTTCATGAATATCAAAGTTCCTCTTGTCAGGACCTCTGAAAACATTGTTGACAGCAGGCTTGGTGTTCTGATGAATCTTTACATCAGTAATGGGTTCAGGTCTCAGTCTGCTTGTCATGACCCATTGGTACTTCTCAATTCTCTTTTGTCTTATCTCCTCAGTCATTTTCAGCCTTTCTTCTCTTTTCTTCTTGAGAGCCGACATTTTAGCATCCTGAGCTTTTACAAAGCTCTCACCACCCTTTCTTCCAGCAAGTTCTTTTGGCTCAAGACCAATTTTCTCAGCCTCTTCTCTGACAACCTGAATGATGGCAGACTTGTTTTGCCTTTCATCTTCAGCAGCTTTCTTCAACCCTTCTTCCTTTTCTAAATGAGCCCTAATTTGAGCCTCAGTGAGGTGATACATTACTCTATTTATTTCATAAAGGACCCTGACTGGCTCATCAAGGTCTGGCCTTCTTTCAGAGGAAGCAGGCACCAAGATTGTAGGCTCAGGCTCAGTGGTTGTGAGAATGCCTTTGCCTTTGTCTTGGCGAGATGAAGATGGGGTTGTCTCAGGAATCTCCCCCTCAGTGTGAGAAGGAGGTTGTTCTTCAGTAACAGGAGGTTGTTCAGGTTGTTCTTCAGTGACTTTCTCCCCCTCAACTGTTGCTTGACCCACGGTGAGAGCAAGAGTTGGTGCGCTCACTGAAGATGAGGGAGCAGCCTAACCTTTGAATGCTTGATATATCTCAGTCATCAATGATTTGATGTTTGAGGTGTCCTGCTGAAGAGTTGAGACCTTAGCCTCAAGAGAAGCCTGAGAAGCCTCTATTGTTGTCATCCTTGGCCCAAGGTTCCAAGCCAAGGAAGAAGAAGATGTAGCCCAAGATGCCAAGTGTGACTCCATAAGACCCAGGGAAGACTTGATGGAGTCCACTATAGAGCTGAGTCCCTGAAGATTAGAGGATTTCAGCATGTTTACCAGCTCAGTCAACTGAGTAGACTGTTGATGGTAGTTCTCAGAAGCCTAAAGAATTTTCTTGTTAAGCTGAGGGTCATCTTTCACTGACTCTTGAATAGTTGCAATGCTCTTTTGTATGTTGGTGAGAGCTTGGTTGAACAGTTTAAGATTCTCATCAAGATTTGTCATGGAGAAGGAGATAGATGACTTGTGCTCATTAACATCATCATGATAGGATTCCACTGATTCCTTCAGGTTGACATAATGAATAGCAGCTTCACAGTGTTGGTCAAAGATTTATTCAGTTAGCCCAGTAAAGAGAGCATTGTTGGCCTTTTGTAGGAACTTGACTAATTGTCTTTCAGTGAGAGGAATAATGTTGTCATACTTCTTGAGTTCTGGAGGGCAGGATGATTTAAAATCTGAAGAATGATCAGCCTGAGACTCTGTTTCTTCACCATGTGGAGAGGACTGATGCGAATGTTCAGTGGGTTGAGCATCAGTCTCCATATCATCACCTGCCTCGTACACTTCTTCCTCACTCTCAATACTGAGCTCTTCATCAGACATAAGAACAGCCTGAAGATCCGCCATCGACTGAATCTGCAACGGGGTATGGCCAGGTCCTGACCCTTCCATAATAACTGAGTGGGTTTGCTCAGCCTAGTGTTTGGGGTCAGTTCCCGAGACACTGGATTTGGTGATGGGTTCCGTATCAGCGGGTGGTTTAAATCCCTCTGAGTCTTTGTCCCCCTTTGCGCCTTCAAGTACTGACGGGTGTTTTTCAGTACTATCATGAGGCACAGTTTGTGATGGTTGGTGGACCCCCTTCCCATCAGGGTTGTACTGCCCTTTTGGGGATTCAGGATCCTTGACTCCCTCAGGCACTGATTGTGATTTATCAGTTCCTTCATCGGGATGTGATTGGGTGTGGGTCCCCTTCCCAGTTGAGTAGTGCTGCCCAACCGAGGATTCAGGACCCTTTTCTCCCTCAGGCGCTGATTGTGATTTGTCAGTGTCTTCGTCGGGATGTGATTGGGAGGAGGTTCTTGATCCCATTGACTTGTTTATGTCATTGGAATCATGAGGAAAGGGTTTGCCCGAGGATACTGAGGATGATTTCTCAGTACCCTCCATTTGCTTTTCTTTTTCGGTCAAGAGGGTCTCAGTGATGGGTGTCTCTGAAGTCTGGGCCATTTTTCCTCCTTTTGAAGCAGAGGATCCAAGGGCGAGTGGTGTGGGTTTCACCACCTTCTTGGTCCCTGCCTTCTTTTTCTTCTTCTCCTGTCTTTCAGGAGAAGGAATGGGCGATATTGCCTTTTCACCCTGAATGACTACCAACATGTAGTTGGTCAGGGCGATTGGTTGTACCTCAGTAATGCCACTGACATAATTGGCTTTTTTTAAAAAAATTTTTTTTTGGCTTTTCCCAAAAAAAAAAAACCCCAAAAAAAAATTTTTTTTGGGGGGTTTTTTCCCCTTTTAAAATTTTTTTTTTAAAAAAAACCCCCAAAATTTTTTTTCCCTTTTTTTTAAAAAAAACCATTTTTTTTTTTAAAACCCCCCAAAAAACCCTTGCCCAAAACCTTTTTCCCAAAAAAACCCTTCTTTAAATTAAAAAAAACCAAAAACCCCCAAAAAAAAAAGGGGGGTAAAAAATTTTCCCTTTTAAAAAATTTTTTTTTTTTTTTCCCCGTTAAAAAAATTTTTTAAAACCCTTTTTCCCTTTTTAAAAATTTCCCCCCGGGGGTTTTCCCCCTTTCCCTTTTTTGGGTTTTTTTCCCGGGTCCCAAAAAATTTTTTTTTTTCCCCCCCCAAAAGGTTTTTTTAAAATTAAAAAAACCCCCCAAATTTTTTCCGGGTTTTTTTTTTTTCCCCCCCCCCGGAAAAATCCCAAAAAAAAATTTTTTTTAAACCCCAAACCTTTTTTAATTTTTTTTTTTTTTTTAAAAAATTTTTTTTTTTTTTTTTTAAAAAAAAATTTTCCCAAAAAAAAAATTTTTTAAAAAATTTTTCCCTTTTTTTAAATTAAAAAAATTTCAAAATTTTTTTTCCTTTAAAAGGAAAAAAAATTTTTCCCCCCCCCCCCAAAAAAACCCCCCCTTTTTTTTTTTTTTTTTTAAAAAAGGGGGGTTTTTTCCCCCCCCAAACCCCCTTTTTTTTCCCCCCCGGGGAAAAATTTTCCCTTTTTTTTTTTTTGGGGGGAAAAAAAAATTTTTTTTTTGGGGCCCTTTTCCCCCCCAAAAATAATTTTTTAAAAATTTTTTGCAAATTTTCCCGGGGTTTGGGGAAAAAAAAAAAAATTTTTTTTTTAAAAAACCCCCTTTTTTTTTTTGGGGGCCCCTTTTTTTAAAATTTTTCCTCCCCTTTTTTTTTTAAAAAAAAAAACCCCCGGGGGGTTAAAAAAAAAAAAAACCCCCGGAAAAAAAAACCCCCCCCCAAAAAAAAGGGGGGGTTTTTTCCCCAAAAAAAAAATTTTTAAAAAAAAAAAAAAAAAAAAAACCAAAAAAAGGGGGGGAAAAAATTTTTTTTAAAAAGGGGGTTTTTTTTAAAAAAATTTGGGAAAAAATTTTCCCCTTTTTAAAAGGGGGGGGGTTTTTTTTTTTTTTTGTTTTTTAAAAAACCCCCTTTTAAAAAAAAAAATTTTAAAAAAAAAAAATTTTAAAAAAAAAAAAATTTTTTAAAACCCCAAAACCAAAACCCCCCCTTTTAAAATTTGGGGGTTTTTTGGGGGTTGGGGGCCTTTTTTGGGGTTTTTTTAAAAAATTTTTTTTTTAAAAAAAAAAAACCCCCAAATTTAAAAAAAAAAAAACCCTTTTTTTTTTTTTTTTTGGGGTTTTTTGGGGGGAATTAAAGTTTTTTGTTTTTAAATTTTTTAAAAAAATTTTTTTAAAAAATTTTTGGGAAAAACCCCCCCCCTTTTTTTTTCCCCCCCCCAAATTTTTTTTAAAAATTTTTTAAAAAATTTTTTTTTTTTTAAAAAAAAAAGGTTAGAAAAAAATTTTTAAGGGGGGGTTTTTTAAAAAAAAGGGGAAAAAGGGGGGGGGAAAAAAAAAAAAAAAAAATTTAAAAATTTATTAAAAAATTTTTAAAAAATTTTTGGGTTTTAATTTCCTTAAATTCTTTTTTTTTTTTTTTTAAAAAAACCCCCTTTTTTTTTTTTTTTTTTTTAAAAATTTTTTAATTTTTTTTTTTCCTTTTTTTTTTTAAAAAATTAAAAAAATTTTTTTTAAAAAAATTTTTTTTCGGGGGGTTTTTTTTTTTTGGACCCTTTTAATAAAAAAAGGGGGCCCCTTTTTTTTTGGGGGGAAAAAAAAATTTTCCCAAAAAAAATTTTTTTAAAAAAAATTTTGGGAAAGGGGAAAAAAGGCTTTTTTTTCCCGGGGAAAAAAAAAAAATTTTAAAAAAAAAAAAAAAAAAAAAAAAAAAAAAAAAAAATTTTTTTTTTAAAAAATTTTTTTTTTTTTTAAAAAAAAAAAAAAAAAAACCCCTTTTTTTTTTTAAATTTTTTTTTTTTTTTAAAAAAAATTTTTTTAAAACCTTTTTTTTTTTTTTTTTGGGGGGGAAAAATTTTTCTTTTTTTTTTGGGAAAAATTTTTTAAAAAAATTTTTAAAAAAAAAATTTTCCCCGGGAAAAAAAAAAAAAAAAAATTTCCCTTTTTTTTTTTAAAAAACCTTTTTTTCCCCCAAATTTTTAAAAAAAAAAAAATTTTTTTTTTTGGAAAAAAACAAAAAAAATTTTTTAAAAACCCCAAAAAAACCCCCAAAAACCCAATTTTTAAAAAAAAAAAAATTTTTTTTTAGAAAAAAAAAAAATTTTGGGGGGGGGGGGGGGGCCCCCAAAAAAAAAAAAAAAATTTTTTTTTTTTTTCCAAAAAAAATTTTTTGGTTTTTTTTTAAAAAAAAATTTGGGGGGTTTTTTGGGTTTTTTTCCCCCCCCCTTTTTTTTTTAAAAAATTTTTAAAAAAGGTTTTTTTTTAAAAATTTCCCCTTTTTTTTTTTAAAAAAGGGTTTTTAAAAAAAATTTTTTTAAAAACCCCCCCAAATTTTTTTGGGGAAAAAAAAAAAAAAACCCCTTTTTTTTTTCCCCCTTTTTAAGGGGGGGGAAAAGGGGGGCCCCCTTTTAAATTTTTAAAAAAAAATTTTTTCCCCCCTTTTTTTAAAAAAATTTTAAAAACCAATTTTTTTTTTAAAAAATTTTTTCAAAATAAAAAAAAGGAAATTTTTTTGTTTTTGGGTTTTTTTTTAAATTTCCTTTTTTTAAAAAATTTTTTTTTTCCCCCTTTTTTTTCCCCCTTAAGGTTTTTAAAACCCCAACCTTCAAAAAAAAAGCTCCCCAAAAAATTTTTTCCTTATTTTTTCCCCTTTTTTATTTTTTTCCCCCCCCCGGGAAAAAAATTTTTTGAATTTTTTTTGGGGGAAAAAAAAATTTTTTTTGGGGGGGGTTTTTTTTTTTTTTTTTTTGGGGGGGCCCCCCCCAAAAAATTTTTTAATTTGGGCCCCCTTTCCGGAGGAAAAAATTTTTGGGAAAAACCCTGGGGGGTTGGTTAAAAAAAACCTTAAAAATTAAAAAAATTTTTTTTGGGGGTTGCCCCCTTTTAAGGGTTTTTCCCCTTTTTTTAAAACCCAAAAATTTTTTTTTATCTTTGTTTTTAAAAAAAATTTTTTTTAAAAAGGGGGGTTTGGGGGTTTTTTTTAAAAAAAAAAAAAATTGGGGGAAAACCTTTTTTTAAAAAAAAAAAATTTTTAAAATTTATTTCCTTTTTTTTTTGGGGTTTTTTTTAAAAAAAATTTTTTTTTCCCCTAAAAAAAATTTTTTTTTTTTTATTTTTTGAACCCCCAAAAATTTAAAAAGGGTTCCGGAAACCTTTTTGTTTTTTAAAAATTTTTTTTTAATTTTTTTTTTTTTTTTTTCCCCCCCGGGGAAAAAAAAAAATTTTTAAAAATTTTTTTTTTTTTTTTTTAAAAAAAACCCCCCTTTTTTGGGTAAAAACCCCCTTTAAAAAAGGGGAAAAAAAAAAAGGGGGTTTCCCGGAAAAAAAAAATTTTTTTTTAAAAAAACCCAAAAATTTTTTTAAAAATTAAAAAAATTTTTTTTTTCTTAAAAAATTTTTTCCAAATTTTTAACTTTTTCCCCCCCCAAAAAAAAAAAAAATTTTTTGGGGTTTTTTTTCCCAAAAAAATTTTTTTAAAACCCCAAATTTTTAAAAAAAAAAAAAAGGGGGGGGGGTTTTTTTTAAAAAAGGAAAAAAAAATTTTTTTTTTTTGGGGGGGGAAAAAAAGGGGGGAAAATTTAAGGGCCCAAAAAATTTTTTTAAATTTTTTTTTTTTTAAAAAATTTAATTTTTTTTTAAAAAAAAAAAGGGAAATTTTTGGGGGGGGTTTTTTTTATTTTTGGGAAGTTTTTGGGGTTTAAAAAGGGGGAAAAAAACCCCCAAAAAAAAACCCTTTTTAAAAAAAAAAAAAATAAAACCTTTCCCCCCGGGGGAAAAAATTTTTCCTTTTAAAAAAAAAATTTTTTTAATCTTAAAAAAAAAAAACCCCCCCTTTTGATCCCCCCCAAAAATTAAAAAAAACCCAAAAAAATTTTTTTAAATTTTTAATTTAAAAATTTTAAAAATTTAAAAAATTTTTTTTAAAAAAAAAATTTTTTTTTAAAAAACCCCCTTTTTTCCCCGGAAAAAAAAAAAGGGGAAAAATTTTCCCAAAAAAATTTCCAAAAAAAAAAAAATTTTTTGGGGGTTTTTTGGGGGGTTTTTTTTTTTGGGTTGGGGGGGAAAAAAAAAAAAAAAGGGGGTTTTAAAGGAAAAAAAAATTTTTTTTTTTTTAAAAAAAAAAAAAAGGGGAAATTTCCCCCCTTTTACCCCCCCTTTTAAAAAAAAAAAAAATTTTCCAAAATTTTTTTTTAAAAAAAACCAATTTAAAAGGGGTTTTTTTTTTTTTTTTTTAAAAAAATTTTAAAAACCCTTTTTTTTTTTTTGGATTGGTTTTTTAAGGTTTTTTCCCTTTTGTTTTTTAAAAATTTTTTTTTTAAAAAATTTTTTAAAATTTAAATTTAAATTTTTAAAGGGGGGGGGGTTTTTTTAAAATTTAAAAATTTTTTCCTTTTTTTTTTTTTTTAAAAAAAATTTTTCCCCCCCTTTTTAAATTTTTTTCCCTTTTAAAAAAATTTTTTTTTTTTCCAAAGGGTTTAATTTTTCCCCCCCTTTTTAAAAAAAAAAAAAGGGGGCCCTTTTTTTTTTTTTTCCAATTTCCTTTTTTTAAAAAAAACCCCTTTTTTGGGGGGGTTTTTGGGTTTTTTTAATTTTTAAAAAAAAAATTTTTTTAAAAAAATTTGGAAAAAATTTTTAAAAACACCCCCAAATAAAAAAAAAAAAAATTTTTTTTTAAAGGGTTTTTTTCCCCCCCTTTTTTTTAAAATTTTTTTTCCCCTTTTTTCCCTTTTTCCCAAAATTTAAAATTTTTGGCCCCCTTTTTTTTTTTTTAAAAAAAAAATTTTTAAAAAAAAAATTTTTTTAAAAAAAAATTTTTTTCCCTTTTTAAAAAAAAAAAAAATTTTTTTTTTTTTTAAAATTTTTCCCCAAATTTTTTTTTTAAATTCATTTTTTTTGGGAAAAAAAAAAATTTTTTTTTTTTTGGGGTTTTTTTTTTTTTTTTTTAAAAAAAAAAATTTTGGTTTAAAAAAATTTTTTTTTAAAAAAAAAAAAATTTTTTTCCTTTAAAAATTTAAAAAAAAAAAAAAAAACCCCCCAAAAAAAAAAAAATTTAAAATTTTTTTTTAAAAAAAATTTTCCCCCAAACCCCCCCAAAAAAAACACCTTTTTTTGGGAAACCCCAAAAAACCCAAAAAAAACCCCAAAAAAAACCCAAAAAAATTTTTTAAATTTTTTTTAAAAAAAATTTTTTTGGCCTAAAAAATTTTTTTTTTTTTCCCCAAGAAAAAATTTTTTTTTTAAAAAAAAAAAAAAAATTTTTTTTTTTTTTTTTTTAAAAAAAAAAATTTTTTTTTTTTTTTAAAACCCCAAAAAAGGGGTTTTTTTTTTTTTTTTTTTAAAAAAAAGGAAAAAAATTTTAAAAAAAAAAAAAATTTTTTTTTTTTTTAAAAAAAAAATTTTTTAAATTTTTGGGGTTTTTTTTAAAAAATTTTTTTTTTTTTTTTCCCCCCCTTTTCCAAAAAAAAACCCTTTAAATTTTAAAAAGGGGGGGGGGGGGGGGGGGGGGTTTTGGTTTTTTTTAAGGTTTTTTTTTTTAAAATTTTTAAAAAGGCCCCAAAAAAAAAATTTAACCCCTTTTTTTTGGGGGGAAAAAGGGGGGAAATTTTACCCCCAAATTTTTTCCCAAATTTTTTTTAAAAAAATTTTTTAAATTTAAAAAAACCCCCAAAAAATTTTTTTTTTTGGGTTAAAAAAAAATTTTTAAAAATTTTTAAAACCCAAATTTTTTTAAATTTTTTTTAAAAATTTAAAAAAAATTTGAAAAAAAAAAAAAAGGGGGTTTTTGGCCTTTTCCAATTTTTTTAAAAAAAACCCCTTTTCCCCCAAAAATTTTTTTTTAAAAAAATTTTGGGGGGGAAAAAAAACTTTAGTTTTTTGGGGCCCCCCCAAAAAACCCCCCCCCCCAAAAAAATTTTTTTTTTAAAAAAAATTTTTTTTAAATTAAAATTTTTTTTTTTTAAAGGGCCCTTTTTTTAAAGAAAAAAAAGGGAAAAAAAAAAAAAAAATTTTTTTTTTTAAAAAAAAACCCTTTTTTTTTTCCCAAAAACCCTTGGGAAAAAAAAAAATCTTTTTGGGTTTAAAAAAAAAAAAAAAAAAACCCCTTTTTCCCCAAAATTTAAATTTAAAATTTTTTTTAAAAAAATTTTTAAAAAAAAAAATTTTTTAAAAAAAATTAAAAAAAAGGGAATTTTTTAAAATTTTTTTTAAAAAAAGGGAAAATTAAAACATTTCCCCCCCCAAAAAAAAGGGGGGGGGAAAAAATTTTTAAAAACCAAAAATCCCCCCTTTTTTTCCCCCCTTTTTTAAAAAAACTTTTAAAAAAAACCCCCAAAAAAAAAGGGGGAAACCAAAAAAAATTTTTAAAAAAAAAAAAAAAAAATTTTTTAAAAAACCCCAAAAATTTTAAATTTTAAATTTAAAATTTTTTAAAAAATTTTTTAAAAATTTTCCCGGGGTTTTAAAACCTTTTTTTTTCCCCTTTAAAAATTTCCCTTTTTTTTTTTTTTGGGGAAATTTTTTTTTAAAAATTTTAACCTTTTTTTTTTTTGGGGAAAAAAACCCAAAAAAAAATTCCTTTTTTTTTTCCCCCCCCAAAACCCCCGGGGCCCTTTTTTAAAAATTTTTTTTTTTAAAAAAAAAAAATTTTTTTTTTTTTTAAAAAAATTTTTTTTCCCCCCAAACCCAAAAAAATTTCTTGAAAGGTTTAAAAAAAGGAAAGAAAAAAAAAAAAACCCCAAAAAAAAAATTTTCCAAAAAAAAGGGGGAAAAATTTTAAAAAGGGGGGGGAAAAAAAAAAGGAAAAAAAAAAAAAAAATTTTTTTAAAAAAAAACCCCAAAACAAAAAAAAAAAAAGGGGGAAATCCCCAAAATTTTTTTAAAAATTTAATTTTTTTTGAAAATTTTTAAAAAAAAATTTTTTTTTTTTTAAAAAAAAAAAAATTTTTTTTTTAAAAAAAAAAAATTTTTTAACCCCCCAAAATTTTAAAAAAAAAAGGGGGGGAAAAAAAAGGGCCCCCTTTCCCCCCGGGGGTTTTTAAAAAAAATTTTTAAAAACCTTTTCCCCCTTTTTTTTTTTTTCCCCCAAAAAATAAAAAAATTTTTTTTTCCCCCAAAAAACCCCTTTTTTTTTTTTTTTTCCCCCTCTCAAAAAATTTTTTTTTTTTTTTGTTTTTCCCAAAATTTTCCCGGGTTTTTTAAAATTTTGGGGAAACCCCCCAATTTTTTTTAAAAAACCCCAAAAAAAAATTTTTTTTGGGGGGGTTTTTTTTGGGGGTAAAAAAATTTTGAAAAAAAAATTTTTTAAATGGGGGGAAAAAATTTTAAAAAAAAAAAAAAAAAAAAAAAAAACCCCCAATTTTTTTTTTTTAAAAAAAAAAAAAATTTTTTTTTTTAATAAAAAAAATTTTTTTAAAACCAAAATTTTTTTTTCCCCCCCCTTTTTTTCCATTTTTAAACCCCTTTTTTAAAAAATTTTCTTTTTCTTGGTTTTTTTAATTTAAAAAAAAAAAATTTTTTTAAAAAAACTTTTTTTTAAATTAAAAAAAAAAAAAACCCCCAAAAAACCCAAAAAAAAAAAAATTTTTTTAAAATTTTTTTAAAAGGGGGTTTAAATTTTTAAAAAAAAACCCCTTTTTTTTTTTTTCCTTTTCTTTAAAAAAACCAAAAAAAAAAAAATTTAAAAAAAAAATTTTTTTTTAAAAAAAAAAAAAAAAAACCCCCCGGGGGGGTTTTTAAAAAAAAAAAAAAAAAATTTTTTTGGGGTTTTTTAAAAAAAAAAAAAATTTTTTTTTTAAATTTAAAAATTTTTGGGAAAATTTGGGTTTTTTTTTTTTTTTTTTCCCCCCCCCCCCTTTTTTTTTAAATTTTTTCCTTTTCCCTTTAAAAATTTTAAAAAAAAAATTTTTTTTTTAAAAAAAAATTTTTTTTTTTTAAAAAATTAAAATTTTTTTTTTAAAAAAAATTAAAAATTTTTTAAAAAAAAATTTTTAAAAAAAAAAGGGGGTTTTTGGGCCCCCAAAAACCAAAAAAATTTTTTTTTAAAAAAAAATTAAATTTTTTTTTTTAAAACCAAATTTAAAAAATTTTTTTTTAAAAAATCAAAAAAAAAACCAAAAAAATTTTTTCCCAAAAAAAATTTTAAAAAAATTCTTTTTTTTAAAAAAAACCCAAATTTTTTTTTTAAAAAAATTTTTAAAAAAAAAAAAAAAATTTTTAAAAATTTTTCCCCTTCAAACCCAAAAAAAAAAAATTTTTTTAAAATTTTTTTTTTTAAAAAAAATTTTTTTTTTAAAAAAAAAAAAAAAAATTGAAAAAAAAGGGAAAGGGGGTTTTTAGGTTTTTTTTTTTTTCTTTTTTGAAAATTTTCCCCCCCTTTTAAAAAACCAAAAGGGAACCAAAAAAAAAAAAAATTAAAAAATTTTTTAAAACCCCCCCAAAAAATTTTTAAATTTTTAAGGGTTTCCAAAAAAATTTAAAATTTTAAAAAAAAAAGGGAAAAAAAATTTTTTTTTTAAAAAAAAAAAAAAACCCCCCCCTTTTTTAAAAAAAAACAAAAAAAACCCCAAAAAAAAAAAAAATTTTTTTTTAATAAAAAAAAAAAAAAAAAAAAAAAAGGGGAAAATTTTAAAAAAAAAAAAAAAAAATTTTTTAAAAAAAAAATTTTTTTTAAAAATTTTTTTAAAAAAAAAAGGGCCCTTTTTTAAATTTTTAAAAAAAAAAAAAAAAACCCCCCCCTTTTTTTAAAAAAAAAAATGCCCAAAAAAAAAAAAAATTTTTAAAAATTTTTTTTTAAAAGGGGTTTTTTGGGGAAAAACCCCCCCTTTTGGGAAAAAATTGGAAAAAAAAAAGGGGGGGGAAAAAAAAAACCCCTTTAAAAAAAAACCCAAAAAAAAATTTTTTTAAAAAAAAAACCCCCCCCCAAAAAAAACCCTTTTTAAAAAAAAACCCCCCAAACCCCCCCAAAAAATT